>OY856409.1:192876323-193476323 GCA_963693085.1 Alisma plantago-aquatica
ACCTCTACAACACTACCAACAATATGTCCATCCCTCGACAAGTTTAAGAGTTAATAACCATCTATTTGTATTATTCACATGTCACATGTGGTTGTTTCCAATTGAGAAAGAATTAACATTTAGCATTTTCTTCAGGAACTACAAAAACATATTCATCTTTGTCTGACTATGTTCATAATGGTGTTTATGGTCCCTTCTACACCACAAGTCATAATGGCTATATATGTTTTCTAACCTTCATCCATGATCATTCCTACATGACTTGGATTTATTTACTTAAACAAAATGGAGTCTTTCCGATGATTTCTTCTTTTTATCGCATGGTTTGAGTGCAACTCCAAACTGCTATTAAATGACTCCTACCAGACAATGCATAAAAATATATCCAATATTCTATCTCACTTCTATCAATATGTTTCAATGATTTATAAACGTTCCTATGCTCACACTCCTCAATATAATGAAGTAGAGTAGCATAAGAAATGTCATCTTCTTTTCATCGCTTGCACACGTACAATCCAATCCCACTTTTTAAAAATATTGTGGTCAAAATTAGTTTTGAGTACATATTTTCTCATCCATTAGCACCTATCGTTGGTACTTGAAGACAAAACTCTTATTTTCTCTCAATTACCATGGTAAAATGCCATCTCACCTCCTACTTTTAGCATTTGGGTGCTCAAACTTTGTTTACAACTTTGACCCCAAGGCTACAAAAAATTCATCCTTGAGCACTCAAAATGATCTTTATAGGATATTCTCACGTGCGTCAAGGATACACTTATATTGATCATTCACAATTACAAATATTTATATCTGCCATTGTTACTTTTCATGAAAATGATCTATCCTATTCCAACACTTCTTCGATCACATACAATGCTTCCTTCTCTTTGGACATTGACACTTCTGTCTCATAATATGCCTCACCTATTTGACATATCCTTTGGTGTATCAACAACATAAGGACTTGGATATACAACTCTTATCCCTTATAATCAGTGAGTCTAGGATCCTCAAAAACTATGTCACTATAGAAAGGTACCCACTCTTTCTCCACTTGTGAATCAAAAACATTTTGTTTTGCCAGACTTTATCCTTCTGCCCAAGATTCTGCCTCATCCTTAAATACCACAACCGTTCACAAACACTATGAGGAACTCTTCAATACCCGAATTGGAAATTTTCTATGGGGGTATACATGACTTCTCTTTGATAAAATAACACATGATATTTGGTGGATTCACTACCTAAATTTTTTTTTGGTTGCTGATTGGTGTTGTATGTCAATCACTACCCAAAAATCTTGGTTGAACATCTCAAATCTAGGCTTATGGTAAAGGGATACACACAAAAATTTTGGTCAAAATGTTTAAGACATTCTCTCATGTCACATGAGTATTCTCAATCCTCATTCTCATTCTTTTACCTCTCATTTGGATTAACTCCTATATCATACAGATTTCAAAACACCTTCTTACATGGGGATCTGGCAGTAGAGGTCTACATACATCAAAAATCTTGGAGTTGTTGCTAAGGAGGGTTCTCAAAGAAATTCAAATGATTATGTTATTATCTCAATCTAGAAATCTCCTTGAGTTTGGTTTCACAAAATAAGCATGGTTCTTGAGAATCTTTCCTTTAAGAAATGAACAAGATACCACTCATTATTTCATTCTAAACGCATAAGAGGACATGTAATATTGGTATTTTATGTTAACAATAATGTCATAATTGGAAATGACAATCAAGGCATCTCTAGTCCAAAGAAAGCACGATGATATGACTTCCATACAAAATATCTGGGGACACTTCCATACTTCTTAGGCATGGAACTTGTTTAGTCTAATATGGGCATAAACCTATCCTAAAGGATATACATCCTCAATTTTCCTAGCAAAATGGGTACATGACTAATGAAAAACCTATTTAAGCTCCCATGCACAGATCCAAAACTATGGGGGACTTTCTATTATAGATAATTATTATCAAGTTGTGGGAAAGTTTACTTTATTGACTTGGATTCACTTTCTAGGGTTTTCGTATCCATTTTAGGGTTTCATTTTGCAATATGGGTTTCCCTTCATCTTTTACCATATTAAACCCTAATTTTATGCCATTACTCATAAACCCTAATTATCTCATCTATTCTTCAATATTAAGGTTATCTTAACAACATATAACCCTATTCTCAGATTTAAAGGCACCATTAACCATCAATTAATTTTATTAAGCCTCTTTTACATCAAAGCTACTACTTTTATCCTTTTAATCCATGACAAGATCATTGTATGCATGTATCATTAATTCAAAGTTCATTATGGTCTAAACACATATGAACTCGGTTTGCCATAATTCTACCTTTTATTCAAGAGAAAACCATAATCACTACTTTTAGGGTATTTATCCAGAATTAAGGACTTTTGTACTCTAAATAGATTAGAACCATCATATCTCAATTTTGTAAATGAATTTGACCAATTAAAATCATTAAGGATCATAATTACCACAATTAGGGTTCAAGGTTCATTAAATCATATGTAACCCTAAAGTAACCAATTTTGTATTCAAAACGGATAAAAACTTCATCATAAGCATCTACAAGTTATTATCTTTCTAATTAACCCATTAACTTACAAAGATGCATCCTTTATACACCCTTAGGATTTCTAATTACTTTTTAATACACTTTCTATGAAATTAAAGCACTTTTGCAAAACGAGGTAGAACTAGGTTCTAAAAGTATTTTTATCATGTTCCTCATAATTTTCTATGCAACTTTCATGTATAATTTTCCTTCATTGGATATTCCTAGCGTTCTCTATTAATTTTGCAAGGAAAAGCAATTTCCTGTAATTTTGATTAGAGAGAGATAATTACCAAAAATTCTTGGCCGTCGGATTGGTGCGCAGCTGGTCCGCTGATCAATCTGACGCTCCACAATGACTGGCTCCACTAACTGAGTTGCACACCCCACCACTCTCTGCCGGTCGTTGGATGATCCTTGGTCCACGGTGGACCCTTGATCAAACGCTTTGCGTTAAACCACTCTACTACGCGGATAAGTTAGGTGCGTTGGCCCTGGATCGTCGGATCCCCTTGTGAGTCCACAATGGACCACAATAGCACGACTATTGCTTGTCCTTCCTCTTCCTTTGTTCTTTGAACCACGCGGAGGCACCACGGCTGAAGCTTGTCGGACCAGGGGCAATTGAGCGCAAGAGAGGGTTTTGGAGCTAATGGAGTAGCCGTGCGGAATCGTGAAGGTGCGAGGATCTAAAAGGGACCCTATTTATAGGGTGTGGAGGCCTCTATAGGGTTCCCCCAACCCTGCTGCTGCCTCAGATCATAGCCCAATTGGGCGTTTCTCAAAGACACGATAATAGCTCATCAAAATAGGGTCTGGAAGGTTCACAACCTCCTGCCGAAGTCATTGGGACTCCTTCCAAGCGCGCACATGCGCTGGATCGATTGGGAATGGAGGGGAAAGTCCTATGTGATCGTGCTACAGTCTGTGTCCCTCTGGGACTCTAGACAATGAGCGGCGCACATTGGATCAAGATCCAACGGCCCCCATCAACTGCGCTTAAACGAAAAGGGAAAGATTTCCCAAATTCTCAAGGAAACACCTATTTTGAAGATAATCTTGAAAAATCAATAACTCCCAACTCTTAACTCCTTTTTGCCTCAAATTTTAAGGGAACCTCTTTTATGGTTTTATCTTTCATCCTGCAAAAATTGAGATAATTATATTAATTAAACGGTTCCTTTTCTTTAGTTGTAAGAAAACACTCTTTTATTCATATTTTCCTCATATTCTTTATTTCCCTTGCTATTATATAATTATCCTGAGTTCCTTGAACCCCAAGGAACCTCTATAACTCGAAATTCTATTTTTTTGGGAAAATATCTTTTAGCCTTTTAATCACCCTTTATTCATTTTCTTATATATCCCATTATCCCATTGAATTCCTTTTTCATTTCTTTTTCTTTTATTTTCCTCATTGGCATTCCTTTTAATATTAGCAACCTCATGGATATGAAAATTCACCAAGAAATCTCATGTATGCCTCTTTCCACTCATTTTCGACATTTTATCATTATTTTCAATTTCTTTCTTAATAAAAAAATACTTAATTGCACTCTTTATGCAACTTTGGACTCCTTGGAACCCAAGGAACCCAAGAGGAACGAAATCCCTCTTTGGATTTGTCTTCTAGAGGTTTCCACATTTTTCTTTTCTCAAATATTCAATTATTCATTCACTAATTGAATTTTCTTGTTATTTGGGCCCAATAGCCAATAAAGCCCACAAAACAATCATCTAGGCTATTGTAAATGAAGTCTATTTATTCAAAACAAATTATATCATTATTTGTTTCAATTATCTTTAATATGAGAAATTACATTTCTCA
Organism: Alisma plantago-aquatica; assembly: GCA_963693085.1. NCBI lineage: Eukaryota > Viridiplantae > Streptophyta > Magnoliopsida > Alismatales > Alismataceae > Alisma > Alisma plantago-aquatica. The sequence goes on from OY856409.1 coordinate 192,880,739, forward strand.
CCAATTGAACCCAAAAATTGGGGTTGTAACATCCTTCCCCTCTTATAGGAATTTTGTCCTCAAAATTCTATCAAGCAAACAAACAAATCAGGATAAGACTTTTCCATGTCCATCATTGGCCCCTATGTGGCTTTACCATACTCATGGTGCTTCCAAGGAACCTTTATCATCACATATTCTTTCCTCTGAGTTCTTTTCATCCTGGAGTCTATAAACTGCACAGGTGACTTAGGCCATTTCAGCCTCCCTTGGGGCTCACTAGGTTCTTTGCTCAGCACATGGTCTGGGTACCTCACATAGTTCTCTAATTTGGACACATGGAACTTATCACACATTTCTTTATCTTGGGGGGTAAGGTTAACCTTCTCCACCAATCCATCTTAAAGGACCCATATATCGGGGACCCATCTTTCTTAGCTATAGCTCAGAGGGGTCAAATTTTTATGTCACATATTTCCCACAGTGAACTGCATGTCAGTCTACTTTGCATCTGCCCATGAATCTCATCGTCTCTAGGCTCCTTTCAGCCATTGCACGATCAAAGCGACTTCATCTACACACACTGTGGCCCTTTTCTAACCATCACGTGGTCCTTTCACCAACATCACCTTACTGAAGTGGTGACCGACACTACCTCCCTTAAGAGCTTCTTTAAATCCCGATACTGGCAATGGTGGTTATCATTACATCTTTCATAGGAGAAGAACTGTCTCTAGCTATCACCCTGAATGAGCACATATGCTCTCATCAGACCCTTTAGTCTGGATCATACTAACCATTTGGGGTGATAAACTGTACTAACGTAGGGTTCTTCATGTTTCTACTTCCACCTCACAGAAGTGAACCTTTAGTTTATACTCAATAACTTTTGTACTTACCTCATGGTGTAGTTGAACCATCTCTCTCATATGTAGTTCAACCCGATCTATCCCTTGACAGTACTCTTTCTTTCTCATGTCATCTAGGTAAGGCGATCTACCATAACCCATATTGCATCTTGACCTTCCTTGGTCTAGGGGAGACTTACAACATCCATAGTGATGAACTCCCTTTCTCTTTCGGGGACTCTTTATCCTTTTTATCCATGCATTGGGTTACTGGTGTTCGTCCTTCACCCTCATATTGCATGGCCATATACCACATGCAACATAATCTTAGGTATCTAAAGTACTACTGTCACTTATTATCTTCGCTGTACGGTGTATGGTGATCTTAAAATCATGATCTCCTATGTGTCATTATTCCTCAAGATCAATACCTCAAAACCCTAAACCATTCTAGTCGGGGTTTCATCGCCTCCTTTTCCAAAGAAGTGCATCTGAGGTTCTACCACCATTCTTTCATTGCATCAAGGACTAAACTGGCTAACCATACCACCACTAATTGATCTCATTACATTAGTGTTAGCCAAACATATCTTCTTTTCCAAACTTAGGGTTAGTCTAACAACCTCTTCTAGCTTCTAGCCAAACTAGTCAGATATATCTCAACCAGAGCATCCATTACCACTTCACCTTCTTATGTATTAGGTAACATTGAAGACATACACTTCCATGTATTTCACTTATCATCTCAAACTCTAACTCTAAGTCTATCTTCATTGAGAACACTTTGAGCTCATCTTCTTGGTGATCAAAATCAACCTTGTATGACTCATATCTCATGATAAAAACATCCTCATAAGGTGACTACATTATTCCTCTTAGTGTTTGCAAACCATCCATGTATCATTTACTTTACCAGGGTATGTTATCTTCTCTGTCCCCATATCTCGTGGCAATGTTCCAACCTATATCATCTTTATCCTTGGTGTATGACATGCGTACTATCCTATCTCTCACCCCCATAATAAGAGGAAATAATCATTTGGCTATAGTCCAAATACAGAGTTATTCCTATTCCAAGAGTAGAGATGGTACATCCCACCTTACCAATACACCTTTAGATCTAAGTTGAAACGTGTCATTTATGCCTCTATATTACAGTCATCTTGATATCAAGGTTATTTCCATGGAAAACTAGTCTTGAACCTACTGAGGTTTACCCATATCCCTTGGTCATCTCCTCTATGTCTATAGGGTGCCGACACTTTTGGGGTCGCCCCTCTTCCCTCATGCATCAAGAGAGTGCCCTACTCATCTGCCCTTTGGGTCCCATGAGTTCATGAAGGTGATAAATCTCCTAACCCATGGCCCTCAGACAATGATAGATGTTACCTCCCAACCCTATGGTCATGTACAACTAGGGAATTAGGCAACTCCTACTTCCATCAGTCTTATCCCCACCTGACCCTAGGATAGACTTAGGATTCTTCTATAGTACATGTTCAACTTAGAACCTTGCCCAAGCCTTCATCATCTCTCTTTGTATACATGGGCTGATATCCATCCCTTCATAGGGGTCATGGTGACCTGCCTACCTTGGTCAGGCCCCTTACCGGTTACCTCCATGGTAACACATCCACATGGACTTAGAGATGGATATCTATGGGTCTACAAGTTCAATTTTCATACCATGTACTTTTCACTTAGCTTCTCAAGATCCTATGAGACCTCTTTAGGTTTCCTCAAAACCCACAAAACTGATATACACCCTACCAAAGCGTCCCTCTCCTAGGATGGGAGGAAAACTTCACCTCGATAACACTGATCACAAAATTCCTTAGGTCTAGCATGCTTAACCCTAGCAAGCTATTCAAGGAACAAGCAGACCACCTACTAAACCATGATAGATCATACTTGTTCTCATCCTCCATATTGGATCAGGATCCTAACTTTCCATGTCATCAATCTATCTGTGAGGGGTTCACCAAACATACCTCAACTTAAGGGGTTTTCCTTTCTTCTCAACATAAGAAGTACCATGCTTGCTTCTATAGAAACTCAACTCTCATCATGAGCATTAGGTACCCCATTTCCCCTCTTAGGCCTAGGAACCATATGTTCACTTTTGATGACCAACTACATGCTCAATCTATTATCCATGAATCAGGCATGTATAAGGCATGACACACACTTTCTGTCATCCTTCTACTCAAGAAACACTTCAGAGTCGAGTCCTCCTTAAGGACAAACAACAAGGTACAAGGCCTTTCAACCTGTTACTAAACCTCTACATGGTTTAAGGAACTCTTCTTCTCATCTATACCATAGGTACATAGGTATTAGCAGACTCATCCTCTCTCTAGGGTTTAGTTCTTCTAAGGCCACCAAGATATCATCAGTCTCCAAGGGTTAAGCATGTGGTGACCACTATCATCTACTTAGGTCGCATCATCCTCAACTCTCGACTTCTCCTCATATATCAGAGTCTAGGATTCCAACCTTCTTACTGGGTTTCCTGCTCTCTCTCTCTAGGGATAACCCTACAACCAACCTCACCATTAGAGGTCCTCTCTTCGTGAAGGGTCAACCTCAAGAGCATGCCCCTACCTGGATGAAGCCTATGTTCAACTCATGTTCGCTCAAGGTTATCCATAGCCCCTTAGGCTTATCACATAAACTATCCATCAAACTTCTCCCAGTCAGGGTTTCAACCTATTTCTCGCACTACTGATACATTATGGGTGCCTATTATGCCCATATAAGCTCATGGGGTTTCCATAGGATCTTCTCTAACCTCATCAATGAAGGAGCTATCCTTCACTCAAACATGCACGACCCTTCCCAGGGTTGGGTTTCCAGGGTACTAGGTCATCCAACCTCTCATGGCTCATATGTCATCCAAGGTATGTCCATCCAAACACCTGGTCTAACTCATCATGCCATCTCTCTCTCTAACCTTCACTTAGGGTTAGGGTTAACATCATCCTCAGAGGATGCGCCATGTCTCTACTTGCAATGGAGATCTCTATCTCCAAGGCTAACTTTCTTTCCTTATCCTCCTGACAAGAAGGTCTAGCCTCAAGTCTCTCCTCAGGGCATAACAACTTATGTCATATGACCTAAGCATGTATCTATCCTTTAATTTATGCTTAATCTATTAAGCTTATGTCCATGACATCTTATTTACATGATTTTCATTGATTTGGTGGAGGATTCCTTAGACCTTATTAACCTTACCCATACCTCAAGAGGGTGAGGAGAAGAGAGAAAACCCTAATCCTTAAGGTCCTTAACAAAATTTGAGTTGAGAAGGGATGAATCAAGATGAGAAAGTCATAAAGGTATCTTATTTCGATTCATACCCTAAGACTTTGGCCAGGCAGTCACACGGATCCGAGAGTCCTCGTATTCTGACTAGCGGTGCGGAGGAAAATATTGCCAGCCCCCGGTCGTGATCCTATTCTAGACACCTCCGTATTTCGGATAATCCTCTAATAACTCCCTTGGGTTCTATGGAGTTTGTAAAATTTAATAATTATTAATGGTTAAGTGAGGAACCTACGTTATGATACCAAATGTAATGACCCCACCTCCCGATAACCCCCAATTAAGGGAGACCGAGAGGTCGAAGCCGCACCCATAACTTCCAGTTCAAAGGTTCAACAATTAACCAAGAATAATTATCAAATTATAACAGACTAAATGGGAAAACTATAAGAAAATAAACTTTTGCATACCTTTTTGAAAACTTGGATCTCTAAACTTCTATCCACTTATGGATTCTATTCTAACTAATCCTCCTTGTATTTTACTTCATGTATTTCACAATATGACGATTTAATGTTTGTCCTTTTGGCTTGTACCTAAAACGCCGACAAACAAAACGTCGGTCAACCGAAGCTGGTATGTGGGGGAAACAATAAACGTGCAACTATGATAACAACGTAATCATTCAATTAATCATTTAACAACCAAGATTCCATTTTAAATATAACTCTGCGATCCATGAGTACCATATCCTATGTGCTATCCCTACAGTGGACCTGGATACTACCTTCCTTATGGTAGATCCCCATTAAACCCCTCATGGTCCCACCTATAGGTGAACCAGTTTCTAGGGTTGAGTCACATGGAACTACTCGTAAGTAGCCCACTCCTTAACTCATGGCATGCTAATGGGTCTCATGGCACTATACTTGGTAGCCCAATTTCTAACCCACGATAACCTAGACCTTACTCTAGGTTACCCCTTTTTAGACTTTACAAGTCACAGAGACCCGGATCTAGCCAGTTATACATGTATATTCATAGTGATAGTCATAGTCACTCTATAGTTGCATGAAATAAAAGCATCCAACAGTTATTTCAAGTCAAGAGGGAAACATCAATAAAATCCTCAGAAAACTAGTCGGGATAATCATAAGCGTAACCACATACATGATTTGATGATTTCACAAGCATTAAGCAAATCCTACCAAGAATACAATCCAAGCAAGCAATTCAATAATCACATAATTCCTGAAAAGAATATGTACTCTATTTATTACACACTTTATCAAGAATCTACTTTATTGACTTGGATTCACTTTCTAGGGTTTTTGTATCCATTTTAGGGTTTCATTTTACAATTAGGGTTTCCCTTCATCTTTTACCATATAAAACTCTAATTTTATGCCATTACTCATAAACCCTAATTATCTCATATATTCTTCAATATTAAGGTTATCTTAACAACATATAACCATATTCTCAGATTTAAAGGCACCATTAACCATCAATTAATTTTATTAAGCCTCTTTTACATCAAAGCTACTACTTTTATCCTTTTAATCCATGACAAGATCATTGTACACATTTATCATTAATTCAAAGTTCATTATGGTCTAAACACATATGAACTCGATTTGCCATAATTCTACCTTTTATTCAAGAGAAAACCCTAATCACTACTTTTAGGGTATTTATCCAGAATTAAGGACTTTTGTACTCTAAATAGATTAGAACCATCATATCTCAGTTTTGTACATGAATTTGACCAATTAAAATCATTAAGGGTCATAATTACCAAAATTAGGGTTTAAGGTTCATTAAATCATATGGAACCCTAAAGTAACCAATTTTGTATTCAAAATGGATAAAAACTGCATCATAAGCATCAACAGGTTATTACCTTTCTAATAAACCCATTAACTTACAAAGATGCATCCTTTATACACCCTTAGGGTTTCTAATTACTTTTTAATACACTTTCTATCAAATTAAAGCACTTTTGCAAAACGAGGTATAACTAGGTTCTCAAAGTATTTTTATCATGTTCCTCGTATTTTTCTATACAACTTTCATGTATAATGTTCCTTCATTGGATATTCCAAGCATTCTCTATTAATTTTGCAAGGAAAAGAAATTTCCTGTAATTTTGATCAGAGAGAGATAATTACCAAAAAATTCTTGGTCGTCGGATTGGTGCGCCGCTGGTCCGCTGATCAATCTGACGCTCCACAAAAGCTAGCTCCACTAACTGAGTTGCGCGCCCCACCGCTCTCTGCCGGTCGTTGGATGCTTCTTGGTCCACGGTGGACCCTTGATCAAACTCTATGTGTTAAACCACTCCACTACGTGGATAAGTTAGGCGCGCTGGTCCTGGATCATCGGATCCCCTTGCGAGTCCACGATGGACCGCAATCGCACCACTACTGGTTGTCCTTCCTCTTCCTTTGTTCTTCGAACCATGCGGTGGTGCCGCGGCTGAAGCTCGTCGGAGCAGGGGCAATTGAGCGCATGAGAGGGTTTTGGAGCTAATGGAGTAGCCGTGCAGAATCGTGAAGGTGTGAGGATCCAAGAGGGATCCTATTTATTGGGTGTGGATGCCTCTCTAGGGTTCCCCCAACCCTGTTGCCGCCTCAGATCACAGCCCAATTGGGCGTTTCTCGAAGACACGATAATAGCTCATCAAAATAGGGTCTGGAAGGTTCGCAACCTCCTGCCGAAGTCATTGGGACTCCTTTCAAGCGCGCACATGCGCTGGATCGATTGGGAACGGAGGGGAAAGTCCCATGTGATCGTGCTATAGTCTGTGTCCCTCTGGGACTCTAGATGATGAGCGACGCGTGTTGGATCAAGATCCAACGGCCCCCATCAACCGCGCTTAAATGAAAAGGGAAAGATTTCCCAAATTCTCAAGGAAAAACCTATTTTGAAGATAATCTTAAAAAATCGATAACTCCCAACTCTTAACTCCTTTTTGCCTCAAATTTTAAGGGAACCTCTTTTATGGTTTTATCTTTCATCCTACAAAAATTGGGATCATTATCTTAATTAAACGGTTCCTTTTATTTAGTTGCAAGAAAACACCCTTTTATTCATATTTTCCTCATATTCTTTATTTCCCTTGCTATGATATAATTATCCTGAGTTCATTTAACCCCAAGGAACCTCTATAACTCGAAATTCTATTTTTTTGGGAAAATATCTTTTAGCCTTTTAATCATCCTTTATTCATTTTCTTATATATCCCATTATCCCATTGAATTCCTTTTTCATTTCTTTTTCTTTTATTTTCCTCATTGGCATTCCTTTTAATATTAACAACCTCATGGATACAAAAATTCACCAAGAAATCTCATTTATGCCTCTTTCCACTCATTTTCCACATTTTATCATTATTTTCAATTTCTTTCTTAATAAAGAAATACTTAATTGCACTCTTTATGCAACTTTGGACTCCTTGGAACCCAAGGAACCCAAGAGGCACGGAATCCCTCTTTGGATTTGACTTCTAGAGGTTTCCACATTTTTCTTTTCTCAAATATTCAATTATTCATTCACTAATTGAATTTTCTTGTTATTTGGGCCCAATAGCCAATAAAGCCCACAAAACAATCGTCTAGGCTATTGTAAATGAAATCTATTTATTCAAAACAAATTATATCATTATTTGTTCAATTATATTTAATATGAGAAATTACATTTCTCACCAATTGAACCCAAACATTGGGGTTGTAACATACTCCCTCTCTTTTTTCCCTCTTTTTTGTGCAGCCTACCCCCTCCTTCTCCTGCAAAAGGAGGGGGGTTCACCATCTTTCATATCATCCTTTGTATCACCTTTGTATGCGATTTTTGAGCTATCTTTCTTGTGTTCTAATGTTATAGTGTTCTATTCATAAATAAAGATTGGTTTTTGCAAGCTAAGTGTTCCTTTCAAGTATTGTTCTTACTTTTATCATTTATATCTAGTTTATTTCTTCTTCTTCTTCTCTTTCGTGGACTGGAGCAAGGGATTAAGAATCAGCCATTTCATTGTCTCTAGCCTAAGGAACTATCATTTAATAAGACTAGACTATGGCTAGAACTCTTCTTCCCTCCATCTCCCTTTTCTCCACAAGAATGAGTGAGTAGTTCTCTATCAAGGAAAGGGGAATAACCCCTTAGCCATGGTCTTATAGACTTTTCCTAAAAACAATTCTATATGGCTTTTGGGTTTGATAACTAATTGATCTATCAAAGTAATTAATTGGTTTGATCAAAAATTAATCTGGATGGATATAACTATGGAAGTTCAGATTTAAAACAACAAATCTAATCACATAGGAGTTTTGAAATGACCATAGATCTTCTTCTTTTAGGATGATGAACTAAGAAATATGAGCACCAGGACCAATGGACTCACATGGAGTTCATCTTTAGTGGATTTTTATTAATTCACTTTCCTTCATCGAATCTGTTGTTTTTGAGGATTAGTTTTTTTTTGCCTAGGATAAAGTGGTGAAAATCCCTAAAGCCTCGATTCCCATCTCTTAATTCCAATAACCACTTGTTTTTCTTTCTTTAATTCCCAATTTTTTCATTCATAATAGTTTTCTTGTGCTAACAACCATCTTGAATTTCCTTGTGAAAGGGCAAATTTATATTCTTGTTAAGTGCATTTTCAATCCTGCATTTCTTTCTTAAGTGATAATCATCAACCCCCAAACTCGACTTCTAATTTCTGTTCCAAATCTAAAAATACCAAAAATAAATAACAAGTTCTTCAAACAATTGGGTTTAGATTTAACAATCTTAATAAAGTTGTCTTGTGGGATCAACCCTTTCTATACTAGCCTTAATCAGAAAGTTGAAAAAGGATTAAACTCTAGGATAATTATCTTAGTGATTGTAAGTGCACTGCGATGCATTAACAAGAGGCTCGTTATCCAAACCATAATAAAACCAACCACACAACCATGAACATATATATAGGTTTATTGGCCATAACCATGCTTCACATCCACCATCAAAAGAAGTTGTTAGGGAAATGCATATATATATAAATATATATATATATATATATATATAGAGAGAGAGAGAGAGTCAGGCTAGAATACACTCAAGTGTATCCCGAGCGGAATACACTCAAGTAGTTTTTCATGATGCAATATTTTTTTTGAAAATCTAATCCATTGATCTTCTTAAACATCTTGTGAACAACTCATACACAAAATTTGAGCACATTTGGATATGTATATCTCATGTTCTGAAGACCGCAAAAATTATGCATTTCAAATTAGTTTCGCGCGTCGATTTTGTTGCCCTTGGATGAGTGACTTACACTCATCCAAATGGGCTCAAAATTTGTATGTAGCCTAGTTATAGTATGACGGTGAAGATCAACACTTTACATTTTGAAAAAAATAGTCTTGATATGCAAACACACTTGAGTGTATTCGTGCGATCCGTACACTCGAGTGTATTCTAGCCTGACTCTCTCTCTCTCTCTCTCTCTATATATATATATATATATATATATATATACATACCTACATACATACATACATACATACATACATATAGAGTCAGGCTAGAATACACTCAAGTAGTTTTTCATGATGCAATATTTTTTTTTGAAAATCTAATCCATTGATCTTCTTAAACATCTCGTGAACAACTCATACGTAAAATTTGAGCACATTTGGATATGTATAGCTCATGTTATGAATACCGCAAAAATTATACATTTCAAATTAGTTTCGCGCATCGATTTTGTTGCCCTCGGATGAGTGACTTACACTCATCCAAATGGACTCAAAATTTGTATGTAGCCTATTTATAGTATGACGGTGAAGATCAATGGTTTACATTTTGCAAAAAATAGTCTTGATATGCAAACACACTTGAGTGTATTCTAGCGTGACTCATATATATATATATATATATATATATATATATATATATATATACATATATATATATGAATTAGGGTCATATCTAGTATCAAATACTTAACCTAATTAATGTGCATATCTGACTGAACACTAGATAAGATCCAAATATATATATATATATATATATATATATATATATATATATATATATATATATATATATATAAATTGGGATCTTATCTGGTGTCAAATACTTAAACTAATTAATGTGCATATCTGATTGAACACCAGGATATATCCATATATATATATATATATATATATATATATATATATATATATAATTTGGGATCTTATCTGGTGTTCAATCGGATATGCAAATGTTTTTACAGCATCAGATATGCACATTAATCACTTTGAGTATGTTCATCGTATGCAATAAAAAAAATTATGAAAATCAAAATTTTATCATATTGATTATCCCAAAACTTAGTAGATTGACATAGCTCGATACTACTATAGGGAAATATGGTGACAGAACAGGTAGCGGAAACAAAAATTGAACTACCATATTCCCCTTAAACCATTGAAATGCGTCAGCAACTATGCAATGTGAAGGATGATTTAGAGGATATACCTAGTTTTGGAGCAAGTCCAACGACAAGTTCCTCGTTGTGGTTGTGCACCCTTTCTTAAAGTCACACTCGAACAACATTTGTGTTGTCCTCCTGGTTTATCACCGTGGACATTAGGTGGACTTTGTCCTCTAAGTGGGAAAATGATCCATGCCTCTAGAGTAGTCCACACGGACCATCGGGAACTCTTATCATTCTAGTAGAACAGACAAGAAGGAGCTCTCCCTTCACGTTGGCGTACAAGTCACCAACTTGCTCTCCCACAATTGTTCTCTCTTTCTATATCTCCCTTTATTGGGTAGGACTTGTTTGGGTTCTCTCGATTACCACAATCCAAACAGACAAACAATTGTCAGAAGCAATTGAGTTGTGTCTATGAGAAGCCCCAGTATCCCTCTATTTATAGGAGGGTCAGGGTCAGGGTTCTCAATCTATGTGGGAGTGGAAGGGACTAGAATCTCACAAATTTTTACAACCTACAAATGGAGAAATGATCCATTCACCAATGAACCAAATGGTGGGCATCTAAAGCGATCAGTTCACCCAGTGAACCAGTCCTTTCATCATGTTTCCCAATTGCAATTGTATTGTCAATTCTAATCTAATTAAGGAATGACATGGCATCAACACTGGTCCTTGATGCAATCGAACTCGTCTAGTGAATCAGGTGGTTCATATCTTAAACCGTTCATCTCACGACCATGAGTCGATCGGTTCACTCAGTGAACCGGTCAGTTTGTGCTCTAGTTCATCCAGAATTCACCCAATGCAATATCCAATCAACCTAACACTCCAACTGGTTAGTTCAACACTTGAACCGGTCAGTTTAGAGTCCAGTTAGTCAATTGTTGTTTAAATAAAATACCTAAATAGTTTAGTAATCATTTTAATTTTTGTTCATAATTAAACTCCTATTCTAGGTGAATTCCTATGTGTGTGACCCTATAGATCCCGTATTACATTGGCAGTGAATGTCCATAACCACTTACGACATCACAAGCAAAGAGTGGTTCCTAGCCACACATCATTACTACCCAACTAAATAGAAATTCAGAGAACAACTTCAACCTACAATTTGTGTTTGGTGTTACAGTGCTTGTATAGTTCCTTTGTCACTGATATCCAGATGAAACTCGATGCATGGAATCACCATCCTCCTCAATTGTTCAATCATGTTCCTTGAACAAGAGTAGACTGTCTGAGATATATGTAAGCTCAATATCACATATTGACTCACATGAGCATGGCCATGCATTTCTGAGACTCACTTATCAAATGGACATGATGTGATACTCCTGTAGGAGGGACAAATCTCATCTACATCACTCACAGTCAAATAGTGCACCCGATCATCACCTTTACGAAACCCTTATTCAAGATCATGGTGGATGATGCCATAGTATACTGAATGACATGTAATGACTGTAGTGACTTCAAGTCTTAGAACCACAATCACCACCAACACTATAAGAGATGATTCTGGCTACCAATTAATGTCTCCATGTATCATTTTTATGGTGGGTCTTTCCAATACATTATTCTCTAACAAGTATCTTTGTGCTTAGTTTGATGTTACATATCATGACTGATGAGATTCTATCATCAAACAACACACACTCTAGTCTTATGTGTTATTGTTGTCTATCAGCCTTCCATAATAACATTCGAATAGGGACATAACAAGAATGTATTTACTCTTAACATCCATATGATCTCATTATTCAAGTCACGAACTTGAAGACATACGTCATTGAGTAATATCATTCTCTAGACATTTATTATGTTACTTCATTATATCATAACTGAATAGAACATAATAAATTGGAAGCTTGACTTTATGATTAATCAAACTATTTACAATTTATGCCATTACAATCATCATATGATTGGCTCTCTGGGCATACATACCAAAATTCTTTCTCTCTACAACCCCATTTTTTTGAAGTGTACGATGGGAAGAAAATTTGTGCGAATAATCAGATTCCTCACAAAAACTTTCAAACATATCATTTTCAAATTCTTTCCCATATCCACTACAGACAGAGACGATTTGGCAAGAAGCTTCATTTTCAACCCATTTGAAAAAAGTAGAGAAAACAATGAGAGCATCACTTTTTGAAACTAAGAAGAAGCTCCAAGTATAGCGAGAGAAATTGTCAACAATCACAAGGCATTACTTGCTACCATGAAGCAATTGTATTCTCAATGGTCTAAATAGATCAATATGAAGAAGTTCAAGAGCTCTCTTGGTTATAAGGAATCCTTTAGAGTTAAAGGAGAATTTGGTTTTATTTCCTTGTGTACAAGGTTGGAATTCCTCATCCTTCTCAAATTCCAATTAGGAATCCCTTTGACCAATTCCTTTTTGCTCAACTTCTTTAGCTGATGCATATTTACATGATCGATCCTACGGTGCCACAAAGATATATCACTTTTATCAACAATAGGGCATTTATCAAGAATATGCTTAAGAGAATCAAGAACAATAACATAAAGGTTTCCATTTCTAGTTCCCTTATATATGACATTGTAGGATAGGGAATCTAGAAGCAAGCATTCTAGTGATGTAAACAAAACAATATAACCATTATCACATAATTGACTAACACTAATTAAATTTTAATGTAGGCCATCCACAAGAAGTACATTCTTGATGCAAAGTGAATCACCCACATCACCCTCACCTATAACTTTACCTGTTTTGTTATCCCTAAAAGTCACTAATCCTTGTTTATTTTTTGTACATTTTTTGAAGTGGCTCGTCTCATTGGTCTTGTGCTTGGATCAACCACTATCAACAATCCATTTTCCTTTTACCTACAAGAAAGGTAGATGTCGGTGTCCAATCCAAACCTTGGGATTCAGAGTTAGCTTGGGGACCCATTTCATCTTTGGGTTAGTCTCCTTTTCTTTATACAGGCAACAAGTAGAATAATGATCATCACTCTTGCAATGAGCACAAACCATAGAAGACTTAGAGCCAAAAGTCTCTCTATGGAATATTGGAGGATTCTTACTCTTTTTCTTACCTTTTCCATTGCTCTTAGGGACTCCCTCATATTTCAAACCACTATTAACAACTTGTTTGGTAGAGGCTCTAGGATAGCATTTAGGGAGGAACTTTTGCAAAGTATGATTCTATGATTATCATCACTAAGAGTAATGACAGTAGAAGAAAGACTAGCAATATAATCTTTATCATGTACCAAGTCAGTCTCTAAATAGAGGGCTCTAGTAAGATAAGAATCTTTTTCTGAAGAAAGACTAGCCACTTCATTACTAGGTAATAAAGGTCTAGAAGCAAGATTGTTGACTTTAGCAAGAAATCTAGCATTTTCAGATCTAAGCATAGTAAGTTCATCAAGATATATTCTATTTTCATCCTTAATACCATCACAAACATGTCTAAGATCATTAAACTTGGCAACAAGCTTATCATTTTCAGTTAAAAACAAGCTCATTAAGGCAATTTTGGTTTTCATATTTAATACTATTAGTGTTCTTAAGATAAATACTATTTTCTACCTCAACTTCATTTTATTACAAATCAATTTCAAGAAATTGACCTTACAATGAATATATACTATCAATATGGAATTTTTCATTTTTCTCAAGAAAATCAATTTTATCATATAAGTCATCAATAGCTTCCCTAATCTTTTATTCTTGGATTTGCATTTGGAATGAGAAGAACGGGAAACATTTATCATGTTAATGAGGGTTTCTTTAGATATTTCATTCAAGCTTACCTCACTTACCTCACATATGTCTTCACTATTTGATGCCATGAGAGCAAGGTGACATTCTCCTTCATTGTTGCTGGAATCACTAGAGGATGACTCCTCCCATGCAGCATGAGTTGCATCTTTGCTCCTTCTTTCCGTCCTGTCCTTCCTCTTGAACTTGCTTTCCTTCTTTTAGTACTCCTTCTTGGAGCTTCTCTTGTGGTAGGACTTCTTTTCATTGGGGAAATCATTATTGTAGTGTCCCTTTTGGCCACACTCATAGCACCTTAGAGTATAGGAGGAGGAGGGCTTTCTGTTGAAGTCCTTCACCTTGAATTAGTTAGCTTCATGATCATTAGGAGCTTCATCTTCACTTGATGAAGGAGTAGGCTGGCAAGAAAGTTGTTTTTGAAGAACAATGGCCTCCACTTGAGCTTTGAAGGCATTTTCCTTCATCTTCTTTGACTCCTTCACTTCTAGCTTTTCCTCTTCTTCTTGTTTGTCAAGTCTAAACTCATAGGCTTAGAGAATCTCAATTATCTATTTGGTAGCAATCTCACCAAGGTTTTGTGTTTCTTCAATGGAGGTCACCTTGGATTTCCACCTCTTAGGAAGAGACCTAAGGATCTTGGAGTTTATGGAACCTTGATTCATGGGTTGGCCCAAAGAAGCAAATACATTCACAATGGTGTTGAGCCATGACTACATATCATCCACTCTCTCTTTCTTACCCATCTTGAAATTCTCAAGGAGACCTTTGAGCATGTAGAACTTGGAATCCTTGACTTGCTTGGTCCCTTAATAGGTGATGCATAGTTTGTTCCATTTCTCATAGGCGATGTCCCAAGAGGAGATCCAATTGAGTTCAGAAGAAGTGAAAGTTGCATAAATAATGTTTATATCCTTTGTGTTTAGTTGGGCTTTCTTGAAGATTGCTTCATCCCAAGTATCCACATCTCCTCCCGACTCCTTGTAGGGAAGGATGACCACTATCTACATCTTGCAGTTCATCCCTTACAAGTAGAACTGCATCCTCCTCTTCTAGTAGAGGAAGTTTGTGTCGTCAAAGATTTGAGGTCTTATGGAGAATCCACATTCCTAGTTGTGAGAACCTAGAATGTTGTTTCCCATCTTCACATCTCGTGGGAGATTTTTTTGAAGAAGAATGTGCCTCTGATACCACTTGTTGGATCAATGGGATCTAGAAGGGGGTTAAATAGATCTAAAACACTTAAACCAAATTCATTAGACCTTCAAATCACTTCAAGAGATAAGATTACAAATATGAAATTTTTGTGCAACTTAGCATACATAGAAACGATGAGAGAGATTGAATGAGATAAAGAACAAGCTATGTATAGTTATTCCAAACTTCAAACTGGAGAGTG
This sequence comes from Alisma plantago-aquatica, assembly GCA_963693085.1. NCBI lineage: Eukaryota > Viridiplantae > Streptophyta > Magnoliopsida > Alismatales > Alismataceae > Alisma > Alisma plantago-aquatica. Next base: position 192,896,451 of record OY856409.1, read on the forward strand.
TATATCCACTACCTAGATAGGTCAACCTCCAGAATTTTTTAACCATTGCATACTTATATTCCATTATAAGACATGCAACAAGACCTTCCTTTTGCAAGGCAAGGATAACTAGCCTTCCTTTCTAAGGATCAAAATGATCCAATAAAACTTACAAGGTCTTACCTATCCTTAGATCAAGAGTCTTCAACCTCTATAAGGGCTTACCCACTTTTGCAACAAGCTAGACACCTTCACTAAGTAACTCCCCTCTTGCAACAAGTCCTCTACCTTGAAGGAATTACCCACTCTACTTAGGGATCTTCAACCTTCACCTTCTAATTCACCAAGGATAAACTTTCACCAACTTTTCTTGAAATGGATTGGGAAAGGGAAGATTGAGAGCTTTACAATGAAGTAGCTCCCTCACAAATCACCTATCTCACTCAGATTGACATTTTGATTAGTAAGCAAGAGATAGAAAGGGGCTTTTAGTAGATAAATCCATTCAACTATAGCTAGGATCATAAGAACCAAGCTTGGGATGAAGCCCAAGGGTCCCTATTTATAGTTGGGGATGTCTACTAGCCAGTAGAAGCACTTGGGAACAAATTCTAGTAATTTTGGGGTGCTGTAATGGATCTTTTTTTGAATTTTACAACACACCAATGACTAGAAACACTTTTTTGCACATTTTGTACATCGTAGTTTCAATAAATCAAACTGGTCCGAGGGAACTATGCGGCAAAGCAAATTTGAAGTGTCGTTCAAGTTTATCCTGGATGAAACTCAGTTGACAGCTTAAATTTGTTTTGGTTGTCCTGGGGAAACTCGGTCGATCCTGATAGTTCCCAAAATGCATCAAGGGTGTTGGTCGAGTTTATCAAAGATGAAACTCAATCGACAAAAGTCCATGTAATGAATTGTAGAAATTTTCATTAGTGTGATTAAACATTCATTTTAAGTACTCTTGATTTTTTCTCATCTTAATTAAAAATTATAGCATCAATACAAATGATTACAAAAATTATCCTAAGGGTTTTAGGGTATTTTCCACAAAAGTACATTTGCATTGACTTTGGCTTGTATTTGGTCAAGTTGGGCCTTGATTGAATTGATCCTTTTCATGTACCTAATACCTTAAATCAATGTCAATTAGACATATTAGATACATATGAATGCAATGGTTAAGTCATCATCAAAATATGGACAACGTATAACTGTTAGGTCAACATACAGTAGCTACATTTAGGGTTTCAAAGCCTGTGTTCTCAAGATCGAGAGGGACAGATCTAGTGAGGCTTGAACTTGGCAGCCAACACCAATCATGATCCCATCACAATAAATATGAGCCAATTTTGAGAGGGGGAGAAAGGAAAGGAAAGTCAAGGGAGAGAGGTATCCTAGGTGGTAGGGGAGAGGAAGTTGGTGTAACTATACCCACTTTCACATTGAACTAGAGGTTGGGGATGAACTTAAAACCATTGATCTACCATCTCACAACCACCAACATGCGACACATTAAGGGATATTCCCTATGATCTGGGTGACATGTTTATTGATCATTGAATTAGTTATATAGTAAATTTTGAATTTTTATTAAAATAAATCTTGAAAACATCCAAAATATCCATAGGCCACTAGGAAGATATAAATGCTTTGAAATATTGGGTTTCCTTTGTTTCTCTCATTTCTTACTATATGAAAAAGTTGGAAATAAAATAAACTTATCAAGTATCATTTTCTTAGCCCTTAAGTTAACCTTTTAGCAATTCAAAATATTGGTCTCATATATACATATGACTTCCCATTATGTTCATAATTCAGTTTTGACTTCACATGGAAGTATTATAGACAGTAGAATCCCAATTGATTGATATTTACACCATGGAACCATAAATTTTTTGAATTCTTGTCCAAAGGGACTTAGAAGAAAAAAATAAATAACCAATATTTTTATATAAAGTATTATATTTAATATTTTTCAATTAGAAATTCTATAAAGTTGAGGGAAATTCCAAGTACCAGCATCCTCCCCCCACCATAAAAGAACTTTTCCCAAAAACATTGACTTAACTATAGGTGAAGTTTTTCTATGTCAATTTCAATCTCCCATGTGTCTTCATCCTCTCCATCATTTATATATAGAACCTTAACCTTTTTTTTAATTTTTGAGCTCCTTCACCTTCAGATACAAGATCCATGCATGTACCTCTAGATAGATTAACCTACCCTGGATCTCTAATGGTTTGACATTCAATGAATGAGAGTGAACCTTCACATAATGCTTTAAGTTGGAAACATGGAACACATGATGCATCAGGTGTATTGAGGTGGTAGTTCAAGACAATAAGTAGTCTCATTATGTTGTTCTAAGATTTCAAACAAACATACATACATGGGGTTGAAATTTCCATAATACTTGGAAATGCCATGGGTGGGCTATAATTTTAAAATACATGTGGTTTTACTAAGAGAATAATATAGTTGTCCAATACTTAGATCTCCTTATTCTTAAAGAGCATGTGGTTTAAGATGTTATTCAGATCACATCAGAAATTAGATCTAGTGCATATATATAAATATATATAATCAATTACTCATGTATCAAACTGATGGATCCAAGTTACCATAGAGGATCTTTCCTCAAGATGTTAATGCACTCATGTTTCTTGTATATAATATATTACCAAACTTGCAAGGGTTTTATAGATACTATTGGGGCTAACACCCCACATAGAAAGATTTTACTTATCTTATCCTCAACCTTCACTAGGCGATCACATGTTTAACAAACCATGGTTAGAACCAAGGAAATTCTAAGTTTCTTATTATATATTAATTCCTTGCATTATTGTACCACTTCATGGTCACATGAATTACCATCCATCTATCTTCATAAGATGTTGGGTTAGTTCACCCATATGTCCTAATCATATCTCTAACTCAAGCTATATTCATCACATATATAGCCAATGTGTATTAATGGAGGATACCAAGTTTCTTACACCTACACTAATGTGAATTGAGTACTTTATTGGAGTCCAATACAATATTCACCACATTTATCATGTAGAGTTGATGAATCCACATATCATCTGAAGGTTTTTCAATTAGGTTGAGTCATGCTCAAATATTTACTCTTCATACATGAACATTTTTCTTACTCTATAGAGTTCTTGAGTGCAATTAACCCAAGAGGAAGTGTTTTTCTCTAGGCTCTAGATTTAATGCACAACCTCTTTGGGTTTTCTATTTCTTTTTTTCTTTTCTAAAAGAGACATATCTGAGTTGAGTTTTTCAAATTTTGGTCATTCTGACTAGGACATACATGAGTCAAGGGACTCCAATATGATCCAAAGTCATACCTCTGTATTAAGTATTCAACATGTTTTACTTATACAAACCATTATTATGTAAGTCTTTCTATTCTTCATATATTTCTCATGTATCAATGGCCTTTAACCATTCCATTTGTGTCTCTAGGGGTATAGATATTTACAGAGTGATTTCCTCCTAACCCATTGAGTCTAGTATACCTCTATATATGTCATGCTTGACCCTGGGGTTGGCTTTAATTTTACCCTACATAGGGCTCTATAATAAGTCATTTAAAAAACTCATCTATCGTTATATATGGTTTAAAATAAAATGAGGGTATCACATAGTGTCAATGTTTCCATTCTCATTGATTCTTCCTATACAAGGAAGTCCCTAAGCTTATGTGTATTCTTTGCATAACTTCTTTTGTTGTAACAGATTATTCATGAAATTTGTTCATCAAAGTTTCTTATATACATGTTGAGATCACTATTCAGAACAATGAATCAAAACATTTTAAACACATTTTTGACTAGGTCCTATAAGGGATTTCATAATTGATATACTACCTCCAAAAATATTTTTTGCATCTCATATTTTAGGTTTAGTCCTTCTAGGACATCTCTAGTTGTATCAAAAATTAAAACCACAAACATGGTGGTTGAAGTCATGTTTATGGGAGTAGCATATTCTAAGAGATTATCTTGTTTTTCAATACATATTAGGAGTTTAGTCTCTTAAAGACACATATCCTCAGCCCATGGGATTATAATTATGTTTCCTTTGTAAGGTATTTTACTTCACTTGGGATGACCCACACAATTAGCAAGACTCCCTGAGAGAGGGTTTTAGCCTCACATATTTCCTAATATAATAAGTGATGTCTTTTGTTCCACATACTAGCATAGAAAGTTATGTGTACCTTACGTACTTGCACCTCAGCTACTTGTATGACTAGACACTTGCATGACTAGTCAAAGACATTCACTTATTTTTTATATGAGTAGCCTAGTCTTAGGCATTGTCTTATTTTTCATAGATATTAGTAGGTTAGGCTCTTTAAGACACATGTCCTTTCCCCCATACACTTTGGATCATTTTTCCTTCACAAGGTCCTTTCCTTCACTTGGGATGGCCCAAAACATTTGTGACACCACTTCCTAAAAGAAGCTTTGAGTCTCATGCATTTAGTAATATAACAATTGATCGCTTATGTTATGTGTACTTACATAGAAATTTATGTGTGCCTTACTTGAATGACCACTCACTTGTACCTTGCGTACTTGTATGACTACACACTTTTGTAACTACGTACTTGTATGTATGAAAAATAGTGGTACATAAAATTGGTGATTAAGATAGGTTACCAAATTTATTTGGGATTTCATAATGCCATCATTATCATGTGATCCACTTATCCAAGGCTTCATTGCATGCTAGCTAGTATTTTTCTATCTATGATTCAAAAACATGCTTAGATTTCAGTATTGGCTCTTCTAGGTCTTTTCCTATATTAAACTTCACTATGTCTAGGCATCCATTATCTAAGCATCTCCCAACTCAGCCACAATTATTCCATCACTATCAAAGATAGCAAGGTTATTCCAAGAAAACTTCCACACATACATCCTACCAGGTAGTATTCCAAGTTATAGGAAGAAAAGTCGTTTTCTTTTAGGGTGGGTACCTTCACTCAGGGTTATAGGTAATTTTCTATTATACATTCTCCTTCTGAAGCACACTGGTTTGTCATATTATCTTGTTTAAAAAGGGTGACATACATAGTCTTAGAACTTTATCATTTTCTATTATTTGCTTCATCGTTACTTATCTCAAGAGGGTCCTTTTACTTTTTATTTGACCAGGTATATTGTTGTTGGGTTACTTGGAATTATTCTTCCTTATAGAGCCCTTCACAAGCCCTAGTTAGCCCATCAATTTTCCTTTATACCTTCAGGTATGTTCCCACTGTAGTGCCATATCATCATCTGTATAATAAAAGTGAGGTCTAGCAGTTGTAACCAAAGGATTAATGGTCATTAGCATATGTTCCAAGCAATTATTATTTCTTCTTTTAGGGTGTAAGAACTTCTCTATAGGTCAATAATTACATACCTAGATTGCCATGTATTTATGCCTATGGCTAGATTTATTAAATTATCTTTTATTTCTCCCCATGAGAGTATGTCATATATGTATGTATGGATATGTCCTTGATAAGGATATTTTTGTTAGTGTAACCATAATATAATTATTCCTTGTAGCATGTAGGTGGCATGATTCACTTCCTTCTACTTAGGTATGTCATGGATCATAAGGGCATTTTTGTGGATAGGATCCAATATGTGAGAGGTATTAGTATGGGGTTAACCAAACCCAATTTTAATGGATCCCTCCTTGGGACTCAAGGTGGTGCATGACTATCTTACTCACTGCTAAGTTTTGCACATATTTTAGTCTAACCTTCCTTTATTCCTTCATGTTAATGATTTTTTATTCAGGTTCATGGGTCAACTTTCTTTCAATTGGTTTTTTTGAATTTTCACTTAGTGATAGAATTTACACACATATGACTATTATTTTCCTTAAATCATGTATACCCAAGATCATGGTTTTTATTAGGGTAAGAATTAACTTACTTCTCATAAGATTTTTATATTTTTGATATCCTACTTGGGTTCTTCACATACTTATGGGTTTATCTCAGTTTATCCCTAGGTTAATAAAAGCTTTTATAGTTTCTCTTAAGAAATATACTTTATATAAAAACATATTTCATATCTTTAAATCTTAAATTGGAATTTCATATGTAGTAGTTGTCATAGGATGCCATACTACCAAATTCCTTTGAAACTCTGGGATAGAAGAAAATTCAAGGGTTTAGAAAGAGGTGCTTTTAGGGTTGAAAAGAGTATAGATGGTAAAGATACGAATTTTATAGGAACGGATCTAAAAGGTATGTAATTTTGTAGAAATCCTAAGTCTTTGGCTATGTATGGTACACAGTGCCCCAGGAGTTCTTCTAAACCAGCTAGTGATGTAGAGGAAAGTTTTTTTTAGCTTGGGAATATGATCCAACCCTAGATACCTGACACGAGTTTACCGTGTGTAGTATGCAAGTGAACATATCAAAGTAATAAGGCCATGTGAAGCCTGAGTCAGACACGGGGAAGTGTTTCTCCAGTAGACTACTACTAACTACAGTCAAATCAACTAAGCCAATTATAAAAGGTTGAATTGGGTTGAGTTAAAGAACAAATGCAGAAAAAAAAATGAATTTAAATGTTGAATTAATCAGAGATGGAATGAATTCCTTAGGATAGTGGTTTCACCACAGATAACACTAATAATTGACCTCACACACACTAACATATATTATCTCAATTCCTGGATGAGGAGCCTGTATCCATAATTACCTACTCCCACAGTGTAATTCTATAAAGAGCTAGAATAATAACTCAACTCTCTACTAAAAGTATGGTAAATAAAAACACCAATGTGAAGTAGCAGAATTTTAAACTTTGACTATATTCAATTGTATAAAGTGTACATTACAATATTTCCCAAAAGGGTGTGCAACTTTATACATACAAAAGGATCCAGGTAGAGGAAGGCTAAAACCAAATAAATATCGTCTCCAAGGGAAAACAACTTAATATATAGGCAGCTATGTCCAAGACACAAGGTTGAACTCTTAAATCCCTATCCTTAGGCAGGTTCACCAAGCTTCTGATGCACACTCTGATCCTAAACTTGTGTGGCTGGGATCACCCAACAAGAGAAAGATAAAAGTATGTGTTATTTAAGAGAAGTAAGGACAATAATAAAATACACCATTTCATAATAAAATGATTCACTACACAGAGAGATTTCGAGAGTTTGAGGTGAGTAATCAAATAATAAATAGAAATCTGCCATAGTCCAACAACAATAATAATCAAAATAGCATGAATGATATTTTGACAACAAATATTCTAATGCAGGGTGAGGCACCTAACGGACCTCACCAATAGGAGAGGGGAAAATGAACGTCCCAAACCTCAAAAATATATATGATATGGGGAGAAAATGCAAATTCCCCTAGGGAGAAATTACACGTTCCCCTTAGGCTCATGCCCGCAATGGGTAGTTTGTACTCATGTACACTACATTAGTTATTTGGTCAACAATTCCTCACACTGAACAATCCACTTGGCAGTAGTGAAAATAAAGGTAATATTGCATCATAGCAAATGGGGTTTCATAACATAAGCAGTAAACCAAATAATGAGACAACATTGGCAATAAGGGATTCAAATAAATAAAGAGACAAATAGAGGCAACAGAGAGAGATTCCAAGGCTAGCATTTGCCTCATTATGAAATGGGGTTAGATAAAATCCCAAACTAAAGGATTAGGGTATAAATTGCATAATTATATGTTCACATGCATAAATAGGGTCCACATACATAAATAGGCTTCACATACCTTATTGTAATTCAAAACCATCATTTTCACTGATTAGATTGTATCTAAGATCATTTTCCCTAATTACAAATATTTCACATGAATTAGCATTTATTAAGCATAAAAAAACGGATTGTGATGTTTGTCCGAATCTTCTTCCTGATCTTTACAAGCCAGAAAGCAAACCTGGGCCAGGTATCATCATCTTCCTCGATCATCCTCACTGCTACATTACAGTCCGATTCTAACATAATAGCAGACCAGTTATTCAGCTCGGCTTGTTCCAGTGCTGACAGAATTCTGGCGAGCTCAGCTTCAGTAGCGTTAGTTGTATCTACCGGCATGCCCCATGACCCAACCCATTCTCCATTGTGATTCCTGGCTATAGCAACTGCAGCTGCCCCCCATTTTGTAACTGTTGCATCCACATTAACCTTAATGGTTTCGCGAGGTGGTGGTGTCCATGCTTCGCCTCTGGTGTGTGTTGGTTCAGATGGGGTGGCCGCCCAAGCTATCTCATGCAATCAAATGTCCCGCCTTATACTTGCCCGCGTATGTTCCTTGCTTAAATGGTTGTCTTCCATGATGCTACTATTCTGTGCTTGCCACAGCCCATGGCAAATCACCCATAAACGTTCTTCTTGAAGGCCAGCCTCTTTGACAGTGAATCTGCACCACGTCTCAGTATTTCTTGCTGCAACGAAAGAGTGTTGTTTGGTTGAAGAGATATATTCCTGCCACACGAATTTGGAGATGCCACACTCCCGTAAAGCCTGGATTAGAGATTCATCTTCTTCCTCACATCTAGGGCAAATGCCCACCTCCGTCATTTGCCGGTATTTTCTTCTTAAGTTTGTGAGGAGTGCATCTTGTCGAGCAAGCCAAGCAAAAGTCTTTATTCTGCCTACCATCCGTAATCTCCACGGTGAATCCCACTTCCCTGGCGTCACTACTTCTTTCTGCCTTCTAATCAACTCGTAAGCTGAGCTTGTGGTGAAGGCACCGTTGCCAGTGTGAATCCAGAACCTTCGATCCTCCATTTCATCTGCCAAAGGTGCATGGATTTTGAGAATTTCCTGTACCGTATCACTATCGAACCAGTCCTGAAGGAATGATATGTCCCATTGTCCTTCCTCAATGACTAGGGAATTGACTTTCAGGTCTGCTATATCTTCTGGAATGGGCCTCTTGACAACCTCCCTAAGCCTCAGGTGCTCACTCACCCATATATCATCCCAAACATTCACTGAGTTACCACTCAGCGGGATCAGCCTGGTGTTGTCCTTCATGAATTGGTGTGCTACTAAGCAGGCTTTTCCCAGCCTCGACAGTGAGCCGTCCCCCCCACACTGCGTCTGTTGAGGCGTTGCCACATCACTCTGCACCAGATAGACTCCCTTCTGGATAGAAGGTCCCAAGCATGTTTAGATAGAAGCGCTTGATTCCAGTCCCTCATCGTTTTAATTCCCAGACCTCCCTTGCTTTTTGAACTAGTAACCTTCTCCCATGAAACCAGGGAGATGGACCTGCTCATGTTGCCTTCCCACACAAACATGCGTATGATACTATCCAGCCGATCGCAGAGAGTAAGGGGTAGGATCGCTGTCTGCATAGAATAAGTAGGAACAGCCGTTAACGTAGATTTGGCAAGGCATACCCTCCCTGAGAGAGACAAGCTTCGTGCTGCCCAAGTGCTAACTTTACCCTCCACCTTCTCGACAATGTCCGTGTAGGTATGCTTTGTCACTCTAGAATGAATGACGGGCACTCCAAGGTAGCGCCCAAGGTCATTTGTAACTTGAAAGTGACAACTGCGTTGGATCTGTCTTCGGACTGATGTGGGAACACTAGCAGAGAAGAATATGTGAGATTTTGATGCTGAGATGGATTGTCCCGACGCCTGCTCGAAAATTTTGAAACATTGTAAAATACACATCATTTGTTCCTTGCTCGCCTAAGCAAAAAGAATAAGATCATCGGCGAAGCACACATGAGCTACCGAGATACCCGATCTACCCAGCTTGATTGGCCTCCATTTCCCGTTGCAAGATCGCTCCTGGATCATTTGGCTTAGCTGTTCAATACATAACACAAAAAGCTATGGGGAGAGTGGATCTCCCTGTCGTAGCCCTCGACTTATTTTGAAGGGGCGAGATGTCTTTCCATTCCATATCAGTGAGGTATCACCTCCTGAAATTGAGTTGATAATGTAGGTTTTAATGGAAGATGGAAGACCCACATGGTCCAAGGTATCCTGAATGAACCTCCATGACATTTGATCATACGCCTTCGTTAAATCGATCTTAATTGCCATGGTCTTCGATCCCTTTGGATTCTTCATACCATGTATAATCTCCGGGACCAGCGCGATATTGTTTGTGATCCGACGTCCTAGAACAAAACTACTCTGCTCCTCTGAAATCCAGCTAGGGATATACTTCTTAAGTCTTTCCACCACGATTTTAGAAGCTAACTTCAGCATGATATTGTTCAATGAAATGGGGAGCAGTTGCTCACACTTCTCTAGATTTGGGCATTTGGGAATTAAGATAATAGTTGTATTGTAGACCTCATCTGGAAGGGGCTTCCCTTGTAGCATATCCTGAATAGACTTGGTGACTGAGTGACCCACGATATTCCAATTGCATTGCAAGAACTCTACATTAACGCCATCAGGCCCATCAGCTTTGTAAGCCTGCATTTTGTTCAGCACCTGCTGTACTTCAGTGTATGTTGGTTTAGCAGCAAGACTAGTGGCCTCCTCTCCACTTAACTGTTTGAAAACTCATGGGATGCTGGATTCGGATCTATAGTTCCTGGAGTGGTAGCTTGCAGTCGGTGCGAACAACGCCTTTTCAAAATGGGTGGTTACCATATGCATGATCTCCCCTTCATCAGTGATCCAGTTGCCTTGTTGGTCTTTAAACGCCAGCATGGTATTGGTTCGCTTCCGTTGCTTCACCCAAGCTTGGTAAAAGCGTGTGTTGTTGTCTCCATTGTGGAGCCAATTGACGTGCGATTTTTGCTTCCAGTACTCTTCTTCCTCATTGATAAACACCTGCAACTTAGCTTGCATATTAGTGCATAAAAAATCGGTGATGGGATCATACCGATCAGTGAGCATCCTTTGAAGGGTGTTGATGTTGTAGAATAGGCGGTTTCTTTCCCTTGATTTCTTTTTCTTTTTATCCCTCTCCCAATTAAGGATTTGTTGTCTTACCATGTTGAGAGATGAGTAGAAATCTGTTGTACCTTCCCATGTGGACCCCAGCATGTTTTTGAAGTCTTCCTCCTTGTTCCATCTGACTTTAGTCAGGAAACGGCGGAGGCGTCTCTCTTCCTTCTTCGTTCGAAGCAGAAGGGGGCAATGGTCGGAGGATATCCTGGCTAAATGTATCAAATTGACATTCGGAAATGAATTCATGAATTCAATATTTGCAGCCGCCCTATCCAATCTTTCTTGTAACATTCCATGTTTGTATGTGAATTTTACTCCTGAGAAACCCAGATCAGATAATCCGGCTTCCATCAACGTTTCTTTGAAGGTCCTGGCTTCTCTGTAATTATACCAGTTGCTCCCAACTTTCTCAGCAGGTGAAAGGGTTGTATTGAAGTCACCCAAGATATATAACCCAAGGTTCTCTGATGTTTCTGCTCAAGTTTATGATGTGTTTCCATAGGAGTTGACAAATGGCAAGGTGAGAACAGGCATATATAAACGAGACAACCATACTGTCGTTAAACCTACAAGTGATGAACTGCCTGTGGCAGCAAAGGATTTGAACTTTTAGTTGTTCATCTTTCCAGCAAACCCAGATACCTCCAGCAAACTCCCTGGCCTCCACTCGATAAGAGAAGTTGAATCCCAGGCACTTGATAGTTTTTAAAGCTTTATTTTTGCTTATCTGCGGTTCAAGAACAGCTACTACATCAGGTTTGTGTTCCCTCATGAAATCCATCAGAGTGGAGCACCTATCTTTGTTGCCAATGCCCCTTACATTCCAGCACATAATATTCATATTGGATTTGGCTTTGTTGTGTGATCGACTTCTTCTTGGGTGTAAAAACAGGTAGATTACCTTAACAAGAGTTTGTTTCAGCGGCCTTTCCCCCATCAATCTTCTCGTTCTGCGACGATTCCTATCTCTGGTCCTTCTCGCCAGTAGGTATCTGCCCATTCTCTGCAATATCAGCTATAGCTTTAGCCAAGCGGTTGCTTCTTTGCTTGCCTATCCCTGTATCCGGCGGTTTGCCCCTCCTTTTAGTCGAGAAGCCACTGGTCACTCCAGCTTTCCTTGGTTGCATCACCTTTGCTTTCTCTGAGACTCCTTTTCCAACCTTGGATTTTCTAAGCCGAGTCATCATGGAGGTTTTGGCTTGCTTCGTTTGCTCATCTTCTTCCTTTTCTTTTCCTTCAGTGACAGTGGTAGCAGCTGGTTCGTCTTCCATGTCCTCGACGTTTATAACCTCATCCACTGCTGGTTTAACTGCTTTGTGCTTTCCATCACTATTATTTCCTGTCTGCCTAGTGTTCTCCTTCGTCAACGTATTACCCACTGTGTTAGTGATATCCCCTAGCGCCCTTTTACTTGTGTTACCAGTAGTATTCCGGTCACCTATATTCACAGTGGTAGACTTCTTTTTTCTTCAGATCTTCGCTATTTTCTGTTGATTGTGCTACTGGTTTGTTTCTTGTACCTCTCCTACATCAGTTCTTTACAGGCCGTCTCCTTCTTCCTCCTGTAATCCTTCAAATCTGTTCACATGAACTTCCATGGCAGCTTCATGTATTCTATGATGCCTCTTTCTACCCCCTTTCGTCCTCTGCGTTTGCCAACCTCCTATGTTATTTATTGCGTACCTCCTTCGCTTGTTGGTCGAGCTGGTTCAGTTTGTGTTTCTTGTACCTCCTCTTCGGTGCCTTGTTGATTACAGTTCTTTGAGATGTGTCCCTCCATTCCACATTTGGCGCACGCCCATGGGAAACCTTCATACACGACTTCATAGTTTCTTCCATTTATAAGGATGGAACTCACCAGTTCCTTATTCGTGTTTATTTATACCGCCAGTCGGGCAAAGCGACTCGTCGATCTGTTCTCTGTATAACTGTCTACCTTGACTAGGCTCCCCAACGCCATGCCAATATATTCAAACATGGTTGCTACATACAGGTGTAATGGTAGGTTCATTACTCATACCCATGTTACTATATAGTCTGGGAATGCTTCAGTTGGCTGGAAAAGGGGATACCACGCCCAGACGATAACATTGCACCCAAACAGCTTCCAAGGACCACCTGTGAGTGCCGTTTCGTAGTCGTGCTTGCATGACATCTGCATAACGAAGTGCCCATGTTCCAGTTCAAACATGTTAAACCATCCTTTGAGTCTCCATAGAAGCTTCAGTTTATCCTTCAGGGTCATGTACCCAACCTCGGTTCTGAGCATCCGCACGACGACGGCGTACCTCCACGGGCGGGCCAGATCTTCTTTGGCATATGGATCGACTGTGATACTTGGGATCCCATCGTCATCGGTCAGTGACACAGCCCCCAGCGGTAGGTTCTGTTCAAAAATATTTTCCAAAAAGAACTCCTCCTGTTCTGTTGGGTTATCGCCGCTAGGGTTCTTCTTCGAGTTCACAACGTCTGCAAATGAAGCGGCTCTGTCTACTGATCCGGAAGCCCGTTCTGGACTTTAATCTCCGCCTTGTTGTTCCTCCGTTACACCCCGAAGAATTGTGTCCGGGTTCAGATGAGTATTGCTCGGGGTAGCAGTTCCTCTCATGCCTGCCACCGTGAAGTTCAGTCCTATCTCCGGTATGTAGTGGGCATCTTTGCCCCGTCGAGACTCCTCTCTGCGGAGGATTTCGTCCATCGGAACAATGTCCTTACCGTCTTTCAGGACGTAGTCCGTTGTATCATGATTGCCTTCCTTTGGATCCAGTTCCCTGCCATCACTTTTTTCTCCCAAGGTTCCTCGTCCGCTTCGATCGCCCCTTTCCCTGATCGCCCCTCTCCCCCACTCGCGCTTCCGATCCCTAGCGCCGCCATCTGTTTTAGCATTTATTAAGCATAAAGTATAAAGGAAATACCCATTTTAGACCTTGTTTGCAAACCACTGATTTTGACTCAAAACTAGGACCAAAAGCTCACTTAGGTTTCATTGACTAAGAAAACATGCTTAATTTCCCAATTTGGAGTTAAAATGAATTAATTATTAATTTTCGAACATTTAACATACTCAAAATGGTGTTCAAAACAAACTTTGAAAAGGTAAATAGAATCATGACTCAAAACCCACAAAATCAGATTCTACATTAAAATACCTTTACAACAACTATTTCTTTGTATTTTTCTGAGCAAGAATTGATTTATTATGAATTAAACAATACCAACCAATCAGGAGAAGAGAAAATGCCACGTGGGTTGAGTGGTTGGCATGAGCGTGAGCCACATAGGCCAGACCCACATGACCTGGGCCAATGGCACGTGGCCCAATCAGCAGTCCATGCTCGCAAGACTTCGATCAGAGGCGAGCAAACAAAAGGCAAAAAGTCTGAAATGACCTCGGCGAGTGAACAAAAAGAGGAGGACGAGCGGGGGTAGAATGGTCATTCTGCCATTGGGTTTCTTCCCCATCCTGTGCCCTTCCATGGTTGTGAGGAGCTCGGTGCTCGATTGGGAGTTTCTACAATACTGAATGAAACCAAGATATCAGGGGCTCGAAATGAAGAGGATAGGAAGACGAACTCACCAGTCTACCTAATTTTTTTGCTGGTGACGTCGAGACCCAAGGATGCTCCTTACAATGTCAGGGAACAACTGGAGGTATCAGTGGCTAGTGGTGGGAGTTTCGCATGAATTGAAGGAGGAGGAAGACCGCACAGGGTCTGGGGGTACAAGAACAGGCTTTATATAGGCCGGAGAAGAGCCAAGACCCCCCTCTACGCACAATGGTAGAGAGGAGGAGAAGAGCCTGAATGGGAATTTCAGCTGTGGTGCACTAGAGGCAATAAGTGATGTCTAAAACTGAGTGGCCCGAGGAGACGTAGCCAAATCAAGTGAAATCTCATGAATTGGTGAAGTAGGGAGGGAGTACGGGTCGAAGGACCGAGGGGGCATGGTTGTTCGCGCGGCTGGAGGTTGGGGACGACTCCCCAACCATCTGATCAACTCTTGATTAAATTTCGACCGTCTGATGTGGGTCTATGCTGAATCGATGGCATGTGATAGGGTAAATGAACAAACCTTAGCGTGATGCATGATTTAAATGAAATAAATCAAGTCGATTGATATCCTATAGTTACACCTTATTGAAACTTGTAAAATCCATTTGAAGGGTCAAATAAAGTCCAAAAGCCATCAAATTTGGACTTAATTATTACTCCTAGATCATGTTATGCATTTAGTTTCTTGTTTTACACACACTTTGGCCCTTGATTGCTATTTTGACTATTAATGCATATATTAATGTATAAAATGAATGATTAAGGTGAAGATAGTCTTTTAATGACATAAGTGAGTGAAATTTGAGACATATCAATATTAAGAGTCATATCTCATCATAATACCATCTTTTCATACATTAATATCATTTTTGAGGAGAGAGAAAGAAAAAGGTTAATTACTCTCATACATTAACTCAAATACACATCATTACTCATACCTTATCCAAAAAGATATAAAAGCTCTAAATTAGCATTATCCACTTATGTTCTCTCATTAATGGTCAATTTGCATACTTAGTCCCCAATTATCTCATCAGTTGGGAGATTTGTGCAAAAACCCATTCATTGACATGAATGTGGGTAAATATCGATTTCATCATCAAATAAATCTCAAATTCAACATTGAGGCCAAATAAGGCTCCAAAGGATGGGAAATTTAGGAAAGTGGACCAAAAGGACTTTAAAGCAATTAAAAGCCTGAAAATGGGTAAATTGCAGGAAATACCCTGGAATTCAGTCTGTTACATCACTCCGCCCCTTAAAGAGGATTTCGTCTCTAAAACCGCAGTAAGAGGGAAGAGAGAGGGTGAGTGTGTAACATCCCAACATTAGGTAACTAGGTGTTACTTCAAATCTATGGTACTTCACAAACTCTATACATAAGCCAAGCCTCACTAAGGTTTCCACTATCCTTATAACCTTTTATCAAATATAACATAATTAACACCTCGACTTATAAGCATAATTTCCATCATGAAATTGCATCACATTGATTATTCCATTACTTGTGTCATATTATACTTACATTGTTGTAGCAAGGATTACATCTCAACATTAAGTACCATGTAATTCCCTTATAAGGGTTTTAAGCACAATTAGGGTTTACAAAGAAATCTCAACATTAATAATGTATTAGGTCACAAACCTAAATAACATGATTCATTCTCCATTATCCTCATATAGGATTATCACAATTTATCATGCAAGAAAAGAAAATATTATCCAACAAGTTATTAAGTCTACAATGATTCCAAATAATGTCACATAAATTATCACATATTGCCACATCATCTCTCATACTCAAATTAATGTCATCATTAACCATTTTCTCCTATGACACTACATGATATGAATTATACATATTCAACATCACATTAGGAAGGTATGCATGTTCAGGTGAGTCCAATTACTCATTATGATATTTGAGTCATTATATGAATTTTAGTGGATAAGATGAACATATTAAACACTAATGAATTGATTTATATACTAAATCATGATAAGATGATTAATGAGATGTATATTAGAGAACAGGGTGATATGCCTCACATATGTTGATAACATGGTCTCAAATATAATTAGGTGATTATAATCAATTTATATGTACCCAGGTGTATTACATGACGATGACACCTAATGTCACTAATGTATCATGAAAGGCATTAAAAAGGTATATATGTATATGTTGTCAAGGCTAGATGATTACACATTAGGGTTTGGGTCAACATGACCATTGAATCCTTAGCATGCATTAGTTCCATAATCTTACTAACAATACTATTAGGGTGACATTGTCAACAATAACTATATTCACAATTAGTTATGAGTAACTCACTATTATTTGTATTAAGAGTTTGTTAAGGTTCAAGCATACAAAATATTCCCTTTAGATGAATTATTATATATTCATTTGTATATAAACAAACAAGATGAATTATAATTATAATTTGTTTGTCCAACACTAACCATATGAACTTACTAACCTCTTATATTAGGAGTTAGGGTTTCCAAAATATAGTAATTTGATTTCAATGCATTGTGGGACTCTAGCCCCTTAAAGAGGATTTCATCCTCGAAATCAGCAACTCCAAAATCTAACAAGGTATTACCACTACCACTAGTGTTCTTTAAAAGCTTGACCTACCAAGTCAATATAAACTAGGGGTAAAAGAGAAACTCTAATTAAACCATAGGATTCAACACTTAATTGTTTTGCTAATCACTACTATCAAACTTCTAATTCTAATATAGGGTAGGATATCCCCAAACATGGAATCTAAGTCTCCAATAAGGATGTTAGGGGAACATAACGTGATTCTACATGGATAACCAAAACATCATATACTAGGTTCAAAAGGTTACTCAACAATAAGATAATTTGCCTAAAGTTGCTATTTTGGACAGTCACTATCAGCTCAATCCAGGCCAGTATCATATGGATCTGGGAGTCCTCGTAATTCAAGCTAGTGGTGCGGAGGAAAATATTGCTAGCCCCCAAACCCTGACCCTTTGTAGACACCTTTGCTTTCAACTTATGCCCTAGTAGCAACCTAATAGACTAATCACCAAAAAGTTGACCAAATTATATTTCAAGTATGAAATTATTATGATCCTAAATCAATCATTCATCATAGGTCAACTCTAAGGTGAAAATCTTACTAAAAGGGAAACTATATAAGGTAAGGGTTTCTAACTAGGAGACAAATTGAATTAGTCAAGACTCCGACTACCTTGATGTGCTGATACCATGTTGTAAAGAGCTGGAATAATAACCCAACTCTCTACTAAAAGTATGGTAAACAAAAACACCAATGTGAAGCAGCGGAATTTTAAACTTTGACTATATTCAATTATATAAAGTGTACATTAAAATATTTCCCAAAAGGGTGTACAACTTTATACATACAAAAGGATCTAGGTAGAGGAAGACTAAAACCAAATCAATATTGTCTCCAAGGAAAACCAACTTAATATATAGGAAGCTATGTCCAAGATACAAGGTTGAACTCTTAAATCCCTATCCTTAGGCAGGTTCATCAAGCTTCTGATGTGCACTCTAATCCTAAACATGGGTGGTTGGGATCACCCAGCAAGAGAAAGATAAAAGTATGTGTTATTCAAGAGAAGTAAGGACAATAATAAAATACAACATTGCATAATAAAATGATTCACTACACTAAGAGATTTCAAGAGTTTGAGGTGAGTAATAAAATATGAAATAGAAATCTGCCATAGTCCAACAACAACAATAATCATTATAGCATGAATGATATTTTGACAACAAATATTATAATGTAGGGTGAGGAACCTGCCGGACCTCACCAGGAGGAGAGGTAAAAATGCACGTCCCAAACCTAAAAATATATATATAATATGGGGAGAAAATGCACATTCCCCTAGGGAGAAATTACACATTCCCCTTGGGCTCATGCCCGCTATGGGTGGTTTGTACTCATGTACACAACATTAGTTATTTGGTCAACAATTCCTCATGCTGAGTAATCCACTTGGCAGTAGTGAAAATAAAGGAAATATTGCATCATAGCAAATGGGGTTTCATAACCCAAGTAGTAAACCAAATAATAAGCCAACATTGGCAATAAGGGATTCAAATAAATAAAGAGACAAATAGAAGCAACAGAGAGATATTCCAAGACTAGAATTTGTCTTAGTATGAAATGGGGTTAGATAAAATCCCAAACTAAAGGATTAGGGTATAAATTGCACAATTATATGTTCACATGCATAAATAGGGTCAACATACATAAATAGGCTTCACATACCTTATTGTAGATTCAAAATCATCATTTTCACTGATTATATTGTATCCAAGATCATTTTCCCTAATTACAAATATTTCACATCAATTATCATTTATTAAGCATAAAGTATAAAGGAAATACCCATTTTAGGCCTTGTTTGAAAACCACTAATTTGGACTCAAAACTAGGACCACAATCTCACTTAGGTTTCACTGACTAAGAAAACATGCTTAATTTCCCAATTTTGAGTTAAAATGAATTAATTATTAATTTTAGAACATATAACATACTCAAAATGGTATTCAAAGTAAACTTATAAAAAGGAAATATAATAATGAATCAAAAATCACAAAATCAGATTCTACATTAAAAATCCTTTCCAACGACTATGTATTTGTATTTTTCTGAGCAAGGATCGATTTATTATGAATTAAATAAAACCAACCAATCAGGAGGCGAGAAAATGCCATGTGGGCTGAGTGGTTGGCGTGAGCCATGTAGGCCAGACCCGCATGACCTGGGCCAATGGCATGTGGCCCAATCAGCGGTCCACACTCATAAGACTTCAGTCAGAGAAGAGCAAACAAAAGGCAAAAAGTCCAAAATGACCTTGGCGAGTGAGCAAAAAGAGGAGGGCGAGCGGGGGGCAGAATGGTCATTCTGCCATTGGGTTTCTTCCCCACCTTGTGCTCTACCATGGCTGTTAGGAGCTTGGTGCCTGATTGGGTGTTTCCGCAATATTGAACGAAACCAAGATATCAGAGGTTCGAAACGAAGAGGATAGGAAGACGAACTCACCAGTCTACCTAATTTTTCTGCAGGTGACATCGAGACCCAAAGATGCTCACCGCAAAGTTAGGGAACAACTGGAGGTATCAGTGGATAGTGGTGGGAGTTTTGCATAAATTGAAGGAGGAGGAAGACTGCACGGGGTCTGAGGGTACAATAACAGGCTTTATATAGGCCAGAGAATTGCCAAGACCCCCCTTTGAACACAACGGCGGAGAGGAGGAGAAGAGCCCGAATGGGCGTTTCGGCTGTGGTGCACCGGAGGTGATAAGTGATGGCTCACACTGAGTGGCCCGAGGAGATGCAGCCAACGCAAGTGAAACCTCATGAATTGGTGAAGTAGGGAGGGAGAACGGGTCGAAGGACCGAGGGGGCGTGGCTGGAGGTTGGGGACGACTCCCCAATCGTCTGATCAGCTCCTAATTAAATCTCGACCATCTGATGTGGGTCTACGCTGGACTGAGGGCACGTGATAGGGTAAATGAACAGACCTTAGCGTTACACATGATTTAAATGAAATAAATCAAGTCAATTGATATCCTATAGTTACACCTTATTGAAACTTGTAAAATCCATTTGAAGGGACAAATAAAGTCCAAAAGCCACCAAATTTGGATCATAGGTTAATTACGACTCCTAGATCAATGCTATGCATTTAGTTTTTCATTTTTCACACACTTTGGCCCTTAATTTCTATTTTTACTATTAATGCATATATTAATGTATGAAATGAATGATTTAGGTGAAGATAGTCTTTTAATGACATAAGTGAGTGAAATTTGAGACATATTAATATTAAGAGTAATATCTCATCATAATACCATCTTTTCATACATTAATATCATTTTTGAGGAGAGAGAAAGAAAAAGGTTAATTACTCTCATACATTAACTCAAATACACATCATTACTCAATTCTTATCCAAAAAGATATAAAATCTCTAAATTAGCATTATCCACTTATGTTCTCTCATTAATGATCAATTTGCATAATTAGTCCCCAATTATCTCATCAGTTGGGAGATTTGTGCAAAAACCCATTCATTGACATGAATGTGGGTAAATATCGATTTCATCGTCAAATAAATCTCAAATTCAACATTGAGGCCAAATAAGGCTCCAAAGGATGGGAAATTTAGGAAAATGGTCCTTAAGGACTTGAAAGTAATTAAAAGCTTGAAAATGGGTAAATTGCAGGAAAGACCTTAGAATTCAGTCTGTTACAAATTCACTACCTAATATAATGCCAATCCCACTTTCACAGTTATTGGTTGATTAGTTAGATGATTTATGATTATTCTCTGGGTTTATCCTCCCATTTACACTCCACTTTCCCCAAAGGGAATAGTAGATGGTTAAATCTATGCTCTCTGACCCTCAATCTCTCTCCTGAGATGACTAAGCATCTATCAATCCACTCATGGTGATCAAGCACAAGTAGAACACAAAGCTTTCAAAGATTTTTATCTAGTAAAAAGATATAAAATTGATATTAATGCATAGACATCAATCACAGTGTATATACGGGCTACTCTCGAATCCTAAGGAATAAAGGTTTTTAGCCTTGCATGGTTTTCATCAACAAATACATGGAAAGGAAGAAGAAAAATATGGGAAACATTAGGAAACTAAGGTAACCCCTGAATCTCTACCCATCTAGAAGATCCCCTCCATTGTGTGTGCATTCTGCTATCTTTTGACTGCAGAATCATCCTCTGGAGGTGCCCAAATCTCCTCAGTTGAAGCTTCCAGTCCTCAGTTCTTCTCTTCTCTCTCTCTCTGGTCGTCGTGCAATGAAAATGGCTGCCTCCTTTTGTATGGATGTCGTCCCCCTAAGTGATAGGAGGCACTTAGGGTACAAAATAACATCCACCATTGGATTGGAGTGAAATCCACAAATGGCCTGATCAGGCAGACTCGGTAGTACCGACTAGGTGAGTAGGTTGTACTGAGTCACTTAGGTTTAGTCACATGACCTCGATCATATCAGTACTATCGACTAGACTCGATAGCACTGAGTTTTGTGGTTTTTGAATTGCGTCTCTAACGTCCACTCGATAGAACTGAGTTGGAAACTCAGTAGCACCAAGTTTTCTTGATTCATGCCAGGGATTACTAATGTTGATTTGGTTCCACTAGCTTTGGCTGTCGACAGCACTGACTCTGGGTGAGTTTCTGGGTCCATCACTGACGTCAAGTCGGTACCACCCACTGTTACCAGTCGGTAGCACTGAGTTTGTGGATCTTCCTTGTACCTAAAAATGCACAAAAACATCATAAGTACTTGGGATGCATAAAATATTACATAAAATAGTTAAAATCATATAATTTGATGCATTCAATAGAAATAGACCGTCTATGTCATTTCATGCATAATAAATCAAATCAATGATGAATCTACACATGAAATCAAGGAAAAATGTGCCTGAAATAATGACTAAAAACACATGCATCAAACTCCCCTAGCCTTGAATGTTTCTCATCCTCAAGTAACACTCTCTCGGTTCTATTTGACAAGAGTCAGCAAAAGGACATAACACATACATTCCTTTCTTAATCAAATCCACATATCAAGCCTTAAACCAGCCTTCACTGACCATTGAACTGATAACTACTCTAAAGTGACCAAAAACTTCCATAAAAGATGTCCACCTTCAGTCAATGACACTATCAAGAAAGTAGCTAACATCATAATTACTCAAACATTCGCTTGGTATATTGTGTGATTCCCTACACAAAATTACTCTTTCCTAACTACCAACTACTTGGAAGCATATCTCTGTATAATCATGAATGAGGAGATAAATCATTAGAGTGGCCTACCAATAAGAGCAATTAATGATTCAAGATGGGTGGAAAATGAAAATTCATAAGTACATCCAACCTATTTATGCATAAAGAATAATGAACCTAGATGGATGAAAAGAAAGCCATGCATGAATCCTAATACCTAAAAAAATTCTTTTTATGAAATGATGCATGTATGAAGGAGTTGAGATTGTTTGACAACTCAAAAGAATGCACATGTTGATTAAATCATCACTAAACAAATGTGTGGGATATACTTTCTCTTTGTTTCTTTTGAACAATTTTCTTCTTCTCTCTTTTTTTTCGAAAAGGCTAATTTGTGTGCTTCTTGCCTTCATTTTTTTCTTTCCTTTTTTTTCTTGGAGGTATATCCTTGCACTTTAGCTTCATAATTTGAAATTAAAATCCACATGTTTAGTAAAAATATGCATGCGATGTTGAAATGTATGCAACTAAATGAATTTTGTTATGCAAGCTAAGATGGTATGCACTAAAGTTAATGCATACAAATGTAATTTTTTCTTTCTTTTTCAAATGCAAGCAAACTAACTAATATGTTCCTATCGTGCCATACATTGCAATCAAGGAGAATAGCTTGGATTACTCATGAATTTTTGAGGTGGTGAGTCAAAAATGAATGGAAGAGAAATGGAATCACACAACTAAGAGACAATGCATTTCATTATATTATGGCGTGTCCCTCTTAATTGACATGTGTTCAGGGTGATCTAAAGGTTTTTTTCTAAAGGTCTCATTATGGTTTGGTCAGTTTAGGCTCAACATCTTCATCATTCACATTCCTGAGTTGATTCAGACTTTCATGTATGTTCTAAGTCCTAATGCTGAATAGTTCAAACACTTCTCCAAGTGGTGTTACAAAAAGATTTTGTAGTTTAAGCTTTTAAGGATATGATATTTTTCTTGCAACAACAGAGAGAGTATAATTTATTCAAAAACAAAACCATGCATTTACTAGTTCTAAAATTATACTAGATAGATGTGGATCCTACACTTGTACAGCTAAAAATAAAACAAACAACTAAAAATAAAATGATAAGATAAAAAAACAAAGATAGAATGTTGTTCCAACACCCCCCAAGCTTGAATATGACTATGTCTACATAGTCAATACTAGCACCGAAGAGGTGGGATAGTGGTACTAGGGCTAAGAAGGGCGGAGGTGGCATGTTGGGGTCGTGCAGAGGGAACATCCCCTGGAATGAGATGTCTGTAGGCGGCATTGGCAGCGGTTGTGGGTACTCCCCAAAGTATCCACGATTCCAGTAGTTTTCAAAGAAAGGTTGCCGGTACTGCTCCATCTATTGCAGGTGCATGTGAATATTCTCTTGGTTGGCCAAGAGAAGGCATTTATTCTCATAAATTGCCTACTAGTTCTAGTACAACCTTCCTTGAATGTCTTGCACACCGACCAGTGTCGCCTGATGTTTCTATTATCCAGTCTGGATCTCCTATAGTATGGTATATATACCTTCCATGTTGTATGGGTCTTGCTCCTCATGGGTAGGGAGTGGGGAGAGGAAGTCGAGGCAGCGTAGGTGTGGTCCTGTTTGCATGAGACTGCTCTCCTAGTGATGGGGATGGTGGGTTCCACCTCCTCAACTTCATCATTGTCGTCAACATTGTGCTCCTCGTCACCACCCTAAGTTGTTTCCCAAGGTGGATCTTATGATTCTCCCACATTCAGTGGCCACCAGAGATGGTTCACTCCACATAGGTTGAAGATAGGGTCGGGCAGGCTTTGCTCCCGAAATATGCCTCGATGCATGCAATGCACATAGAGCACATTGTGGTCATATTGGAAAAGGTGCACCTTGTGGAAGTGAAGGAGTTCCAGCTTTATTGTATCCTCTAATGGCTCAAGGGTGCACAAATCAAGGCACAAATGGAGAGCAATAGGGGTGATGAGACCCCCAAATAAAATCAGTGCCCTCCTTGTCACATTGCACCTCACAGAAATCATATGGAACATAAGGAAAGCTCCAAAGTTAACAGTCTTCCCTTCTAGTAGCATGTAAAGAAAGTAGAGGTCCGCCTTCTAGACCTTCCCTTGAGCTTGACCGGATCGAGCAAAAAAAGTATTAGTGCATAGGCGGTGAAGGATACAAGCAAATGGATGCTCAATATCAATAACAGAATTGATATGCCAATTTACACAAAATCCTACAGGCACCTCAGTCAACTGCTTCCAGACCAAGTTGTAGATGAAGTCACATGGGGCCAAGAGTTCTGGGATGTGAACCCAGTTGAAGATATGTTTGAAGGCCCTTAGTGTAATAGAATAGTTGTTGTTAAAGAGGTAGAAGTTGACCTTGCCTTCTCGCCATTCACCTCCTATCTTCTGCTCGGGGTGATGAGAACATCAAGCGACACCAAGAAATCCAAGACGAGGTCCGGGTAGGTCTTCCCATTGCTGAAGAAAGGATTATCTCCCTCCATTTCTTACTTCTAACATACCCACGCATGTTGTCAGTAAATTCCGCCCTTTCAATCAATGTGTGTTCTCCATATCGTGTTGGGATGATATGCCTTATATGTAACTCTTCATATAGCTTCCTTATCTCTGAGGATGGGTATTGAATGTGGGTTGGCCGGGAGACTATCTCACCTTATGGGAGAACAACTCCTCTCCTGGGAGCCATGTCGTTGATGCAAAAAGGAGGTTAAGAGAATAGAAGCTCGGGGAAGACTGTCATTGCTTGGTGCAGCCTTGCTCTAGAATGTAGGAGGAGTTGATGTTGAGGGTGTGAAGAAAATGGCTCCACCACCCCTCCTTATATAGTTGAAGGAGGTAGAGTCAGTATGGTACTGAGTTGGCTAGCACAATCCATGGTCAGTTGCATTGACGGCTTATGATTGGATGATGTAGATGGTGTGGATCGCCCTGAGTCAGTGGTACCGACGACAAGTATGTAGTACTGACTTGTGTCGCAGATTGGTACCACCAACTGCTCGATGAAGCGTGTCATGGTTGTTGGATCATGAACACTATGATTGCTGATGTGGTGAGTCAGTAGTATCAACTTCAGGGTCGGTAGTACTGAGTTGTTGAAATTCTTAGTGCTTTTGAATTTGTGGACTCAGTATACTGAACCTAGGCACATCCAAAAGTCGGTAGTCCCAACTAAAAAGATAGTAGTACCAAGTTCTTATCAGTGAGCACTCGAACGATCTTCAAAGACTCGGTGGTACCGACTAGTTGAGTCAGTGGTATTGAGTATGTGCTATTGTTGCGGACAAAATGTTGACCTCATTTTGGTGCCACTGACTGCTAAACTCAGTGGTACCAACTTTTAAGCCATGTACACTCCAAAAACGAGTCAAGGTACCATTTTTATAGAAATTGAAGTAAAGTAACAACTAAAAATGGAAATTAAACATAAAAACAATGCAATAAAAATCGGGTTGCCTCCCAACAAGCGTCATTGTTCAACGTCCTAGACTAGACGGTCTTTGCAGCAAGAATCTATGGAATGGTGCAAAGTTGCACCTCCTCTACTTGTGGTTCTACCTCCCCTATAAAATAGTGTTTTAATCTTTGTATGTTTACAAGGAATGACCTTATCCCATCTACAATGTTCACAGCACCATGGGGAAAGACTTTTTCAGTCACAAACGGTCCACTCCACTTGGATCTTAGCTTGCCCCGATACAGCCTAAGCCTAGAATTGA
Organism: Alisma plantago-aquatica; assembly: GCA_963693085.1. NCBI lineage: Eukaryota > Viridiplantae > Streptophyta > Magnoliopsida > Alismatales > Alismataceae > Alisma > Alisma plantago-aquatica. The sequence goes on from OY856409.1 coordinate 192,922,471, forward strand.
AAAGGAAGACTTTTTGACCAGGGAGCAACACCCTATTTAGAATGTGTCTATCATGAATTTTCTTATTACTTTCCTTATATATCCTAGAGCTTTCATAAGCATCCATCCTAAACTCATCTAATTCATTAAGATCTAAAAGCCTCTTTCTACCCGCTTCATCAATGTTGAATTTCAGCTTCTTCATGGCCCATTTAGCTTTATCCTCAAGCTCTACTGGTAGATGACATGCACGGCCATAGACCAGCCGAAAAGGTGTTGTTCGTATTGGGGATTTGTAGGCAGTTATATAAGCCCAAAGAGCATCACTTAGCACATAATTCCAGTTCGTCCTATTGGTTGAGATCATCCTTTCCAAATTTCTCTTCACCTCTCTATTGGACACCTCAACCTACCCTTGAGTCTATGGGTGATATGGAGTACCCACTTGGTGCTTCACCCCATATTTTCTCAGTAAAGCTCCAAACTACCTATTAGTAAAGTGGGATCCACCATCACTCATAATTAGGTGGGGGACACCAAACCTACAGAAAATGCATTTCTTCACAAACTTGCACACTACATGTGCATCATTGGTGTGGGTTGGAATTGCTTCCACCCACTTAGACACATAATCAAATGCAAGTAATATATAAAGATTGGAATTAGATGACACAAATGGGTGCATAAAATCTCCACCCCAAAGATCAAAAACTCAACCTCCTGAAATAGATTCAAGGGCATCTCATGTCGCTTAGAGATGTTACCTGCACATTAACATACATCACAATGATGAACAAAGTTGTGAGCATATTTAAACAAGGTAGGCCAATAAAACCCACTCACTAAGACTTTAATCGCAGACCTAGATCTAGCATGGTGTCCACTTGTGGGTAGATAATGATAATGTGACAAGATTTTCTCTACCTCACATCTGGGTACACATCTTCTTAACAGCCCATCCCTACATTGCTCAAGAAGAATTGGGTCATCCCAAATATAAAACTTCACTGAGTGGAAAATTTGATTTTTTTCCTTTGATACCCCCAATCTGTAGGCAATTCCTTACAAGCTAGGTAATTAACAATATATGCAAACCAGGGATCTTCCCTTTCAATTGCAAATAATTTCTCATCTAGGAATTCCTCAATAATGGGGGTGGTTATATCTTTTTCGTCTGCCCTTTCTAACCTAGACAAATGATCGGCTACAACATTCTCTACCCATGCCTTGTCAATAATTTCAATGTCAAATTCTTGAAGCAAAAGAATCCACCTAATCAATCTGGGTTTGGCATATTTCTTTTGTAACAAGTATTTGATGGCAGCATGGTCAGTCCAAACTATCACTTTAGCCCCATCTAGGTATCGGCGGAATTTTTCAAAAGCAAATACTACCGCTAGTAGTTCTTTTTCACCAGTAGTGTAATTCATCTACACATCATTCAAAGTCCTTGACGCATAATATATGACAATTGGAGTCTTGTCTCTATGTTGACCTAACACAGCTCCTACTACATAATCTGATGTGTCACACATCAGTTCAAAGGAAAGGCTCCAATTAGGAGCCTGTATAATAGGCATGGAGATCAGTTTTTCTATAAGAATTTCAAAAGATTTTAAATAGAACTCATCAAAGGAAAACTCAACGTATTTCTCTAAAAGTTCAGACAATGGTTGGAAATTTTTAAAAAATCCTTGATAAAATGACGGTAAAATCCATCGTGTCCTAAAAAGCTCCTAACTTGAGATGACTTCAATCTTTACTAGATCCACTTCCATGCCTTTGTTGGACACCTTGTGTCCAAGAATAATCCCTTCACTTACCATCATGTGACACTTATCCCAGTTTAGAACTAGGTGAGTGTCCTCACATCTCTGTAGTGCCCTATCAAGGTTATATAGACAAACATTGAAAGATTCCCCATACACAGAAAAACCATCCATAAAAACCTCTAAGCATCGCTCCACCATGTCAGACAAAATGGTGAGCATACAACGTTGAAACGTAGCAGGGGCGTTATAAACACCAAAAGGCATTCATCGGTATGTGAACGGATAAGGGCAGGTGAAAGTGGATTTCTCCTAATCCTTAGGCTCTATGGAAATTTGATTATACTCAGAATATCCATCAAGAAAACAAAAGTGCGAACGGCCAGTTAATCATTCCAAGATTTGATCAATAAACGGTAAAGGGAAATGATCTTTAAGAGTGGTTGCATTTAAATGGAGATACTCTATGCACACTCGTCATCCCATCACTAGCCTAGCGGAAATCAATTCATTAGTTGCATTAGTAGTGACCATGATCCCCCTTTCTTAGGAACTACCTGGGTAGGGCTAACCCACATTGAATCACAAATTGCATAGATTATACCTGCTAACAGTAGCTTGACGACTTCCTTCTTCACCACCTCAGTCATAATTGGATTAAGACACCTCTGAGATTCGACAATTGCCTTAGCTCCTTCTTGGAGTCAAATCTTGTGTTGGCACAATGTTGGAGAGATCCCTTTTATGTCAGTTATGGACCACCCGAATGTAGCTCGATAAATTTTCAGCACAATAAGTACCTTCTTTCCTCTTGACCACTCAAAGAAGATGATATGATCACTGGGAGCTTTTCCTCTACTGTTAAGAAGACATACTTCAGGTATGGCGGTAATGGCTTTAGTTCTAGGTCTGGCGAGCTCAATAGAGACGTGACCAATGGCAGGGGTGGTGGTCCAAGATCTTCAAAGCATCTAATATAGTAGAAAGGTACTGTCTTTAGCATCAAAAAGTACTCCTCTAGATGGTTGTTGCAGATGTTGTCCTCCATTCTGGTTCATCAAGCATGTTTCTAAGGGTAGCTTGGGTGATGACTGTGTCATAGAATCAGTTATGGCTTCTTCTTCGGCTGTAGGTTCATAGTCCTCTCTCTCATCGTCTAGGTAGCACATTGCTTGAGTCAGTGAGATCACCTTTGTATTATCCAAGATGTCCATCACTAGAGTTTCTCTTTCTACTTTAGTCATAACATGGGCCATATCCAGGAATGGCTTCCCTAGAAATAGAGAAAACTTGCTATCCATGTGCTGAAGCATGTTGCATTGCACCTTATCTCCAGTGGCTTGAGAGTGCTCCTTCTGCAACTACAATGTGTGATGCATCATTCAGTAACTTCTTGCCATTGCGTAGAAGAACAGTCTTCACATGTTGATTCTCAGAAGATACATTGGTGTTCGCCAAAAATCTTTGTTGCGTTGGTTGCTTTAATGCACTCACATATACCGTTATCTGAGAGATATGTGTCTCTATGTTGTGAATATGTGCCCCTTGATTTTGAAGATCCCTTTGAGTTTGTGCAATCTGTAGCTCATTCTGACTCAATAGCTTGCCCAGCATTTCTTCAATCTTGTCAAATTTATGTTGCTCGGGTTGATACTATGTTTTGTTACTATATTGTTGTGGCTTTGGATGTTGTTATTGTTCTTGTGATGGATCCTATTAGAAGTTGTTAGGATCCTTCCAAAATAATTTGGGGTCCTTCCTCTAAGAATGGTCATTGTTCTGGTATTGCCCCTGGCGCACATACTTGCATTCTTCTTCTTATTCCTCAGTAGGAAATTTGTCTGTAGCACATAGTTTCTTAGCAATCAGATCTAACTTCTAGTTTAGAGCAAATATCACCTTGGATTCCCCAAAAATTATAATGGTTTCTGGTGGCTCCCTTTCTTCTCCCCATGATTGGTTTTTAGACATGTTCTTGAGGATCTCATGGCAACGAGCAAGCTTGTTGTTGAGGAAGAACTCGACTCCTGCATTGTTAAGAGTTTTTATCTCTTCTTTGTGTAGGCCATAATAAAATATCTTGGCATGCCCCAGTAGATCAATGCCATGATGAGGCACTTTCCTCATTATATTCTAAAACCTCTCCCATGTCTCTGAATACGACTCATCTTCTTGTTGTTTGAAGTTGTGGATCTTCTTCACTAGGTCATTAGTCTTTTATGGAGGGAAGTAGCACTTGAAGAATGAATCTATCATCTGATCCCATGTCTTGATGATCTCATCATCAAGATTGTTGAACTATGACTTTGCACTATCTTCCAGTGAAGATGAAAATAGCTTAAGATATATTATAGTAGTTGGGATTCTGTCTATCTTGACCATATCACTGTTCTCCACGAAATTGCAACTCTGTGTCATTGGATTATTAGAAGGATGGCCATGGAACGCTTGAGATTTGACTAAGGTGATAAGACCAGGATATATCGTGTAGCTGCCCATATTGATGGCTTGCCTTTTGATGGGTCGCAGATGACAAAGCTTTTATCATTTCCCATATTGTCAATTCTTCTCCCTCTACTTCTGTTGTTTTTGGTTCTTCTGGTGTCGCAGGTCTCTCTAGGGGAGGTGTCAGTAGAGGGGTTCGATTGAACCTATCCACAGATCTTCCAGACTCTCTTTCTCCTTATATGAGCTCTTCTTGTCCAAAGCATGGTGAGGGCGGTTCTCTGTATTCTATGGCTCTGGTATGTACCATGCACTAGTTTCCCTAAAATAGTAAAAATAGGTATTAGCATAAGAAATTTATGATGTATCAAAAAGATCATATGATTTTTCTTGAAGAAATTTAAAATGAAAGGAGAACAAAGTAAAAGTAAAAACTTAAAAAAAATGGCCTAGATTGGTCGAACACAACACTCGTAGTGTTGGATGTTGCCGCTTTCCCGACAATGGTGCCAAAAACTTGACATGAGTTTATCGTGCATAGTACATAAGTGAATGTATTGAAGTAATAAGGCCTTGTGAGGCCCAAGTCAAATACGAAGAAGTGTTTCTCCAGTAGACTACTACTAACTGCACTCAAATCAGCTAAGCCAGTTGTAAAAGGTTGAATTGGGTTGAGTTAAAGAACAAATGCAGAAACAAAATGAATTTAAATGTTGAATTAATTAGAGATGGAATGAATTCCTTAGGGCAGTGGTTTCACCACGGATAACACTAATAATTGACCTCACACACACTAACATCTATTATCTCAATCCCTGGATAAGGAGCCTGCAGCCAGAATTACCTGCTCACAGTGTAATTCACTATCTAATCTAATGACAATCCCACTTCTGTAGTTATTGGTTGATTAATTAGATGTTTTCTTATTATTATTCATGTTTCTCCTCCCATTTACACTCTACTTTTCCCAAAGGGCACAGTATATGGGTAAATCCATGCTCTCTGACCCTCATCCTCTCTCCTAAGATGACTAGGCATCTATCAATCCACTCATGGTGATCAAGCACAAGTAGAACACAAAGCTTTCATAGATTTATATCTAGTAAAAAGAGATAAAATTGATATTAATGCATAGAAATCAATCACAATGTATATCAGGGCTACTCTTGGATCCTAAGGAATAAAGGTTTTTAGCCTTACATGGTTTTCATTAATGAATACATGGAAAGGAAGAAGAAAAATGTGGGAAACATTAGGAAACTAAGGTAATCCCTAAATTTCTTCCCATCCGGAAGATCCCCTCCATCGTATGTGCATTCTGCTGTCTTCTGGCTATAGAATCATCCTCAGGAGGTGCCCAGATCTCCTTAGTTGAAGCTTTCAGTCCTTGGTTCTTCTATTCTCTCTCTCCGGTTGTTGTGTAATGAAAATGATTGCTTCCATTCATCTAGCCGTCATCCCCCTAAGTCATAGAAGGCACTTAGGGTATGAAATAACATCCACTGTTGGATTGGAGTGAAATCTGTGGATGGTCTGATCAGGCAGATGTGCTAGTACTGACTAGGTGAGTCTGTGGTACTGAGTCACTTAGGTTTAGTCGTGTGATCTTGATCGTGTTGGTAATATCGACTGGACTCAATAGCATATAGTTTTGTGTTTTTGGAACTGCCTCTCTGACACCCACTCGGTAGCACCAAGTTTTCTTGATTCATGTCGGGGCTTACTGATGTTGATTCGGTACCATCGACTTTGGCTATCGGCAGCACCGACTCTGGGTGAGTTTCTGGGTCCATCACTGATGTGAAGTTGGTACCACCGACTATTACCAGGTCAGTAGCACTGAGTCTGTGGATCTTCCTTGTACCTGAAAATGCACAAAAACATCATAAGTACTTGGGATGCGTAAACTATTACATAAACTAGTTAAAATCATAAATATTGATGCATTCAATAGAAAGAGGTCATCTAAGTCATTTCATGCAAAATAAATCAAATAAATGACGAATTTGCACATGAAACCAAGGAAAAATGTGCCTAAAATAATGACTAAAACACATGCATCAACACCATTGTGCTTTGGAAGATAAAAAATCCTAATAATTACCTTATGGTTCTAGATAATTCTTGAAAACATTAGTTCATAAAACCTATTTAAGTGAATATGACTCTGGTCAAATTGTAACAAACCCCTCCTCTCATTGTCCCCATAAATGAGGAACTGAGAAGGAAGGTTAATTAACCAATATTTTCAAGACCATGTTCACAAAATAACCAAGAATAATTAACAATTCCATCAAAGATACATAACATGATGGTCAATAGGATTGTGCTCCACATGGAAGTACATAACTGGGAAACTCAAATACTAGAATCTAAAACCTAAATTTCAATGTAACTATAAAAGGTAAAACTTCTATCTGATCCTCCAAGGTTGCATTATTCATTCTTTTTCTTGAGTTGAATGAGGATCAACTTCGCTTCTAATCTAGAGCTTTACCTAAAATTTTGACAAACATGGGTCAATATAGTGATATGTTGTATACATGGATGCATCCAAAAGTGTGTATATAATGACAAAAAGTGTATTATAGAAACTGACCAAATATTTTCTTTTATGCAATGAACTACAATTTTATTCATAATTCTAATCCATAAATCAAATATATCACATGGTGGATTAGGTTATCCTTAGGTATCTAACTCAGCCATATGTTCTAGCAATGGACTTTTAGTTAAGTTCCAAAAATGGATTCTAAATTATATTCATACAATGGACTCTTATTCCCAGTAACTACCTAGGTGTATATTGGTCATTATATACCTTATTAACAAATTTTTATAGGATTAAATGTTGATCTTAATGATAAATATAGGCTTCTATCTTGTGCAAGAAAAAAAGAAGACAGAACATTTTTTCCAAAATGGACAAACTTTGGAAGGCATCAAAAATCAAAGCATGGTTAATTTGGCTAATCATAAAAGACTCACATACCTAAATTGAAAAGAAAGAGATGCCCAAAAAACAAATCAAACAATTCAATCCCTAACATGCCAAAAAAACTTGAGTAGTTACCAAAATCTTTAAACATGCCATTGTAGAGTTTTAGAAAATATTATAGGTTTGAGATTTAAGATTGGGTTCATATTAGAAGGAGAGGTATGGCTTTAATGGATTCAACTCTTAGTTGGGGTAAAAACTATATTATTCACTCAAAACACTAATTTCATCATCATTAAGAGTAGGGTTATGTCATTATCATCATTAGAGCAATCATCATGGTAGGGATCAAGATCTAGGGTTTTCAAAAAGGTTTCTAAGTCTTGACCTAATTAAGGGTTAGACCATAGTGGACTTGATATGTTAAAAGATTATATTTTGTTTTCCAATATATGAAAGATCTTACTTTGGGTTTTTAGTAGAGAAGAAATCAGATCTAGGTTATAAAGTATTTTATTCATGTTCCTCTTAGTCTTCCATTTAAAAATATTATACTTACAAAATATTTGGAGCTAGGTTTCATTTACTATGGTTTGATATTTTTCTATAACAACTATGGTTTAATAAGATATCAGCATTTTTCGCCCAAAGATATGGCACCCAATTGGTAAAATGGTTGATTTACAACCAAGAGGTCATAGGTTTGAAACCCCAGGTGACAAGATGAATGAGGATATCGGCATTTCCTAGATTTTATGTCATAGAGCAGAAAGAAGTTTCGTTAAAGAATATTCATGGCCATGGATTCTCAGTTAATTGTTGAAAGTACTTTGAATGAAGGGTTGGCTCTCATTGTTTACAAATAGTAAGTGTGAGAGAGGGGAAGTCAGCTCATGGATCTTGACAGTTAGATGGAAGTTTGACACTCATATGGGCAAGATTAGATTGTCAAGGATGGAGGCCTCCACTAAGCCACATTGTCAAGGTGATCGGAGGTGTTGTACGATTGAGGCCACAAGTCTGGACCGGAGATGATTGGATGGATGGGAAAAAATCACTGTACTAGCAAGAGGGGGAGATCGAGAGATACAGATAGAGATAGCAGTGGTGGTTGTTGCATCCACTCAAGTAAATGACCACCATCAATTTAATGGTTGTTATATGTCCTCTTTTCTCAACTCGAGCGTGGGAAGGAGTAGCAAAACCAAAATAGAGTTGATCACTTGAGAAAATAAGAAAGGGGTATAGAGGCAGTTAGGGCTTAGAAATAGGTTGGTGAGATCATGGGGATATCAAAAACACAAAAGAAGGGTTTCTATATTATTATGGCATCTAGCTTTATGGTTTTGTGGTTTAGGTTCTCAACATTGAGAGGGATAGAGCTAACCAAGCTTAAACTTGGTTTTCAAGGCACCAATTGTGATCCTTTAATAGCATATCCAAACTAGTTTTGAGAGGGGAAGACAAGGAAATAAAATTTGATGGAGAGATGTAGCCTTGGTGGCAAAGAGAAGGAGAGGTAGTTGGGTTAACATGCCCATGTTCCTAACTTGGATATAGGTTGGGGTGACCTCAAAGCCATTGCTCAGCCATCTGATGGTCACAAGCATGTGCATTACATCAAGGGTTGATCCCTAAGATCCATTAACACATTTATTTAGCATTGCATTAAGTACTTAGTAAATCTAGGATATCATTCAAATAAAGCTTTAAAGATTCCAACAATTTCGTAGGCCACTGGGAAGGTCTAGATGCTTTGAAGTTTTGGGATGTCATTTCTTCTCTCTTTTCTTACTAGTAGTTAAAAGTTGGAAACAAAATAAAATCACTGAGTATAATTTTCTTGACCCTTAGGTTAACCTTTCATTAATTCAAAATAATGCTCTCATATATATATATATATATATATATATATATATATATATATATATGGCTTGCCATTATGTTGAAATTCAGTTTTGACTTAACAAGGAAGTATTATAGATAAAGGAATCTCAATTAATTGTTATTGTCTCATGGAACCAAATTCTTGAATTATTTCCACAAGGGACTTATCAAAAAAACAAAATAACTATTAATTATTTAAAATGATATATTTAATGCTATTTTTCAATTACAACTTATTAAAAAGGAGGAAATAGCTTATTCTCACACATTCCTTGACTTGATAATACCTAAACCATCTTATGATGTAACCCTCATTTATGACTTATTTTCAAATTTTCTAGATCTTGCTTCCCTTAATGGGAAGATTCATATTTTACTTTGTAATCTTTCTTTCTCTTTTCTACTATAATTTCTTTATTATAATATTTTATGAAATTGTTATGTAGGTTTCCTTTGGAGTTTCATTGTATATCACTATATCATCATTATTTTGAATTGATTTACTTCTCATGGTGGTTAAACATAATTTTAAACCATTTTTGCATCATTCCATATCTTCCCAATTATGATTTGTCATTGAGGCATTTGAATGATTACTTATGTTCTTCAAGAAACTCAAAATACAAGAGTGTAGTTCATAAAAGGGTAAGTTTTAAAACTCACTTGTTTATAATAATAAGTCTCACTACACTAATAATTAGTCAAAATATTACATTGTAATTCATTTTATTTGATATCTTTCTCTTTCTAAATTTTCTTCCTATGGGTAGTATTGCCCAAGTCACTTTTGCATTCTCATATTCATTCCTAATTGGGGTTTTATAAACGAGCACTATCATCTCGATTTTATTAGTCTTACATGTCAATCTACTTCCTCTCCCTATATATTCATCATAGATCTCATGAATACCTTTTTTATTTTCAAATGACTTCATTATTAGTGTGCTCCTTTACATACTTTCTTGTAAGAAGATATAGAATATAAAAATTATTTTAATATTTTTTAGTTATATTCTCCAAGTATTCATTTAAACTCTTTTTTCATCTAGGTTTAGTTAGTTATTATCAAAGAAAATTAATATTTTAGCATTTGCATAAGTCTCATATTACTCTTTCCAACCTCTTATTAGATGTAACATCTATATTTCTTTTTCACACATCAAGATATACTTTACTTCTATGTCACATATGTTAGCTTCCTTTGTTAATATTATTCAAGTTTAAAATTAGTGATTTATGCAAATATTTCTTATTATTATTTTCAAATTTTCAAAGTTTTATAAGTGTCAATATTCCCCTTACTAGTTTCACTCAAAGCTTTATATATAATATGTTTTTTTATTTCAATTCATATGGTTCATGCAAGGGTCAAGCATCTCTTTTAATATCAAGTTTCTATGATCCTTGTTCAATTCACATTCATATGACTTACTTATTCCTTCAACATCAACCTTGTCCTTTGTAGGAAATTAATTTTACTTATTCACTTAGTGAGCACATCAAAATAAAACTAGCAAGTAGTACTATACAAAACATTATAAAAGAAAATATTAGGTTGATCATATTGAGTTCGTCATCAATTTACACATTTTTCATTTCTTTTATATCATGTAACCCTATTTTATTAATAGAGTTAATCAATTCTATTAGTTTCATTTGGTTTGATTTTCTATCCTAATGGTATGTATCACATATTCATGTAGTTCCTTTACTTTAATTCTTCTAATAATATTCCTTTTTATGTACCTATTGGTATATTTCAACTCTTTTCTTCTTATTTCTCCTTTATCCATAAGATTAGAAATGCATATTAAAAGATTATACAATTCATTCATTTTGATCCATTTGTATTATGTATTATATATATATATATATATATATATATATATATATATATATATATATATATGGCCATTCATTCACTACTCGTGTGGGTAGATAAGGTTAGTTACATGTGCATCTATTTTGTAATAGGAAGGCACATATTTGTAATGAGACAGGTAACGATGTAATGAGATGACAAAATTTGTAATACAAAGACTCATTTTGTAATACTACGTAAATTCTTATGATAAATATCATTTTTACTGTATCCAGATGGAGAATAAAAAATTTATGTGGTATTTACAAAATGATTGGTTGTATTACAATTTTGGTTGTCTCATTACAACTAGGTGCCTTCCTGTTACAAAATAGATCAACATGTAATGAAAGTTAGTTACCAGCTCGGGAAGTGAATATATACCATATATATATATATATATATATATATATATATATATATATATATATATATACATATATATATACATACATATATATATATACTTGTCTTATCTTGATCCTTTCATGTTAGGGTTTTTGTGTATACGGATGACCATTTAGTCATAAACTTAACCTTAAACTAAATTTTTCTTATATATTTCTATTCTAACTATCATTTTCATTACTATCATCGGGCTTTATAATGTTAATTAACAATTTATCTTAACTCCTCATTAGTTTCTTCATTTATAAGTTACTAGTCTTGTAGACATTCATGCTCTAAAGATTTTCTTGTATTCTATTAATATTAATTCATTTAGTATTGAATTATGCAAATTTTTCATGTATATGCAGTCGAAAAACTATTCAAGTATATAGTTGAATTACTAACTAGTAGGTTGACTTGTGAATTATTAGTGGACCAATCATTTAGACCACAGCGAATTAGGTTTTGATGAATCCTCGAGCTATTGTACTATTTTAAGACCTTTATATGTATATATCTTCTATGGTATGTATTATTAACTACTATCTATATAGATCGTTCATTCGTTGCCCACATGGGTAACCTGGATTTCACTCATGTGTCATCCTAAAAGTAACTATTTAGTCAGAAAAGAAAATATATGGACAAGAAAGCAAAAATAGACAAAAAAAAGTAACTATTCTATTAAAAAGGTAAAACCAGGCACAATACATAGTAAAATTTCTGGAATAAATAAATAAGTGTACATTAATTGCAACTGTAACTACTATGCATGTAAAGTAACCATTTGGAAGGTAATATAACCCTCTACATGTGTGAAGTAAAAAAATCCAGAAAAAATAATTAGTTTTCGAGTGGGTAGCTACCCACACGAGTATTAAATATAAACTCATATATATATATATATATATATATATATATATATATATATATATATAGAGAGAGAGAGAGAGAGAGAGAGGGGGGGGATTAGGAAGTGTGTACAGGTTAGTACATGCAACTTATGTGTACTGACCACGAAAATGGCATATGTGCAATATATTTATTCAATACAACCTTATGGATTGAATCAAATTTTAATACATTAGATATCTTAATAAATCACAACCATACCCCATGTATATCATGAGATATAACAATATATTATTCAATGGTTTTTACAATTTCTATAACTTATGATTGATTAGAAAATATGTATATTCTTTCATTTGATGATATAGGAATGTTAGTTTCAAGTGATTTCTGATACACATGTTTTCTGAGTGGTATGTATCACATCCAAGAGAGAGAGAGAGAGAGAGCATGACCCCAAGCAAGGAGGTTGGAAGCTTAGACTCTGAGGAATAGTGGGAAGTTGAGGAGGATGCAACCTAAGTGGATGGTTGCGGTTGCCTCATGCATGATCCCTGAAACATGGTGATATGTTGGTTTCCTTTAGAGGAACCAAACTTGAGAGAGAGGATGAGGTTTCAGGTACCTATGAGCCTATGGTATAGGTGTTTACCTTCTGGGTTAGGAAGAAGAGTTCCTTAGACCTGGAGAGGTTTAGTAATAGGTTGTGAGGCCTTGTAACTTGTTGGTTGTCCTTGAGGAGGACTCAACTCTAAAGGGTTGCTCGAGTAGAAGGATGACAGTAGTGCATGTCATGCCTTATACATGCTTGATTCATGGCTAAAAGTTGAGCAGGCAGTTGGACACCCAATAGTGAACCTGGGGTTCCTAGGCCTAAGAGGGGAAGTGGTGTATCTGATGCTCATGATGAGATTTGAGTCTCTATAGTTTCGAGCATGGTACTCCTCATGTGTAGAGGTAAAGGAAACCCTTAAGTTTAAGGTATGTTTGATGAACCCCTCATAGATAAGTTGATGACATAGGAAGGTATGATTTTGATCCAGTGTTGAGGAAAGAGAAAAAGTATGAACTAACATGGTTTAGTAGGTGGTCAGCTTGTGCCTTAGTATCTTGCTAGGGTTAAGCATGCTAGACCTAAGGACGTCTGTGACCTTGGTTATCAAGGTGTAGTTTCCTCCCATCCTGGGAGAGGGACCCTTTTGTAAGGTGTATACCAGTCTTGTTGGTTTAAGTTAACCTAAAGAGGTCTCATAGGGTCTTGATAAGCTAAGTGAAAAGTACATGGTATGAGATTGAACCTGTAGACCCAAAGTTAATCATCTCTAAGTGCATGTGGATGTGTTACCATGGAGGTAACCAGTATGGGGCCTGACCAAGATAGGCAGGTCGCCATGATCCCTGAGAAAGGATAAAAGACAGCCCAAAAATGCAGAGAGAGATGATGAAGGATTGGGTAAGGTTCTATGTTGGACATGTACTATAATAGAATCCTAAGTCTATCCTAGGGTTATCTAGGGATAAGACCGATGGAAGAAGGAGTTTCCTAATTCCCTAGTTGCACATGATCATAGGGTCGGGAGGTAACAGTTATCATTGTCTGAGAGTCGTGGGTTAGGATATTGATCACCTTCATGAACTCATGGGACCCAAAGGGCAGATGAGTAGGGCACTCTCTGGATGCATAAGGGAAGAGGGATGACCCCAAAAGTGCCGGTACCCTATAGACCTAGAGGAGACGACCAAGGATTGTGTTTGGAACTAGTAGGTTCGAGACCAGTTTTCCATGGAAGAAATTTTTATATCATGATGTTTGTGATGTAGATACATATGTGGCACGTTGAAACTTAGATTTGAAGGTGTACAAGCAAGTGGGATGTACCATCTCTACTCTTGGAACAGGAAGAACTTTGTATTTGGACTACAGCCAAATGCTTATTTCCTCTTCTTATTGGAGTGAGAGATAGGACAATACGCATGTCATGCACCAAGAATAGAGATGATGTGAGTTGAAACGTTACTATAGGGTATGAGGACAAAGATGATAGCATACCCTTGTGGAATGGATGGTTTACAAACAGTAAGAGAAATAAGGATGTTTTTCGCAGAAGCTATGTGGAACTTGCAAGTTATGCAAGGTTGAGTTTGATCACAATGAGGATGAGCTCAGAGCTTCTTATTGAAGGCCAACTTAGAGTTTGAGATGAGATGATAAGTATAATACATGGAGGTAAGCTAATCCTACAAGCAACCTTACTACTCGAGGTCCGCTCTCCATTAAGGTGGGTTAAGCTTACAAGCATACCCCTACATGGGTGATACTTATGTTTAGGATAGCCCTTTATTCTTATCTCATAAGCTATCCATCATACTTACTAGTCAGGGTTTCAATCTACTGCCGCACTACTGACGTACTCTGAGTGCAGGCTATACCTTACTTACACAAGCCCATAGGGTTCTATAGGTACTTCTCTAACTTTATTCTTGAAGGCTCTATCCTTCGCTCTAACATGCACGACCCTTCCCAGGGTTGGGTTGCCAAAGGTGCTAGGTCATTCAACCTCTCATAGCTCGTATGGCAATCCAAAGGCATGTCCATCCAAACACCTAGTCAACCATGACATCTAACTCATCATGTCATCTCTCTCTCTAACCCCCACTTATGGTTAGGGTTAACATCATCCTCAGAGTACGTGCTAGGTCTCTACTTTTAATGGAGGTCTCTACCTCCAAGACTAACTCTATCTACTCATCCTCCTGACAAGGAGGTCTATCCTCAGGTCTCTCCTGAGGGCAATGACAACTCGTGTCATACGACCTAAGCATGTATCTATTCTTTAGTTTGCGCTTAATCTATTAAGCTTATGTCCATGACATCTTATTTACATGCTTTTCATTAATTTGGTGGAGGATTCCTTAGATCTTATTATCCTTACCCATACCTCAAGAGGGTGAGGAGAAGAGAGAAAACCCTAATCCTTAAGGTCCTTAATAGAGTTTGAGTTGAGAAAGGATGAACAAGATGAGAGAGTCCTAAAGGTATCTTATTTCGAGTCATATCCTAAGACATCGGCCACGCAGTCACACAATCCGGGAGTCCTCGTATTCTGACTAGCATTGCGGAGGAAAATATTAACATCCCCCGGACGTGATCCTTTTCTAGTCACCTCAATCTTTCAGACAATCCTCTAATAACTCCCTTAGTTCTATGGAATTTGTAAATTTTAATAATTATTAAATATTAAGTGAAGAACCTTCGCTCTGATACCAATTGTAATGACCCCACCTTCCAGTAACCCCCAATTAAGGGAGACCGAAAGGTCGGTGCCATTATCCCAATTAACATGATCAAAGGTTCGACAAATAATCAATAACAATTAATAAATTTTACTAACTAAACTGAAAAATGGTACAAAATAAAACTTTGCATACCTTTTTCAAAACTGGGATATCTACATCTATCCGCATCATGAGTCTACTCTAACTAATCCTCCTCTATACTTTATCTCTTAATTAATTTCACATATGCCACTTTACTGTCTGTCCTTTTCAATGCTTGTACCTAAAACGCTGACAAACAAAACGTCAATTAGCATATCGGAATATGCCGGTATGTGGGGACATCCAAAATTTCACAGATATGGCTAACAATTTAATAATCACAATCAAATTATTTAACAAGACAATTTACATTTTTAATGTGTCATTCTCCACTGCTTATGCCCTAACCCTAGCATACCCCTCTAGGGTTTCTCTTTTGCCATTGACTTAAGGCCACCTTCTCAATCCCGAGCTTGGTGTCTGGGAGTCAGCTCTGATGGTGCTCCATAGTCTTGCATCATAGACCACCTTCTCATTCCCGAGCTTGGTGTCTGGGGTCACCTCTCATGGTGCCCATGGGTCTACCCTCTTGGGCATGACCTTTATGGCATCTTCCATCAAGGTGGCATGTAGGTGCGAGAATACACACTTCTTTATAATTGTGATAACCATAGTGACTTTATAATTTTGGAAGTATGAACATCCAACTATTTAGATTGCATTCAATACGAGGAAACATTCAGAAAACCCTCGGGAAACTAATGCGATTAACCATAATTAACCACATACCTGTCAGGATGATTTGAGATAGAATAATCCATTCAATCCAATCAATCAAGTCATCCAATCAAGCAAGTGCAAGAATCCTGAAATTGCATTCAATTTCACTTTTATCAAAATATATCCAAATCATCATGCTACTTATGGTTCTATTCCTTTTTAGGGTTTCTTCCCCTTTTTAGGGTTTACTTTACAATTAGGGTTTTATTCCATCTTATTCACTTAACCCTAATTTTCTCATTTATCCTTCACAAAAGTTATTAAGGTTACCTTTTAACAACATATAACCTTAATTCCAAATTAATGCACAATTAACCATCAATTAAGTCCATTAAGCCTCTTTTACATTAAAGCTACCATTTTTATCCTTTTTAATCTATGACAAAGTTATTATGCTCTTTTATCATCAATTCGTAGTTCATTATGCTCTAATACTCCTATGAACGTTATTTATCATTAACTCTACCTTTTATCCACTAGAAAACCCTAATTTACACATTAAGGGTATTTAACCACAATTAGGAACTTTAATGCTTGAAATAGCTTAGAATCATTATATCCTAGATTTATTCATGATTTTGAATAATTAAAGCCATTAAGAGTCACATTTATCTATATTAGGGTTTCAAGGCCCATTAAAGCATATTTATGCACATGAAACTCTAAATTAAACAAATTACGTGCAAGATTTATCTTTTTCGATCTTAATGTATCTCTTTACGATTAACATATTGATATCAACTTTAATCATCAATTAAACCCCACTGATCACATTAATCATACCAAAATAGGGTTTCTTAACCATTATTACATTAAAGTTAATAACTTTCATTACTTTTCGAATTGTAAGAGGAATTAGCTTCTAAAAATATTTTTATTGGATTTCTCTTGTTTTTCTAAGAAAACTTCACGTATAATGCACATCTATCCAAGCTACCGTTAATTAGTTATGATTTTTGTAAGATTTCATTTAGTTGGCCAATCAGATTGCGCCACATCACGCAATACATGCAACGTTGCTGGTTTAGGGAAACATATCGATATGACCCTTTCACCCTTGGTAAGTTGATATGCACTCTAGCCGGTGGAGGGGCAAATTTGTCCAATCGGACTATCTCCTTCTTCTTCCTCCCGATCCCCGAGTTGCGGCTGCAGCAAGGAGCGAGCTCAGATCTGCCGCCCGTCCCCAGGCCTCGCCGGACACCAGGAGAGCCTCCCCTAGCTCCGACCTATTCTCACACATGCAAGGGTGCCCTCCGTTCATGGCTAGGACGGTCGGCTCAGACTGTGCGACCTGCAACACATGGCCGATACTACAGCCGTGCTACAGTTTAGGGGTCTGCCTCCATCCTCTCCGAAGCACGAAACTCATTGTCGATGGTCTCTCTAGGTCCGCCACCCTCTTTCACACCTGGGGCTCTACTTGACTGCAGCCATGGGGACCGATCTTGCATGCACCAAGCCCGTGACTTGTGGCCGTTCAAGCAGCCAAGTTGCAGCTGCAGTGCCTGGGTTAGAGCACGAGGATGTCGGCCAAGCCTTTCTCTAGCTGCGTGGGCATCCTACTCTCATCGTGACCATCCGCCGCTTCGCGTTGCTTCAGGGTTCAAGCTACCCTCTATGCTAGGGTTTGGATGCAAAGAATCATGAAGAAGAAGAAGAAGGAAGAGAGGGATCATGGGATTCTTCTTGGACTCGAACCAAAGGGTCTCCCTTTATATAGGGGTGAGTAAAGAAGCCCTAGGTCGGCTATTCACGAATCCAAGAGTCCCTTTCCAAGTAGGAAGTCAATTCCTTCAAAGAGAAGTAATATTCTCTCTCTTCTTTATCCTGGTTATTCTCTATTATATGTATATTAGGAATTCGAAATTCCTCTTTCATTTTCTTTGTACTTGACCTTTTTAATTCATTGGCCTCAAAATTATAATTTCCTTAAGTAGGAAATACTTTCTTCTTAACAAAACCACATAATTCATTAATTATGTATTCCCTTTATTTTGCAATTTTGGTATTTTCTCTTTCTTTCCTCTTTATTGGGACTCCTTGGATCCCAAGAAACTCTATGATTTCGAAATATTTTTTATTGGATACTCATTATCCTTCTAGATGCATCTAAATGCATTATTTTTTATTATTTCTTGTTTATTTCTTATTAAAATAGCTCTTTTTGAGGATTTCTCTTTATTTCTCTTTTATTTTACTCATTGGTATTCCTTTTATCATTAGGAATCCTTGGGATACGAAATTCCACTAAGGATAACTCAATTGTACCTCTTTTTGCTTATTTTCCACATTTTACCATTGTTTTCAATTTCTTTCTTAATAAAGAAATACTTAATTAATCTTTTCTTTTCTTATGGCATTCTCTATGCAACTTTGGACTCCTTGGAACCCAAGTAACCCAAGAGGCATGAAATCCATCCTTGGATTACATTCTTTTGCCTTCCAGAGGTTTCCACATCATTCTTTTCTCAAAAACTCAATTATTCATTTACTAATTGAATTTCCTTGTTATTGGGCCCAGTAGCCAATAAAACCCACAACACAATCATCAAGGCTATTGTAAACGAAACTCATTTATTCAAAACAAATTATATCATTATTTGTTCCAATTTCTTTAATATGAGAAATTACATTTCTCACCAAAAGAACCCAAAACTGGGGTTGTAACATCCTTCCCCTCTTATAGGAATTTGGTCCTCAAAATTCCATCAAGCAAACACGTAGTTCAGGATAAGCCTTTCATACGTCCATCAGGGCTCTCATGTGGCTTCACCCTTTCCATGGTGCTTCCCAAGAACCTTCATCATCTCATATTCTTCCATCTGAGTTTTTTTTTACCTTGGTATATCATACCCTCATAGGTGACTCAGGACATTTCAGCCTCTCAAAAGTTGAATAGGTTCAGGGCTCAGCACATGGTTTGGGTACCTCACATAATACTCTAGATCGGACTCATGGAACACCTCATTCATCATGTTATCCTGAGGGGTAAGGTTAAACCTAACCATCTCCACCAATCCATCTCCAATGGACCCATATATCGAGGACTCATCTTTCTCAGCTGTAGCTTAGAGGGGTCAGATTTTCACATCACATACTTTCCTATAGTGAACTGCATGTTAGTCTGCTTTGCATTAGCTCGTGACTCATGTCATCTTTGGGCTCGCTCTCTCATCCATTGCATAATTAAAGTGACTTCATCTGCACACACTGTGGTTCTTTTCTGACCTTCACAAGGCCTCCTTCACCAACATCATTTTAATGAAGTGGTGACCGACACAACCTCCCTATAAGATTTCTTGCATCCCGATAAAGGCTATGGTGGTTAACATCACATCGTAAGAACTGTCTCCATGTATCACCCTGAATGAGCACACATGCTCTCCTTAGACCCTCTAGTCTGGATCATACTAACCATTAGTAAGGGGTGATAAACTGTACTAACATCAAGTTCTTCAGGTATCTACTTCCACCTTATGGGAGTGAACCTTTAGGTCGTCCTAAAGAACTTTTGAACTCACATCATGGTGTAGTTGAACCATCTCTCTCTCTTATGTAGGTTCAACAGAATCTATCTCTTGACAACATTCTTTCTTGCTCGTGTTATCTAGGTAAGGCAATCTACCATAACCCATACTGCATCTTGACCTTCCTTGGTCCAGGGGAGACTTACAACATCCATAGTGATGAAGTCCCATCCCCTCTCGGGAACTCTTTATACTTTATATCCATGCACTGGGTTACTGGTGTTCGTCCTTCACCTCCTGGCTTGCATGGCCATATGCTACATGTATCAGGCATCCAAAGCCCTACCATCACTTACTATCTTTGTAGTTTCATGGTGTATGGTGATCATGATTTCCTATATGTCATGATTCCTCAAGATCGATTCCTCGGAAGACCTAAACCACTCTCATCAGGGTTTTATTACCTTCCTATCCAAAGAAGTGTATCCATGGTTCTACAACCATCCTTCTACCACGTCAAGGACTAGGTTGTCTATCCACTAATCTTGTTCAACATATCTCATTATATCTGAGTGTTAGCCAAATTTATCTCTTTTTCTCAACTTAAGGTTAGCCTAACAACCTCAACTTCTTCTATCTTCCAGCTAAACTAGGCACTATATCTCAACCAGAGCATTCATTACCACTTCTTATCCTTAGGTGTTAGGTAACACATACCTCCATGTATTATACTTATCATCTCATCTCAAACTCTAAGTTGGTCTTCATCAAGAAGCTCTGAGCTCATCCTCATTGTGATCAAACTCAACCTTGCATAACTTGCAAGTTCCACATAGCTTCTGCTAAAAACATCCTTATTTCTCTTACTGTTTGTAAACCATCCATTCCACAAGGGTATGTTATCATCTTTGTCCTCATACCCTGTAGCAACGTTTCAACTCACATCATCTCTATTCTTGGTGTATGACATGTGTACTATCCTATCTCTCACTCCAATAACAAGAGGAAATAAGAACGTGCCACATATGTCTCTACATCACAAACATCATAATATAAAAGTTTCTTCCATGGAAAACTGGTCTTGAACCTACTGGGTCCAAACACAATCATTGGTTGTCCCCTCTAGGTCTATAGGGTACCGACACTTTTGGGGTCATCCCTCTTCCCTTATGCATCCAGCGAGTGCCCTACTCATCTGCCCATTGGGTCCCATGAGTTCATGAAGGTGATCAATCTCCTAACCCACGGCTCTCAAACAATGATAGTTGTTACCTCCCGACCCTATGGTCATGTGCAACTAGGGAATTAGGCAACTCCTGCTTCCATTGGTCTTATCCCTATCTGACCCTAGGATAGACTTAGGATTCTATTATAGTACATGTCCAACATAGAACCTTACCCAATCCTTCATCATCTCTCTCTACATTTTTGGGCTATCTTTTATCCTTTCTCAGGGATCATGGTGAACTGCCTATCTTGGTCAGGACCCATACTGGTTACCTCCATGGTAACACATCCATATGAACTTAGAGATGATTTACTTTGGGTCTACAGGTTCAATCTCATACCATGTACTTTTCACTTAGCTTCTCAAGACCCTATGAGACCTCTTTAGGTTAACTTAAACCAACAAGACTGGTATACACCTTACAAAAGGGTCCCTCTCCCAGGATGGGAGGAAACTACACCTTGATAACCAAGGTCACAGACGTCCTTAGGTCTAGCATGCTTAACCCTAGCAAGATACTAAGGCACAATCTGACCACCTACTAAACCATGTTAGGTCATACTTTTTCTCTTTCCTCAACACTGGATCAAGATCATACCTTCCTATGTCATCAACTTATCTGTGAGGGGTTCATCAAACATACCTTAAACTTAAGTGTTTCCTTTTCCTCTACACATGAGGAGTACCATGCTCAAAACTATAGAGACTCAAATTTCATCATGAGCATTAGATACACCACTTCCCCTCTTAGGCCTAGGAACCCTAGGTTCACTATTGGGTGTCCAACTGCCTGCTCAACTTTTAGCCATGAATCAAGCATGTATAAGGCATGAAATGCACTACTGTCATCCTTCTACTCGAGCAACCCTTTAGAGTTGAGTCCTCCTCAAGGACAACCAACAAGGTACAAGGCCTCACAACCTGTTACTAAACCTCTCCAGGTCTAAGGAACTCTTCTTCCTAACCCAGAAGGTAAACACCTATACCATAGGCTCATAGGTACCTGAAACCTCATCCTCTATATGAAGTTTGGTTCCTCTAAAGGAAACCAAGATATCACCATCTTTCAGGGATCATGCATGAGGCAACTACAACCATCCAATTAGGTTGCATCCTCCTCAACTTCCCACTATTCCTCAGAGTCTAAGCTTCCAACCTCCTTGCTTGGGGTCCTGCTCTCTCTCTCTCTCTAGATCTAATCCTACAAGCAACCTTGCTACTCGAGGTTCTCTCTCCATTAAGGTGGGTCAAGCTTACAAGCATACCCCTACATGGGTGTACTTATGTTTAGGATATCCCTTTATGCTTATCTCATAAGCTATCCATCATACTTACTGGTCAGGGTTTCAATCTACTGCCGCACTACTGACGTACTCTGGGTGCAAGCTATACCCTACCTGCACAAGCCCATAGGGTTCTATAGGTTCTTCTCTAACTTTATTCTTGAAGGCACTATCCTTCGCTCTAACATGCACGACCCTTCCCAGGGTTGGGTTTCCAAAGGTGCTAGGTTATTCAAACTCTCATGGCTCGTATGGCAATCCAAAGGCATGTCCATCCAAACACCCAGTCAACCATGACATCTAACTCATCATGTCATCTCTCTCTCTAACCCCCACTTAGGGTTAGGGTTAACATCATCTGCAGAGGACATGCTAGGTCTCTACTTTTAATGGAGGTCTCTACCTCCAAGACTAACTCTATCTACTCATCCTCCTGACAAGGAGGTCTATCCTCATGTCTCTCCTGAGGGCAATGACAACTCATGTCATACGACCTATGCATGTATCTATTCTTTAGTTTGCGCTTAATCTATTAAGCTTATGTCCATGACATCTTATTTACATGCTTTTCATTAATTTGGTGGAGGATTCCTTAGACCTTATTATCCTTACCCATACCTCAAGAGGGTGAGGAGAAGAGAGAAAACCCTAATCCTTAAGGTCCTTAATAGAGTTTGAGTTGAGAAAGGATGAACAAGATGAGAGAGTCCTAAAGGTATCTTATTTCGAGTCATATCCTAAGACATCGGCCAGGCAGTCACACAATCCAGGAGTCCTCGTATTCTGACTAGCAGTGCGGAGGAAAATATTGCCATCCCCCGGACGTGATCCTTTTCTAGTCACCTCAATCTTTCAGACAATCCTATAATAACTCCCTTGGTTCTATGGAATTTGTAAAATTTAATAATTATTAAAGATTAAGTGAGGAATCTGTGCTCTGATACCAATTGTAACGACCCCGCCTCCCACTAACCCCCAATTAAGGGAGACCGAAAGGTCAGTGCCATTATCCCAATTAACATGATCAAAGGTTCGACAAATAATCAATAACAATTAATAAATTTTACTAACTAAACTGAAAACTGGTACAAAATAAAACTTTGCATACCTTTTTCAAAACTGGGATATCTACATCTATCTGCATCATGAGTCTACTCTAACTAATCCTCCTCTATACTTTATCTCTTAATTAATTTCACATATGCCAATTTACTGTTTGTCCTTTTCAATGCTTGTACCTAAAATGCCGACAAACAAAACGTCGGTCAGCATATCGGAATATGCCGGTATGTGGGGACATCCAAAATTTCACAGATATGGCTAACAATTTAATAATCACAATCAAATTATTTAACAAGACAATTTACATTTTTAATGTGTCATTCTCCGCCGCTTTTGCCCTAACCCTGGCATACCCCTCTAGGGTTTATCTTTTGCCATTGACTTAAGGCCACCTTCTCAATCCCGAGCTTGGTGTCTGGGAGTCACCTCTGATGGTGCTCCATAGTCATGCATCATAGACCACCTTCTCATTCCCGAGCTTGGTGCCTGGGGTCACCTCTCATGGTGCCCATGGGTCTACCCTCTTGGGTCTAACCTTTATGGCATCTTCCATCAGGGTGGCATGTAGGTGCAAGAATACACACTTCTTTATAATTGTGATAACCATAGTGACTTTGTAATTTTGGAAGTATGAACATCCAACTGTTTAGATTGCATTTAATACGAGGAAACATTCAGAAAACCCTCGGGAAACTAATGTGATTAACCATAATTAACCACATACCAGTCACACTGATTTGAGATAGAATAATCCATTCAATCCAATCAATCAAGTCATCCAATCAAGCAAGTGCAAGAATCCTGAAATTGCATTCAATTTCCTTTTTATCAAAATCTATCCAAATCATCATGCTACTTATGGTTCTATTCCTTTTTAGGGTTTCTTCCCCTTTTAAGGGTTTACTTTGCAATTAGGGTTTTATTCCATCTTACTCTCTTAACCCTAATTTTCTCATTTCTCCTTCACAAAAGTTATTAAGGTTACCTTTTAACAACATATAACCTTAATTCCAAATTAATGCACAATGAAAATCAATTAAGTCCATTAAGCCTCTTTTACATTAAAGCTACCATTTTTATCCTTTTTAATCTATGACAAAGTTATTATGCTCTTTTATCATCAATTCGTAGTTCATTATGCTCTAATACTCCTATGAACATTATTTATCATTAACTCTACCTTTTATCCACTAGAAACCCCTAATTTCCACATTAAGGGTATTTAACCACAATTAGGAACTTTAATGCTCGAAATAGCTTAGAATCATTATATCTTAGCTTTATTCATGATTTTGAATAATTAAAGCCATTAAGAGTCACATTTACCAATATTAGGGTTTCAAGGCCCATTAAAGCATATTTATGCATATGAAACTCTAAATTAAACAAATTACGTGCAAGATTTATCTTTTTCGATCTTAATGTATCTCTTTACGATTAACATGTTGATATCAACTTTAATCATCAATTAAACCCCATTGATCACACTAATCATACCAAAATAGGGTTTCTTAACCATTATTACATTAAAGTTAATAACTTCCATTACTTTTCGAATTGTAAGAGGAATTAGCTTCTAACAATATTTTTATTGGAGTCCTCTCATTTTTCTAAGAAAAATTCATGTATAATGCACATCTATCCAAACTACCGTTAATTAGTTACGATTTTTGTAAGATTTCACTTACTTGGCCAATCATATTATGCCACATCACGCAATACATGCAACATTGTTAGTTTAGGGAAACATATCGAAATGGCTCTTTCACCGTTGGTAAGTTGATCTGTGCTCTAGCCGGTGGAGGGGCAAATTTGTCCAATCAGCCTATCTCCTTCTTCTTCCTCCCGATCCCCTAGCTGCGGCCGCAGTAAGGAGCGGGCTCGGCTCTGTCGCCCGTCCCCAGGCCTCGTTGGCCACCAGGAGAGCCTCCCCTAGCTCCGACCTGTTCTCACACATGCAAGGGTGCCCTCCGTTCACAGCTAGGGCGGTCGGCTCAGGCTGTGCGACCTGCAACACATGGCCGACACTACAGCCGTGCTACAGTTCGGGGGTCTGCCTCCATCCTCTCTGAAGCATGAAACTCATTGCCGATGGTCTCCCTAGGTCTGCCACCCTCTTGCGCACCTGGGGTGCTACTTGACTGCAGCCAGGGGACCGATCTTGCATGCACCAAGCCCGTGACTTGTGGCCGTTCAAGCAGCCAAGTTGCAGCTGTAGTGCTTGGGTTAGAGCACGAGGATGTCGGCCAAGCCTTTCTCTAGCAGCATGGGCATCCTACTCTCATCATGACCATCTGCCATTTCGCGTTGCTTCAGGGTTCAAGCTACCCTCTATGCTAGGGTTTAGACGCAAAGAATCATGAAGAAGAAGAATAAGGAAGAGAGGGATCGTGGGATTCTTCCTGGACTCGAACCAAAGGGTCTCCCTTTATATAGGGGTGAGTAAATAAGCCATAGGTTGGCTATTCATGAATCCAAGAGTCCCTTTCCAAGTAGGAAGTCAATTGCTTCAAAGAGAAGTAATATTCTCTCTCTTCTTTATCCTGGTTATTCTCTATTATATGGATATTAGGAATTCGAAATTCCTCTTTCATTTTCTTTGTACTTGACCTTTTTAATTCATTGGCCTCGAAAGTATAATTTCCTTAAGTAGGAAATACTTTCTTCTTAACAAAACCACATAATTCATTAATTATGTATTCCCTTTATTTTGCAATTTTGGTATTTTCTCTTTCTTTCCTCTTTATTGGGACTCCTTGGATCCCAAGAAACTCTATGGTTTCGAAATCCTTTTTATTGGATACTCATTATCCTACTGGATGCATCTAAATGCATTATTCTTTATTTTTTCTTGTTTATTTCTTATTAAAATAACTCTTTTTGAGGATTTCTCTTTATTTCTCTTTAATTTCCTCATTGGTATTCCTTTTATCATTAGGAATCCTTGGGATACGAAATTCCACTAAGGATAACTCAATTGTACCTCTTTTTTCTTATTTTCCACATTTTACCATTGTTTTCAATTTCTTTCTTAATAAAGAAATAATTAATTAATCTTTTCTTTTCTTATTGCATTCTCTATGCAACTTTGGACTCCTTGGAACCCAAGAGGCACGAAATCCATCCTTGGATTACATTCTTTTGCCTTCCATAGGTTTCCACATCATTCTTTTCTCAAAAACTCAATTATTCATTTACTAATTGAATTTCCTTGTTATTGGGCCCAATAGCCAATAAAGCCCACAACACAATCATCAAGGCTATTGTAAATGAAACTCATTTATTCAAAAAAAATTATATCATTATTTGTTCCAATTTCTTTAATATGAGAAATTACATTTCTCACCAAAAGAACCCAAAACTGGGGTTCTAACATCCTTCCCCTCTTATAGGAATTTGGTCCTCAATATTCCATCAAGCAAACAAGTAGTTCAGGATAAGCCTTTCATACGTCCATCAGGGATCTCATGTGGCTTCACCCTTTCCATGGTGCTTCCCAAGAACCTTCATCATCTCATATTCTTCCATCTGAGTTTTTTCTTACCTTGGTATATCATACCCTCATAGGTGACTCAGGACATTTCAGCCTCTCAAAAGCTGAATAGGTTCAGGGCTCAGCACATGGCTTGGAAACCTCACATAGTACTCTAGATCAGACTCATGGAACACCTCATTCATCATGTTATCCTGAGGGGTAAGGTTAAACCTAACCATCTCCACCAATTCATCTCCAATGGACACATATATCGAGGACTCAGCTTTCTCAGTTGTAGCTTAGAGGGGTCAGATTTTCACATCACATACTTTCCTACAGTGAACTGCATGTTAGTCTGCTTTGCATCAGCTCGCGACTCATGTCATCTTTGGGCTCTCTCTCTCAGACATTGCACGATTAAAGTGACTTCATTTGCACACACTGTGGTTCTTTTCTGAACTTCGCAAGGCCTCCTTCACCAACATCATTTTAATGAAGTGGTGACCGACACAACCTCCCTATAAGATTTCTTGCATCCCGATAAAGGCTATGGTGGTTAACATCATATCTTAAGAACTGTCTCCATGTATCACCCTGAATGAGCACACATGCTCTCCTCAGACCCTCTAGTCTGGATCATACTAACCATTAGTAAGGGGTGATAAACTGTACTAACATCAAGTTCTTCAGGTATCTACTTCCACCTTATGGGAGTGAACCTTTAGGTCGTACTCAAGAACTTTTGAACTCGCATCATGGTGTAGTTGAACCATCTCTCTCTCTTATGTAGGTTCAATAGAATTTGTCTCTTGACAACATTCTTTCTTGCTCGTGTTATCTAGATAAGGCGATCTACCATAACCCATACTGCATCTTGACCTTCCTTGGTCCATGGGAGACTTACAAAATCCATAGTGATGAACTCCCATCCCCTCTCAGGAACTCTTTATACTTTATATCCATGCACTGGGTTACTGGTGTTTGTCCTTCACCTCCTGGCTTGCATGGCCACATGCTACATGTATCAGGCATCCAAAGCTCTACCATCACTTACTATATTTGTAGTTTCATGGTGTATGGTGATCATGATTTCCTATATGTCATGATTCCTCAAGATCGATTCCTTGGAAGCCCTAAACCACTCTCATCAGGGTTTTATTACCTTCCTATCCAAACAAGTGTATCCATGGTTCTACAACCATCCTTCTACCACGTCAAGGACTAGGCTAGCTATCCACTAATCTTGTTCAACATATCTCGTTATATCTGAGTGTTAGCCAAACTTATCTCTTTTTCTCAACTTAAGGTTAGCCTAAAAACCTCAACTTCTTCTAGCTTCCAGCTAAACTAGGCACTATATCTAAACCAGAGCATTCATTACCACTTCTTATCCTTAGGTGTTAGGTAACACATACCTCCATGTATTATACTTATCATCTCATCTCAAACTCTAACTTGGTCTTCATCAAGAAGCTCTGAGCTCATCCTCATTATGATCAAACTCAACCTTGCATAACTTGCAAGTTCCACATAGCTTCTGCTAAAACATCCTTATTTCTCTTACTATTTGTAAACCATCCATTCCACAAGGGTATGTTATCATCTTTGTCCTCATACCCTGTAGCAACGTTTCAACTCACATCATCTCTATTCTTGGTGTATGACATGCGTACTATCCTATCTCTCACTCCAACAACAAGAGGAAATAAGCATTTGGCTACAGTCTAAAAACAGAGTTCTTCCTATTCCAAGAGTAGAGATGGTACATCCCAATTGCCAGTACACCTTCAAATCTAAGTTGCAACGTGCCACATATGTCTCTACATCACAAACATCATGTTATAAAAATTTCTTCAATGGAAAACTGGTCTCAAACCTACTGGGTCCAAACACAATCCTTGGTTGTCTCCTCTAGGTCTATAGGGTACCGACACTTTTGGGTTCATCCCTCTTCCCTTATGCATCCAGAGAGTGCCCTACTCATCTGTCCTTTGGGTCCCATGAGTTCATGAAGGTGATCAATCTCCTAACCCACGACTCTCAGACAATGATAGTTGTTACCTCCCGACCCTATGGTCATGTGCAACTAGGGAATTAGGCAACTCCTTATTCCATCGGTCTTATCCCTATCTGACCCTAGGATAGACTAAGGATTTTATTATAGTACATGTCCAACATAGAACCTTACCCAATCCTTCATCATCTCTCTCTACATTTTGGGTTGTCTTTTATCCTTTCTCAGGGATCATGGCGACCTGCCTATCTTGGTCAGGCCCCATACCGGTTACCTCCATGGTAACACATCCATATGCACTTTGAGATGATTAACTTTGGGTCTACAAGTTCAATCTCATACCATGTACTTTTCACTTAGCTTCTCAAGACCCTATGAGACCTCTTTAGGTTAACTTAAACCAACAAGACTGGTATACACCTTACAAAAGGGTCTCTCTCCCAGGATGGGAGGAAACTACACCTTGATAACCAAGGTCACAGACGTCCTTAGGTCTAGCATGCTTAACCCTAGCAAGATACTAAGGCACAAGCTGACCACCTACTAAACCATGTTAGGTCATACTTTTTCTCTTTCCTCAACACTGGATCAAGATCATACCTTCCTATGTCATCAACTTATCTGTGAGGGGTTCATCAAACATACCTTAAACTTAAGGGTTTCCTTTTCTTCTACACATGAGGAGTACCATGCTCGAAACTATAGAGACTCAAATCTCATCATGAGCATCAGATACACCACTTCCCCTCTTAGGCCTAGGAACCCCATGTTCACTATTGGGTGTCCAACTGCCTGCTCAACTTTTAGCCATGAATCAAGCATGTATAAGGCATGACATGCACTACTGTCATCCTTCTACTCGAACAACCCTTTAGAGTTGAGTCCTCCTCAAGGACAACCAACAAGGTACAAGGCCTCACAACAGGTTACTAAACCTCTCCAGGTCTAAGGAACTCTTCTTCCTAACCCAGAAGGTAAACACCTATACCATAGGCTCATAGGTACCTGAAACCTCATCCTCTCTCTCGAGTTTGGTTCCTCTAAAGGCAACCAAGATATCACCATCTTTAAGGTATCATGCATGAGGCAACCACAACCATCCACTTAGGTCGCATCCTCCTCAACTTTCCACTTTTCCTCAGAGTCTAAGCTTTCAACCTCCTTGCTTGGGGTCCTGCTCTCTCTCTCTCTCTCTCTAGATCTAATCCTACAAGCAACCTTGCTACTCGAGGTCCTCTCTCCATTAAGGTGGGTCAAGCTTACAAGCATACCTCTACATGGGTGTACTTATGTTTAGGATATCCATTTATGCTTATCTCATAAGCTATCCATCATACTTACTGGTCAGGGTTTCAATCTACTGCCGCACTACTGACGTACTCTGGGTGCAAGCTATACCCTACTTACACAAGCCCATAGGGTTCTATAGGTTCTTCTCTAACTTTATTCTTGAAGGCGCTATCCTTCGCGCTAACATGCACGACCCTTCCCAGGGTTGGGTTGCCAAAGGTGATAGGTCATTCAACCTCTCATGGCTCGTATGGCAATCCAAAGGCATGTCCATCCAAACACCCAGTCAATCATGACATCTAACTCATCATGTCATCTCTCTCTCTAACCCTCACTTAGGGTTAGGGTTAGCATCATCCTCAGAGGACGTGCTAGGTCTCTACTTTTAATGGAGGTCTCTACCTCCAAGACTAACTCTATCTACTCATCCTCCTGACAAGGAGGTCTATCCTGAGGGCAATGACAACTCGTGTCATACGACCTAAGCATATATCTATTCTTTAGTTTGCGCTTAATCTATTAATCTTATGTCCATGACATCTTATTTACATGTTTTTCATTAATTTGGTGGAGGATTCCTTAGACCTTATTATCCTTACCCATACCTCAAGAGGGTGAGGAGAAGAGAGAAAACCCTAATCCTTAAGGTCTTTAATAGAGTTTGAGTTGAGAAAGGATGAACAAGATGAGAGAGTCATAAAGGTATCGTATTTCGAGTCATATCCCAAGACATCGGCCAGGAAGTCACACAATCCGGGAGTCCTCGTATTTCGACTAGCAGTGCGGAGGAAAATATTTCTATCCCCCGGACGTGATCCTTTTCTAGTCACCTCAATCTTTCAGACAATCCTCTAATAACTAAAATTTAATAATTATTAAAGATTAAGTGAGGAACCTTCACTCTGATACCAATTGTAATGACCCCGCCTCCCAGTAACCCTTAATTAAGGGAGACCGAAAGGTCAGTGCCATTATCCCAATTAACAGGATCAAAGGTTCGATAAATAATCAATAAAAATTAATAAATTTTACTAACTAAACTAAAAATGGGTACAAAATAAAACTTTTCATAACTTTTTCTAAACTAGGATATCTACATCTATCCGCATCATGAGTCTACTCTAACTAATCCTCTTCTATACTTTATCTCTTAATTAATTTCACATATGCCACTTTACTATTTGTCCTTTTCAATGCTTGTACATAAAATGCCGACAAACAAAACGTCGGTTAGCATATCGGAATATATAGGTATGTGGGGACATCCAAAATTTCACAGATATGGCTAACAATTTAATAATCACAATCAAATTATTTAACAAGACAATTTACATTTTTAATGTGTCATTCTCCACCGCTTTTTCCCTAACCCTGGCATACCCCTCTAGGGTTTCTCTTTTGCCATTGACTTAAGGCCACCTTCTCAATCCTGAGCTTGGTGTCTGGGAGTCACCTCTGATGGTGCTCCATAGTCATGCATCATAGACCACCTTCTCATTCCCGATCTTGGTGTCTAGGGTCACCTCTCATGGTGCCCATGGGTCTACCCTCTTGGGCCTGACCTTTATGGCATCTTCCATCAGGATGGCATGTAGGTGCGAGAATACACACTTCTTTATAATTCTGATAACCATAGTGACTTTATAATTTTGCAAGTATGAACATCCAACTGTTTAGATTGCATTCAATACAAGGAAACATTCAGAAAACCCTCGGGAAACTAATGCGATTAACCATAATTAACCACATACCTGTCACGCTGATTTTAGATAGAATAATCCATTCAATCCAATCAATCAAGTCAGCCAATCAAGCAAGTGCAAGAATCTTGAAATTGCATTCAATTTCCTTTTTATCAAAATCTATCCAAATCATCATGCTACTTATAGTTCTATTCCTTTTTAGGGTTTACTTTGCAATTAGGGTTTTATTCCATCTTACTCTCTTAACCCTAATTTTCTCATTTATCCTTCACAAAAGTTATTAAGGTTACTTTTTAACAACATATAACCTTAATTCCATATTAATGCACAATTAACCATCAATTAAGTCCATTAAGCCTCTTTTACATTAAAGCTACCATTTTTATCCTTTTTAATCTATGAAAAAGTTATTATGCTCTTTTATCATCAATTCATAGTTCATTATGATCTAATACTCCTATGAACGTTATTTATCATTAACTCTACCTTTTATCCACTAGAAAACCCTAATGTCAACATTAAGGGTATTTAACCACAATTAGAAACTTTAATGCTCGAAATATCTTAGAATCGTTATATCCTAGCTTTATTCATGATTTTGAATAATTAAAGCCATTAAGAGTCACATTTACCAATATTAGGGTTTCAAGGCCCATTAAAGCATATTTATGCACATGAAACTCTAAATTAAAAAATTATGTGAAAGATTTATCTTTTTCGATCTGAATGTATCTCTTTACGATTAACATGTTGATATCAACTTTAATCATCAATTAAACCCCACCGATCACATTTATCATACCAAAATAGGGTCTCTTAACCATTATTACATTAAAGTTAATAACTTCCATTACTTTTCGAATTGTAAGAGGAATTAGCTTCTAACAATATTTTTATTGGATTCCTCTCGTTTTTCTAAGAAAAATTCATGTATAATGCACATCTATCCAAGCTACCGTTAATTAGTTACGATTTTTGTAAGATTTCACTTACTTGGCCAATCAGATTGTGTCACGTCACGCAATACATGCAACGTTGTTGGTTTAGGGAAACATATCGAAATGACCCGTTCACCCTTGGTAAGTTGATCTACGCTCTAGCCGGCGGAGGGGCAAATTTGTCCAATCGGACTATCTCCTTCTTCTTCCTCCCGATCCCCTAGTTGCGGCCGCAGCAAGGAGCGGGCTCGGCTCTACCGCCCGTCCCCAGGCCTCACCGGCCACCAGGAGAGCCTCCCCTAGCTCTGACCTATTCTCACACATGCAGGGGTGCCCTCCGTTCATGGTTAGGGCGGTCGGCTCAGGCTGTGCGACCTGCAACACATGGCCGGCACTACAACCGTGCTACAGTTTGGGGGTCTGCCTCCATCCTCTCTGAAGCATGAAACTCATTGCCGATGGTCTCCCTAGGTCTTCCACCCTCTTGCGCACCTGGGGCGCTACTTGACTGCAGCCAGGGGGACCGATCTTGCATGCACCAAGCCCGTGACTTGTGGTCGTTCATGCAATGAAGTTGCAGCTGTAGTGCCTGGGTTAGAGCACGAGGATGTCGGCCAAGCCTTTCTCTAGCTGCGTGGGCATCCTACTCTCATCGTGACCATCCGCCGCTTCGTGTTGCTTCAGGGTTCAAGCTACCCTCTATGCTAGGGTTTGGATGCAAAGAATCATGAAGAAGAAGAAGTAAGAGAGGGATCGTGGGATTCTTCCTGAACTCGAACCAAAGGGTCTCCCTTTATATAGGGGTGAGTAAAGAAGCCCTAGGTCGGCTATTCACGAATCCAAGAGTCCCTTTCCAAGTAGGAAGTCAATTCCTTCAAAGAGAAGTAATATTCTCTCTCTTCTTTATCCTGGTAATTCTCTATTATATGGATATTAGGAATTCGAAATTCCTCTTTCATTTTCTTTGTACTTGCCATTTTTAATTCATTGGCCTCGAAATTATAATTTCCTTAAGTAGGAAATACTTTCTTCTTAACAAAACCACATAATTCATTAATTATGTATTCCCTTTATTTTGCAATTTTAGTATTTTCTCTTTCTTTCCTCTTTATTGGGACTCCTTGGATCCCAATAAACTCTATGATTTCGAAATCCTTTTTATTGGATACTCATTATCCTTCTAGATGCATCTAAATGCATTATTCTTTATTATTTCTTGTTTATTTCTTATTAAAATAGCTATTTTTGAGGATTTCTCTTTATTTCTCTTTTATTTTCCTCATTGGTATTCCTTTTATCATTAGGAATCCTTGGGACACGAAATTCCACTAAGGATAACTCAATTGTACCTCTTTTTACTTTTTTCCACATTTTACCATTGTTTTCAATTTCTTTCTTAATAAAGAAATACTTAATTAATCTTTTCTTTTCGTATTGCATTCTCTATGCAACTTTGGACTCCTTGGAATACAAGGAACCAAAGAGGCACGAAATCCATCCTTGGATTACATTCTTTTGCCTTCCAGAGGTTTCCACATCATTCTTTTCTCAAAAACTCAATTATTCATTTACTAATTGAATTTCCTTGTTATTGGGCCCAATAGCCAATGAAGCCCACAATACAATCATCAAGGCTATTGTAAACGAAACTCATTTATTAAAAACAAATTATATCATTATTTGTTCCAATTTCTTTAATATGAGAAATTACATTTCTCACCAAAAGAACCCAAAACTGGGGTTGTAACAGGTCTACTGTATGGAAGTTGCCCATTCCCTCAAGGATCCGAACCTTCCTCTGGTTGTTGCAACACAAAGCTCTTCTCACTAATGTGGAAAAAGTACATCGCCATATTCCAGTTGATGATCTCTGTCCCGTCCGCTCTAATGAGTGGGACACTCTATTACACTACCTATGGGATTGCTCTATTAGCAAAGAAGTCTGGCTTGCTCTATCAGCAAGCTCGAACTTCTTCCTACTCTTGGAGGAGAACTGGATCATGAAAGTCTCATCATCGTCGTGTAAATACATGGCATCTCTCCTTCCCTTCATTACATGCTGGGCTCTCTAGTTGCATAGAAATGATTTCATTCATAATCAGAGGAACCTTCCCATCAACATATGGATTTCCTTCATTAATGAAAAGGATTGGTCCATTGTAGCACTCCCTCCATCAGCCTCTCGACAACCCATAATACCTGTCCCATACAGGCGTCCATTTGTGGTCAATGACACTATCATTCTTGTGGATGCTTCTTACAGTTCCAACTCCTCTCCCATAGGGGTCGATGTCCACATTGTGAAGAAACATGACAAGTTCATTCTGGGCCACAGTTCACCCAGCTGCACCAGTTCAACGTTGGAGGCAAAAATCAAGGGCATCATATGTGCCTTGGAGCTCTGCAAAATCATAGGATGGTGCTCTCCGGCTATCTTGTCTGATGCAACCACAATAGTTCTCATCGCCACTGAGGTTGCTCCCTCAATAACCATGTTTGCCCCACATATGTGCCGCCTTCAAATGCTTTGTGAAGATGTCAGCCAGCCACATATATCTTATATTAATAGAGCACACAATAATGTAGTTGATAGCATAGCCTATTTTTCTATTAAATCTTATACTACTTTTACTTTCACAACTAGCATACCACCATGGCTCACTATGAGTCTTGATGTATGTATTTTTGACTTTTGGCCTGTACTAGAGAGTGGGATGAATATAATCTAATCTCTACATTTCCCAAAAAACATTAGATAATACATTAAGACATCCAATTATATATATGCTAGTGGAAATGATCATTCATCAATTATAATTTTTGTTTGAAGTTTATCATACATGCAAGAAGTGCTAATTGTCATCGCCCTAAGTGAAACCTTGAGTAAATGATATTAAGTAAATTAAGAATTTCATGCCACGACCATGAAATAATTATTGGTTGAGTAGTTAAATGAATTATTGAAATACAAGAAAAAAAACAATCAGTTAGAAACATATAACTAGATGAATAAACAGTAATTCACACCCTAAATATTTTAGAGCATTGTATTGGGAAAGGTGAAATGGGATACAAATACTCAATTATAAGAGTATGTAGCCAATAACTGAGATAGGAAGTACCGAAAACTAATAGACTAGGCATCAATGGTACTCGAGTTCAGCCGAGAGCACCCAACATCAACTAGACAATAAGGGATGGTACTATTTCAATTCAACAAGAATATCCAACAAAATTCAAATATCCAAGTTGTACCCAAGACATATATAGTTGGACAAAACAAACCTTAAGGATTGAATCCTTATGTAAGTACATTTTACACTTTTCATGTGCCAAACCTTTACGAAATGAATTTGTATGGAGTAATATGATTTATAGGCTAGAGACACCCATCCTGACTACCTAGGACAAGATCCACCTTCTTTGAGCATTATTTAGCAACCCTTTGTCAAGCCTTACAAGAAAACCTCACTATAGACTAGGTAGTTTAACTAGCAATCTTAAGGTGGGAATTAGGGGTGCGAAATTTGAGCATATTTAAAAAAAAATTAGGAAATTGTAAGTTGAACTTGTTTGAAATTGAGAACTTAACCTATGAAAATAATTGGGTTTGTCAACTTTAAAACATAAGATCATAATTGTACATCCGTATGATTCTAGAAATGTGGACAGACATGGATGTTGAGCCTAAACTGACCAAATGGTAATGGGACTTTAATCGAAAGTGAGAGAAACCCTTTGATTTATTGTTACACAGGTTAGTAAAGAGGGAAATATAATCTATTCCAATTGTTTTATACTTTAGTCTTGTGATCTATCCATTTCATTTCATTCAATATCCACCATAAGAACTGGAAGCACTTATAGTTTTTCATCTCTTGATTGCATGACATGTAGATAGGATTTCATTGTAGCTAGATTTTGCATCTATGAATTCACACATTCTCAAGTGCATGTCATTATAGTTGCATTTTGCATACTCTAGAGCATATAGGATTTTTTGTGCCTTATTTCTTCTGGAAAATAAGAAAAACAGGAAAGTTGTTCTATACCCTCTGAAAAGTAATTTGTAAGGCATCAATGATGTTATCTAAGTGGAAATAAGCCCTAAAAAAATAAAAAAAATATTGTGAATGTTCTTCTAGTCAATTGAAAAATGAGGGCTTGAAAAAAAAGAAAAAGAGAAGAAATGTAAGTGAAAAAAAGGAGAGGGAGAAAGGAACTTGTTTCATTGCATGTATACATAAAGAAAAGAGGAATAAGCACATAATGTAGTTTTAGTAGTCATTCCATCTCATCTTGAGATGGAATGATAGTGCATGCACCATTCTACCTAAAAGTTAGGCATTAGGTCATTTTCATACGCATATGCATCATTTAGGTCATTTTGTTGATTTTGCATGATAAAACTATTTGGTGCTTCTCTTTCTTCCATAGTCACCCATTTCATCCACCCGTTGCTCAAAATGGTAGGCCACCCATGATTATCTCCTCATTATTGTATACTAGGATATCTGCTTCCATTTAGATGGTAGTTAGGACTTGAGCAATGTAGATAGGAGATCACAAGATGCACTAAGTCTAAACCGGAGGAATTCATATATCAACTGCTTTATTTGGTAGTGTTTGATGATCTTGGGGTGGACATTTCTTATGGATGATCATTATCACCTTTAGGGTAGTTATCATTCTGTGGTTAGTGAGGGATGGCATGTGCATGACAGGTAGGAGTCATATTGAGCTGTCTTTTATGCTAATATGTTCTTTAGTTGACTCTCGCAATTCTATTCTACAGTTTTGTGCTCGAGGACGAGCAATGTTCAAGCTTAGGGGAGTTTGATGCAGGGGTTTTGAGTCATTTTTATGGACTGGTTTTGCATACGTTTTATGTGTACAATGATAAGTTGGTCTCTAGGACATGTACCTCCAATGATTTACTATATATCCCTAGATTGTTGAGGAGCGATTATTTGAGATTCTCTAGTTCTTACTTGATTTTATCAACTTTCCTTTGAACTACATCCCTACTAGGAATGTATGTTCTTGAATTGATACCAAATCTGATTAGATGTGAAGATATAAGGCTCTCATTAAGGTCTCAAGAATGGACCAAAAATGTGGATATCAAAGCATATGTGGTAATTGGAAAGCTTCTACCGAATGTAAGGATGAAAAGAGAATGAACCAATCATTTGAAAAGTTCATGGTTTCTTGCTAGGACCTCTAAATCATCGTCTCGACTGCTTTAATTTGACATGATGCTCAAAATGGATACTTTTGGGCCCCAAACACATTTCCAAATTTAAGGTAGCCTTCACAACTAGTGACTATGCTAGTTAATTGTCTGCTCCCTAGAGCATTTCTAGTTCTTCAAAAGTACTCAAGATAGATAAGGTTGGGAAGCAGATATGTTTCCAAATTTAAGTTGGCCTTTACGACCAGTGATTGTATCATACCATTGTATGTTTCCTAAATAATCTCTTGAATACAAGGTGGTTCAACACAATAATTGTCAAATTTGTCTACTGTACGTAGAGGTTTCAAGGTGCCTATATGTTGATAGGACTTTCTCAAGGAGTATCCACTAGAATGTAGGACTCTATCATGTGTGCCTTCCTTAATGTAGGACTTGAGTTCAAGGAGACTACTATTCAGGATAGGGCTTGGGCACTGACATCTTCCTTTCTTGTAGGTAAAAGTAAAATGGATTGTTGATAGTGGTTGTCCAAGCATATGACTGGTGAGGTAAGCCACTTCAACAATTATGCAAAAAAGAAAGGAGGATCAGTGACTTTTGGTGATAACAACAAAGGTAAAGTGATAGGTGAGGGTGATGTGGGTGATTCACTATGCATCAAGAATGTACTTCTTGTGGATGGCCTACATCGCAATTTAATTAGTGTTAGCCAATTATGTGATAATGGTTATCTTTTTTTATTTACCTTACTTTAATGCTTGCCTTTAGAAATCCTCTCCTACAATGTTATATATAAAGGAACTAGAAATGGAAACATTTATGTCATTGTCCTTGATTCTCTTAATCCTATTCTTGGTAAATGCCTTGTTGTTGATAAGAGTCATATATCTTTGTGGCATCACAGGCTTGGTCATGTAAATATGCATCATTTAAAGAAGTTGAGAAAAAAGGAGTTTGTCGACTAAGAGTGTCTCGATTGAGGAATTTGTCGACCGAGTGGGAGTCTAAGTCAATATGTTGTAACGTTCAATTCCAACTCCCAACCACTTTTCTAACTTAGTCTAACACCTAGGAGGGTCTATTCTCGATCGAGGACTTTGTCGACCGAGAGTGTCTCGGTCGAAGTTTTTTTCGACTGAGAATATCCCTAATTCAATGTATTCATTTACTGAGTGTGTGTATCGGTGTGCAATTGTGATGCTAACTTAGGAGATGACCTATCTAAGTGTTGTGTGTGGATAGGGAAGATCTAAATGCTTGTTTTACATGATATCTAAGTACTTGTACATTATATGCTTGTACAAGTTTTTATATTGATTGCAATCATGAAAATAAAGCAATTTGAGCATAAGGATCTTCCAAGTCTTTGCTATCCACCACCTTTTATGCTTGTCCCTGAAACACGCAAATAGCAAGTTAATTCCATAATAATGAAATGTTTGTCGTCATCAAAACAAAGGGATTTATAATAATGTCCAATTTAGCCAACATTTTCACCCTCCTGAGACACTTTTGTAATGTGGCAAAAACTTGGCATGTCAACTCAATATAAGACTCATGTGGTGTCGCTAGGATCTCAAACATGCCCATTTTCTCCATTACGCCCTGGAAATAGGCATAGAAGCTTCAGCTCTCCATTGTTACCTGACACGCGTAGCTAGTGGCTATCACCTTATGTGTCAAGCATTTTGGGAGCTTTGGTCCCTTTGCCCGACTACTAGTAACCTCGAGTTCTGGCTGGGGTTGGTGTTGGGGTATCTCCCCCTGTTGTGTTGGTGCATCTGTAAAGGCCTCATCCTCGCCATCCAGAAGAAGTCACCTATGGGCTTGCGGTTGTGGTTGTGGCTACAAAGCTGAAGATGCCAACGGTTGGGCTGCTGAAATGGACGGCCTAGTCGAGGACACTAAGGGTTGGGCAAACAATGGTGGTGGTGATACTGCTCTAGATGATGGTCGGGGTTGAGGGGACGCCTCCTCCACAATTGGGTCTATTAAAGGATCAAGCTCGACCTTCGTCAAACGGGCTATTCTATCGGAGCCAGAGGTGGATGGGGGGGGCAGAAGATGTTAGATTCAAAGATGATGCATTCTTGAGTTGGCATTGGTAGGAGAGTATTCCCTTAGTCTTCTCCACTGCTTTCTTAGCCATTTTCTCCATACTTGACTGAAATCGATGGAGAAATCAAAGATTTTCAAATTTCTCTGAAGAACAGAGTTGTTGGGGCGGAATGGAGAGAAGAGGTGGAATTTTTGGATGAAATTGGATGGAATCTAGAGGTTAGGGTAGTGGAAATGGTAGGGGTCGATTGAAGATGGTTTGGGTGATTTGGTGGATATTTGAGGGTGGACGGATGGTTGGTAGCCACTGCACGACCGCTAGGGCACGGAGAACGGGCATGTTGTTTTTGAGAAATGAAATTAAGTGTTCAAAATTTTTGCAAAATATGCCTTAAGTTGCTGAAGTCGAGCTGCAGGACGGCGTGTTGTGTAGAACAACCATGGTGGCTTCATGATGCATGGTCGTGTTGCATGTCACGGTTGTGTCGGTTCATTTTGTTGATTTTTCTCAATTTTCTTTGCATTCAGGTACCTTGTTTGATTTGTATGTATTTCAACAGGGCCATTCCAAGGTTCCACAGTCGTGGTGAGCACATTAGCTTCTATTTTCACTTAACTTTCATCTAAAACTCAAATTCTTGATCCAATGTTATTTTTCATGAATTATTTGTATAAATTTCATCTAATTTTCCTCATTTCAACTTGTTTTCATCTGCACATCTTAAAACTAAACAAAATTTATTAAAAACAAGTGTGTGTGTGTGTCTTTTCTTGATAAAGTGTAAAAATAACCAAAAAATATCAAAAATGAAAGGTTGGGTGAAAATTTCCCCAAACCTAGGTGGGTTGCCTCCCACAGGCGTTGGGCTTCATGCCTTTAACTGGGCTTCTTAGAGATTCTTCAATCATTCATCCATTTGGAATTCTCATGTGTCCATTCTTGCAATAAATACATCTCTCATTTGCACTCAACCTATGTTCCTCATCCCTTTGATCACCAAAGTTATCCTTAAATCCTTCATCCAGATCATATTCATTCAAATGACCAGTTGGACTCTTGAAGTGACCATGTCCAATATCCTCATCTCGAACTCTGTGGGTTGAGGACTTGTATATGTTGATCTTTATCTTCATGTCCATGAAAGAGATTGTCACTATGCCACTGCAAATGCATATCTCGACATCAGTTTAGATAAGAATGGTCTTCCCAAGATGATGTGAATATTCCTATCATCCAGATCCATGTCAAGAACAATAAAATCAGTCGGGAACACTGTGCCTCTTTCATTGTCTATCATTACCAAAACATCTTTCACTCTTCCTCTTAGCACTTTGATGGAACGGTCCACCAATTGGAGAGTGCAATGTGCCAGTTTCAACTAGCCTAAGCCCAGCTCAACATAGAGACTATATGGCATCAAATTCACACTATATCCCAAATTAAATAGGGATTTGTCTATGTGATGTCCCCCAAGGTAGCTAGGTATGAGTGGAACTCTTGGGTCTTTCCTCTTCATGGGAAGTGAGTGTTGGAGGATTGAGCTCACTTGTTTGGTCAACTTGACTCTTTTTAGTATTCTCCTCATTGACCTTATCTTCACAGTATAAAGGTTCTTAAGAAACTTGGAATATGATGGGATTTGCTTGATAGTAATTAACAATGGAATGTTGACCTTCATTTGGCCAAACACCTCAAGAATGTCAACATTGTGTTTTTGTCTCCTCCTTACTTCTGGTGGATCATATAATGCTTCAATGAATGGTGGCTCACTAGCTTTGGCCTTACTTGAATCAACATGAGGTGGAACACTAGGGATGGTGGAACCTGCAAATGGAGTGTGAGGTGGAGAACATGGTATTTAAACTCAACATGTCATGTCACATAATTAATGTGTAGTATCACGGTATCATCTTCAACAATGTCAATCGCAGTATCATCCTTATGTTGCCTTAGCCTATCAACTTTCCTTTGACTTGTAGGCTGCTCCAGAGATTTCCCACTCCTTAGAATTGTCACAACACTTCCTTGCTCATGGTGGAGAGGGGGATCTTGTTGGGGCTATGGAGGAGATGGGGTGACACTTGGTATTGAAATTGAGGTGGAGGGGAGAATTGAGGTTGAAAGGTGAATTGATTGGAAAGTTGTGGTGATGGAGGGGGAGGAGGAGTTTAAGGCTTGGGATTGCCTTGGAAGTGGTATATGGGTTGCACTTGCATGGGAGGTGGACTATAGAGAACTTCAGTGGATTGCATAGGTCCACTTGCTATATTGAAACTCATTACGGGATTTGAAGACAATTTTTCTTCTTGGAGAGAAAGTATGGAAGATAGATGATCTATCCTTTCTTCAAGCCTTGTGA
Organism: Alisma plantago-aquatica; assembly: GCA_963693085.1. Lineage (NCBI taxonomy): Eukaryota > Viridiplantae > Streptophyta > Magnoliopsida > Alismatales > Alismataceae > Alisma > Alisma plantago-aquatica. The sequence continues at coordinate 192,964,768 of OY856409.1, forward strand.
CATTCTTTTAGACAACATCAAAGCTTTTCAACCTAAAGAGAACATCTTCCTTAAACCTTGAGCTATATCTTGGACGTTGTTTTTCTGGGTAGCTATAGGAGTGAGGCATCTTCATTTCTTCACCAAAGGACTCAACATAGCTCACAGAATGGCAAGGAACATTTGTCACTTTGTACTTCATGAAACTCACCATGTCACCAAGAATCTTGATCACTTGTGGGCTTGAATCACTATGAATTGGAGATGTCACACCAAAGGGGCGGTCACCATCATTCATCATGATAGAAGCTCAAATTCTTGAACCTTCTACCAGTTGCTCGAAAAATGGCCATATCTCCTTAGGTGGCCTAGCTATGAAAAATCCTCTACAAGAAGAATCTATTGTAGCTTGACCCATTAAAGATAGATCGAAATAAAAAGACTAAACTAGTTGTTGTGGGCACTCTCTCAACATCTTCTAAAATCTCTCCCAAGCATCGTGAAATCACTCATTTCCCTTTTGAGTGAAACTCACTATGGCACGCCACATTTGGTTTAACCTTGCAATGGTGTAGAATTTCCTCAAGAAGGCATTCTTCATTTCTTCCCAACTCATGATGTCCCTTCTCAAATCATACCAATCTTTGGCTTTATCTTTGAGGGAGAATGAGAACAAGGTCAACCTAATTGTGTCATCACTAGCTTTCAATGTCCTGAAGGTGGGGCATACTTTGAAAAAGGAGTCTAAGTGCTTGTATGGGTTCTCACTCTCCAGGCCGTAGAAGGTGGACAGGATACCAAGAAGACCTTGAGGGATGGAGAATTGCTCCCCTGGCATTTGATCATCTCTACTAGCAATTTATGACTTGTAGTTGCTAGGCATGAAGTATTCTTGAAGTGGCTTGTGAGGTGCATTTTGGCTTTCCATCTTACCTTCCCCAAGTGGCTTGTCACATGCACAAGGCATAACCAAACAAAAGAGAACAAGTTAGCAAACTAATATGCACAAAGAATGCAAAGAATAAAGAATAGAAATGATGAGGATAGTAGGAAAAGATCAAATAAAAACGAAATAGCTAGGTCGAGCGCCTTTCTCCCCAAAAATTGTGCCAGAAAGCTTGGTGTGTCCCGCCAGAGGTGTGCACGCTAATAAATTTAGATCTGACTAGATGCACCCCACGAGATTGGGACATAGGGAAGTGACTTTCAAAATTTATAAGGACCTACACAGGCACACCCACTTCTATAAAAACACTACACCCGCAAGCGCATGGGGTCGTGTCGTAGTATAGGAGGGTGGAAAGTATAGGGTCGATCCACAGGGAAAAAAGGGGGCACTAGAACTAGGTTAGTTTTGGGCTAGGTTTCTACTGCATAGTCTGAGGCTGAAGGGTTTGATGGTTGATTGTTGATTACACTAGTGATGAACAAGCAAGCAAATAAAGGAAAGCAAACAAGATCAAAACTTAAGTCAACCCTAGACAATTAATTCTAATGAATAAGAAAAGACAAGGCAAGCAAGGAAAGAGCAAGCTACACTAAGGCAACAGAGATCTACACTACACTAAGCTGGCAAAAAGGGCAAAAGAGCAATTAAAGACCTAAACTAGCAAGAGCAAATCAAGAACAAGGCAGGAAACTAACTAATCAAGTAAAGAGCTAACTACGCTGACACTAGCTAAGCAAGAAGGCAATTAGGGTTTTAAAGCAATAAAGGGAATGTGGGTTGTTTGGGGGATGGACTTATCAATTAGGTTGGGGTGACATGTGAACATTATGCTTTCATTTATATTATCCAAACCAAACAAGTAGCTAGAGGATAATGAATTACCCTAAGCTACTAACTAGCCATGGGTAGGGTAGGTTATGTATAGGGGAACTAGTCCCTAACACCTCCTACTACCCTTTGAGGCTCAATTTGGTTAGGGTTTAGGTGTAATTCAATTAGAGTCTAAAAAAGCCTAGGTTTCTATTTTATATGATCTTAGGGTGATTAGGGGTTGAGGATAGTAATGGGAATGGAAATGAGGTTTTAGGCCTCACATCACCCACATTCTTGCCTTGAGAAAGCTCCATGCTAAGCACACTAAATCCATATAAACTAGATACTTATATCTCTCAACTAGGGTTAGGAGAATAGATTAGCATGTATGAAGATGGGTGGCTATCTAGGGATCCATGAATTGGACCTAGGAGCAAATCCCAAAATTCACACAAAAGCAATTCTCCTAAATTCCTAAGTGATTTCAAGCACAAACCAACAAGAAATTCATGAAGAATGAGATATAAATAGAACATAATCATTAGAAAATGAAATTACAATGTTTACATATCATTTCCCCCCAACATGGTATCAAAGTCACAGTTTTGACCCCAAACAGACCACAAAAGGCTCCTATCTACTCATGGAAATGCAAAATACAAAAGGAAAGGAGAAGGAGGCAGAAGAAGCCATGGAGATCAATGTATATGGAAGGCTCCTCCTATCTAATAGTTGTAAGGTCGTCCTCCTGCTTCTTCTAAGGTTCAAGGGCATGGGATGATGATGGAATAGGGTCAAAACACTAGGAAACTAGGGTTTTAGTGGTGGAAATGGTGAAATGGAGTGGACTGGAGGTGGAAATGAAATGATGTCTAAGGGGCAAAAATGGGGAGCTAAGAGGGGGTAGAAGGTATCTAACCTCAGTCTCCATCCTCCACCCACATATATATATAGGTGGGGAGGAAGCAATAGGTGAAATAGGGGTAAAGTGGGAATGCAGCGGAAAAGTAGCTAGGTTTTTGTGAACAGCACAGCCGTGTTGGGCAGCACGGCCATGGTGGGGTGTGAGTGGAATATTTGTGGTGGATGGGAATGGTTGAGGTGACAAAGTGGCAAAAATTACAATGATGTTGGTGGTTTTGAACTAAAGGTGGCACGGACGTGGTGATCACCATGGTTGGGGGGAGGCACAGGTGGCATGGTGGTCACCACGGCCGTGGTGGCTTGGAGTTGGCTTCCCATTCTTGACACCATGCTCATTATAGCTCAGTTGCAACACGGTCGAGCAAGGTGGCATGACCGTTCTGGCTCCTTGTAGCACAGACATTCTGCGTGGCACGGTCATGGTGTTCTCTACATCAGCACTTTGACTTGAATCTTTGTTCATTCTTGGACATCTTTGATTCAATGGACCTCTGGACACTAGGGGTAGGTTGAGGGAGTCTTGTACTTCACTTTGGGCCTCTCCAAGGGTAGAGAAACCCTAGGATCACTCCTCTCTCTCTTCCATCAAAGCATAGTCCAAATACCTAAAAAACATACAAATAATGTCCATAAGTGCATTTTACACAAATATGCATATTAGGGGAAATAACATGTATTATAATAGGTATAGATGTGATGGAAATGCAATATGACATAGGATGAAGCCCTAAAATAGGGTTGCATCACCAGATCTTGTACTTGGTTCATTCTTGGACATATTTGCTTCCATTGATCTTTGGCCACTACGGGTAGGTTGAGGGTCTTGGACTTCACTTTGGGCCTCTCCAAGGGTATAGAAACCCTAGTATGACTCCTATCTCTCTCTTCCATCTAAGAATGGTCCAAATACCTTAAAAATGCAAATAATGTCCATAAGTGCATTTTACATAAATATTCATATTAGGGGGAAAACATGTAATCTAACAGGTATAGATGTGACTCAAATGCAATATGACTCAAGGTGGAGGCCTAAAATAGGGCTACATCATGCACTCTCTTTTATAGGACAAGAGTGGAAGGGAGATGAAGAACTAGGCAATATGGGATAAAGGAAAATCTAAAGACAAAGACAAGTCTAAAGCACATAACACAACACACAACACAAGAAAGAACATAACAAAACAAACAACACACGGTAACACATAAAGTGTATATACTAATACTCCTCCTCAAGTTGGAGCATAGATGTCAAACATGCCCAGCTTGTCCACTAGAGTGGTGAAGCATGTCTTGGGAAGTATCTTGGTGAATATATCAGTAATATGGTCCTCTGTCCTGAGTTAAGTAGTATGTATGCGGCCAGAGAGTACAACTTTGCGTACAAAGTGACAATCCACTTTGATGTGCTTTGTGCACTCATGGAAATACTGTTGGAATAAATGTGGCAACTTTATTATCATAGTGCATAGGAATAAGATCACAGACAAAAATATCAAACTCCTTGAGGAATCCTTGGACCGACATTAATTCACAAGCGGTATGGGCCATTTCCCTATATTCAGCTTCAGCCCTCTACCAGGCAACAACAACTTGTTTTTTACTGTGCCATGTGACCAAATTTCCTCCAACAAAGGAACAATATCTAGAAGTTGTTTTTCTATCACATCGAATGATGGCGTAATCAAAGTCAGAATACCTGGTAAGTTTGCAATGCTCGTCTCTATGATATAGTAAAACTTTGCCTAGGGAGGATTTTAGATATTTAAGAATGTGGCAGACAACGTCCCAGTGACATTGTCAAGGTTTGTCCAGATACTGACTGACAAGTCCAACAACAAGATTTATATCAGTTCTTATCACAGTGAGATAGATAATTTTACCAACCATTCTTCAAAATTAACAATTATCATGGTATGGAGGTGAAGATTCATCATCCCATTTAGTATTGGGATCCAGAGGAGTACTAGTAGGTTTAGAACCAAGCATGCCTGCTTCTATCAGAAGGTCTAGGACATACTTGCATTGGGAGAGCTAGACACCAGAAGATGATCTGGAAACTTCAATTTCCATGAAATATCTGAGTTTACCCAGATCTTTAGTAATAAAATGTTGTTCAAGATATCGTTATTTTATGACCTTCATTGACAATCATTCAAGGTCAACTTGGTTGGTTCTATTAAAATATTGTAGTAATGTTTTACAAACTATCACCACCTTTATTACTAAAATCCAAACCCAATTCCAAACTAAAGTTAAAATCTTACGAAGTGATAATGCCCTAGAATTTATGCAAAAATATGTTGGTCTACTGTGTACTTATCGAGGTATCATTCAACAGACTTCCTGCACTTACACATCATAACAAAATGGTGTGGCAGAACGGAAAAATTGTCATATGCTTGAAGTATAATACACTATTCTTCTTCACTATCATGTTCCTAAACACTTATGGCCTGAATCTGTGTCCACAATGTGCTACTTAATTAACTGCATGCCTTCTTTTGTGTTGCATAACCAGTTCCATGTCTCCCTTCTTTATCCAGATACATTGTTGTTTTCTATTCTACCACTCATCTTTGGTTGCACTTGTTTTGTTAAGTGTGACAACCCAACGTCAGAACAATGAGATTCAAAACCAAGCACATGATTAAACACTAGAAAACCACATAGACAAATACATGATTAAATTAAAATTGATAATACCATCATTGTGCGGAAACATATTACATCAATGTCCACAAACTATTAACATATCATGTCGGGTATATACATATGTACATTGGCCAATAGCCACACACATGTTACAAAAGATATATGTTCATATACACAAGCCACATATACAAGCTATGACATATTTCCAAAACACGTATCGAGATACAACACCTACAAAACATATCCCTTCTTGGACCTGAGAGTACAGGGATGACACATAGGACTCTACTACAACACTAGCAGCTTATCCAACCTTCTACATCTACTACTCTCCAAGATGATCCTCCTCAACAACATGGTCTCTCCCATGATTTTGATGACCACCTAAAAATATGTGGCAAACCAAAAGGGTGAGACCCATGTCCTAGTGAGAGATATAACTCTCAACCAATGGTTATTGAAACACAGCAAGGTGTAACATCATTAAATAATATGAGCAGATTCATCTAAATGAAAAATTAAGATTAACTACTCATGTTAAGCAGGTTAAGCAGTTATAACTGATAGACATAGCAACACACTAAGAAGGAATATGAAGAATAGGTATAACAATTACTTCTCTAATCACATTACATTATAACTGAGTGGTATAAGGAACAAGGCAAAGGTAAAGATCCACTGTGAATCATGTTAATCTTAAACAAAATATGATATACAACTAGATTATGTATTTTATTAATGCCCCAAGGAATTGAGGTATACCACTCAAATCCAACTGACCACTGCTAAGTCAAAATTAGTGCCATACAAGATCTAAGAGAACCAGACTCCTATGATCTCCTCCACCCTCGGTCAATACGAGTTCGTCGCAGTGACATATAAGGTGCAATATAAAGTCCTACTATAAAACATCCTAGTACACCTTGGTATATAGGACACCTCACTAAGTGAATAGGGTATACAACCTAAACATCTGAGGTACAACCGCAGTTGTGCTCTAATTCATCATATATATATATATATATATATATATATATATATATATATATATATATATATATATATATATATATATATATATATACATATATATATATACTGAGATACTAACGTAGCCATTATGTTGTAGAGGTATGACCGTCGCCATCCTCAAAAACCATGGAGTCAAAATGTCAAGGACACTTAGTCACTTCCACCTGGCATACTCAATAGTATGTGCTCTGAATTTCCCTCAGGAATACTCATTTCACCATCCAAAAAGTGTTGACATTGGAATGGATCTATGGCATAGGGAAACTACATGATTAGGGTTTCCACTTGATTAGTTAAGTCAATTGAGTGTCTTTTACTGCATTTATCAAGCTACAAGCAAACTCTAAAAAGATACCACAAAGATAAGGTAGAGTGCAACTTTAGAAGATATAAAACATTTGAGATATAAACTTTCCACATCACCACATGGTATTGTTTACTACCTTTCATAAGATCATCACCATTGTCATATCACTGTGGGACTACAATCTTTTATCAAATCACCAGAGGATATCACCTCAACTTAAGGCACAAAGCCATTGTCCAGATCATAATACCATTCAGAATATATCATGCAAAAAATCACTCTCTCTATGCCATAACAAGGCTCTTCAGCATCACCACACGTGTTACACATAAGTTCATCATCACATTGCAATTGAAGGCCATGATTCTCAAGTTATATCCAATCAAAGCTACCATAATTAAATAGAGAGAAGATGATCTATCATCATGCTACTTATTCATGCAAGCTAGGCACTTCATTATATACTTTGGAATTAGAGTTAGGGTTTCACATAACTAACTGAATTAGGGTTTCAAATAGCCATGAGAATTTACCCTAATTATCACCACTTCCTACAAATATTAACAGTACATTAGGTCAACGTCATTATCACCAAAACCACACAAGGATCGCTAAAAATACATAGCATGACCGTTAAAAACTAGGTTGATGATCATTGAAATCAGAAGATGTACGACCGTTAGAAACATAGGGTTATGATCGCTGAAAACTAAGGTGCATGGATGTTGAAGCCATGGGGTTTCACCTTTCTCAACAACCGCTAAGTTAGGGCATCTTGAACGACCACATAGGCTGTCCTTAGCCATATTCAACAACTGCTGAAGATGGTCATCTCAGCTACTACCCAAGAGAAGGTTCAACGAAAAACAAGGGCAAGATCAGCAACCAACATACCTACAACTCAGTGATCAAAAAGAGATAACTCAACGACCATTGATGGAAAGCTTGGCGACCACTAAAACATGTAGAAACCTTTGTGGCCTCATGAAGAGAGAGAAGGATCCCTAAATCACAATATCAAAGATTAAGCATCACCATGATACCAAAAGTCATAAAGGCAAAGCTAAAGGAGAAGATCATCAAAAAAACCCTAAATCCAATTATCACCAAGATTATAAAAAAACCAAGAAGCAAGAGAGAGAAATAATGCCTCCACCATCATGCATGTAACAAAAACCTCCATCCTCAAGCAAGAAAACAAGACCCACGATTATGAGAGGGAAAACCAAGGTTGAGCACATGCTAGAAAGGATCACCACTTCCACAATCATAGAGATGATTGACCACATAAATTAGGGTTTAGTAAAGAAGATGATCTACTCAAGTTCACTATGAAAAGTAACCCTAGAGCATAAATTTTATCACTAAGGTACTATCAACATGAGATAGTTAGTGCAACAATAATCGAGGTGAAAGTTATATAACTTGACTTGGATATGGACAAACCACTCCAACATCAAGAATCTCCAAGAAAAGAGAGGAAACCCAAGATTGATCACCACCTCACAGCCAAGCTAGCATCACCTCAAAAAGAAAAGAACAACCATAGGTTAAAGAACAAGAAAGGAGAGCCAAAACTTTAGGCTGAGAAAAGCAAGAAGGAAGCTCTTCAACTCATCTCAAGCACCACCACGGAAGACCATTAGATTTGGCTCAATAAGATAGAAGATTTTCAAAACCCTAGCTTAGACACTACCATGGAGCACCATGGTTCGGCCAAGTAGAGTAGGAAGAGAGGTAGGGCTACAAGAAACAAATCAAGCAAGAGATATCACTTACCAATATTGATGAACACCAAAGTATCACCAAGATGAGTTTCTCCAACCCTAGATCAACACATGCAAGGGTTCGGCCACCTTGCTCCAAGGTTGAGCACCTTCTTTGAGAGACCCCAGATCTTTCTTAAAGTGTTAAACAATCTTAATTATCATAATTGAGTAATTTATACCTTAATATAACCTTTTTATATGTTTTGATATCATGTTACAAGTTTAAGTTTCAAGTTTAGTCCAATTTGGACACTATTTAAGCAAGTTATGCAATTTATGCACATTTTGGATTTTTCTGCAATTTACCCAAATATGAGGATTTACTTGCAATTTTTCACATGAAAAATGTTCCTTAGATGTTTATTATCATTCTTGAGCTTTTTTAGCCATGGGGCGCCTTATGGATCCTTGATTTGATGGTGTTTCTTTTCAATGGTGAATTAGGGTTTACCCATCATGGATGAGCTACCTTTAGGAGCCACCAACAGATGATCCCCCTATATGGTGGACATCCAACGGTCACAAATAGGTGGTGACAATAAGTGGTCATCCTAGAAGATTGTAGGTCGATGCTTTTCTGGTTTGGGTTCACTTGGACCAGTGATTCACTTAAAGAAGGTGGTCAATCGATGGTTCATCACTTAAGTGGATAGGGTTTCAAGAATCGATGGTTGTCATGCATGACAACTGATGGTTGACCTGGACATCCAACAACCAGTAGCCTAGAAGACTCCCACAACCAGTGTATATTCTACTTGCATGGCTGTGGAAGCTTTTAGCCATGGACACATGGAGAGCTACTAGGACACCTCATGTTTCTTCACTCCCTTATCCATGAGCCTGATATACCTATCCTTTAGCACCCAAACGAAACCTTTAGACCCTTATATCTTCTCTCCTATCTTGAGATTCATATTCCCCTGATAGGATGGTGGAGGAGGTGCCCAAGGTAGAAGAAGGTGACGATCTACTTTGTCCAAGTGGCTAGAGCTCAGATCTACCCTTCTTTTAGGGTTTGTGAAGCATCTTTGCTTGTTCTGACCAAAGCTAGTAAGTTTGTCTTTCTTCCCTTCATTTATTTTGTTGGTCTTCTTCTTCCTAACTTCATCTTGGACGGAACCATGGTTTTCTATGGTAAAGTTTTCTCTAAAGCTCAAAGAACCTAACTTTCTTGCTCCTTCTACCTAAGGTTTGCTTCTTTTGTGGAGAAAGGTGCTAGTTGGCTGAGTTCAGAGCTTATGCTAGGGTTTTCTACCCTCTTTGCTCAAGTTTTCCTATTTTTTAGGATCTGATATTCTTCCTAGAGGCAATTTTTATAACCTCTTCACTCTTATTGCTTACTACAAGCTTGCTAGCTTAAGTTCTTGCTCTAAAATGAAAATTTATGCATGTAAAAGATAACCTTGCCTAGGGTTTCAATTTTTATGATGTTTCTTGTTTAGTTTCCAGCTCTAGATGAACCTGAAACTATGTGCATGACCTTACTAAGGTATAATAAGTTGTATATCCCATTGTGTGATAACCGATGGGGCTAAGCACCTATCAAAGGATGGCCTATACTTAAAGTTTATAGGTTGTTTTCTTCTTTATACATGAACTGATGGTTCACTTTGCACTAGAACTGATGTAGATGCCTTTATCACAATCGGTGGTTATGACCAATGGTGACAACTTGTGGTGCCAATCAATGGTCACACCTTAGTTTATTTTAGACTCCTATAAAATCTTATCAATCGATGGTTTAGTGCTCTAAAGATGGTACCAACCGATGGTAGTAGTAGTTCATCAACCAATGGCATTAGTTGATGGTAGTGCTAACCCTATCAACCTATGGTGACAAAATGTGTCACAATTGATGGTGAATCTAGGTCTTTTATGTTGCCTCATTTAATCCCTAAACCGATGGTTATTGTGATAAATGCTTCAAGGGTTAGACCTACATTCTAATAAATGGTTTTGAATGATGAATCTGATGAAATTGTTGTGATTGGATGCTTCAACATACAATGGTTTATAATGAATCCTATAGTGTAATGTGTTGGTATTGATGATGTGAATCCAATGATTTCCTCATTATGATCAACCTAAGGAGCTTGATTGTTTTCAATTTATGGCATGCTTTAAATGTATAACCAATGGTGGGTTTTATTTCCACAACTGATGGTACCCTCTATGTTAATAAACAAGGGATGTCTAGATTAGATGGTGATTCTTTCTAGGTCACAACTCAATGGGTTTATAGATGGTTTGTTCTAGGTGTTTACTTATGTAAACAACCAATTATTTTACCTTCTCAATAATCCAATGGTTTTGGGTTGATGCTTGTAGCAAGATGGTATGGGTTGAATGATGTTGAAATTGATGAAGATTTGCCCATATTTATATGGTCTTACCTTTGCCCTCATATGAATATAATTGATAATCACCATAATGAGTTAATGGGTACCCTAATGAAGTATAGTTTGCTACACCTAATCCTAATGTGCCTAAGTGATGATGATTGATTATGAATAGCCCCTTGTATGGTTAATAAAATAATAGAGTAATCCCTTATTGTTGTTGAAACCCTAGTATGTTATAACTTGACGGTTACACCTTGAGTTATGTGTGGATCCATAGTTGATGATGGTATTGGAATGTGATGGTGATGCTTTATTTTATGCATACATGATCCTATGGTGATTCCATGAGTTAGGGTATGTGAAAGAGTGTTGAATTATAGCCTTAATATAACTTATTTTGTTAAACATAACCCTAATGCAAATAGATGATGGTGGTTAATCATGCTACCCTTTCTTGAGTGATTAATAAAAAGATGGAATATCCTTCCTAACGATTGATTGTAACTCTAATGTGTTGATTGGTGGCCATCATAGCTAGGGAATAATATAGCTATTGGAGCGGCGGCTCTCTCCCTAGCTCCCACGATCTAGGGCTTGCCCTGTCGCCGACCCTGCTCGAGGGGAGGCTGCCTACCGACATGTAGCGTTTCCTCTCCCCTTGGGCTTCTTCTCCCTCGACTGTCTCAAGGTGCTTCGACGAATAGACCCTTCGCCTGCTTTTCATCTAGGACCCGTCCTTCTCAGCGGTGGTACTCAGATCTAGAGGTTGCGGCACTGGTGGTTTGGGTGGCGTGCCCTAGTGGTGCTTTGGCTCATTGGGGTGGAGCGGAGAGTGGGTGACTTGTCCTGATCGTCAGTCCCTATGACAGACGAGACCCCCCGCCCCCGTGCTTCTTCGCGGGCCTCCCTATTTTTTCTTATTTTCTTTGTCGCAGGTTCTTCTGCCCGCTTCTCGCCGCTCGTCGACGTTGTTGTCATTGTTTATCGGTGTTGTTGTTCTCTCTGTTTGGGAGCTATGAGTCTTGGCTCTTGCTTGCCTCGATTTCTTCTGTTCAGATTCACTACTGGGTCTATGGCTCTGCATGTGGCGGAAAACACTGGTTTGTATATTTTTCATTTGCAGGTTTATCATCTCCGATCTATGCTCAGGTTGAAGGAATCTCTTATGAAAAGTTGCTTATGTCAGCCTACTGGAAAAGAGATCAATGCAGAAGAGTTCTATTATCATTCCAATATGAGTTTTGGGGATCGGATAGCCCTACTCTTGGTTGTATGTACTTCCAGAATCACGTTTCCTATGTGTAGATGTCGTATGGCTTTTCAGTAATGAAGATGTTTGGATTGCTCAAAAAAAAAATGCCTTCTTATGTTGACCATGTACATTTTAAGTGTGATGATGGCCAATCATATATCTTCATTATATACTGATATAATAAAGTAATTATCTTAATTGCTAAGATAATCCTACAATATTATCATGTGAACATCTTTTAGTCCTTTAATACAAATTATGTTGAGCATGTACATCACATGTGTGGTGGTGTTTGTTGAGCCTTGTTATAAGGCATAGAAAGATAATGATGAACTTGCATGAAATGATATGATGGTCTTAATGACCTTAGGGCATGGTTGAGCCCTGAATGAGGTATAATCCTCTTATGTTGACAAGGGTTGATACTCAGTGATATGGTGCTAATGATTTATATCATGTGATAGTATGATGACAAGTGTAGTCTCATTAATGGGAAGTGAATAGTACCATGTGATGATGAGATGAGGAACAATATGTCTCAGACATTTTATATCTTATGAAGTTGTTATATAGCAATGTTTTCTAGAGATGAATTAGGGTTTGTATGTCCACTTGTTTGTTGTGGTTTTAATTCAGCCAATTAGTAATAACTAATCTCTAATCATGTAGTTTCATGTGCCATAGAACCATCTTCAGTGTCAAGAACTTGTTGCATGGTGAAATGAGTATTCCTAAGGGAAACTCAGAGTGCATACTACTGAGTATCTGGGGTGCTTTTCATCTTGACACCAATTCCTTAGGGAGGATGATTGTGGTCATACCTAGCCCTCTTTTGAGAATGCCTACGGTCGGGTCTAGGTAATTATAATGTGATGTGATTGGAGGACAACTTTGGTTGTACCTTGGTGATTGGGTTTGAATATTTTGGTTTCTAGTGCCATGTCATGTACCAAAGTGGGATAGTTATAGGACTATATGTCATTGTTTTGCAAATTGACTAAATGTCATTGTAGTTTAGACTCATACTAAATGAGTATGAAGAAGATCTTGGAGTGCATGGAATTGATTGCAACCAAGCGGTGGTTAGTTGGACTTTGGGTGGTACGACTCAAACTCCCCACGGCTTGATAAATGTAATACATTCGTGCAGCATATTTGTTTAGGGTTATATACATCACTTCACATTGGATGATAACCCATGATTGTTATTTTCATACATAAATAATGTATAGTGCAATAAGAGAAAAAGATATGTTGATGTTGTAGATATGCTTATATTGTAGGTATGATTATTTTGATCAGTTATACTTGTATTTCCAGTTCACTTATACTTTCAGCTATGTCTAAGCTATTAAGATATACTAAATATTGATCATCATGCCTTTGTAATTAGAGATGCTTAAACTACTCATCATGCTTATGCAGATAGTCATGTTTATGATGTTAGTTCTACTTATGATGTAGATTTTCCCACCCTATTTGACATGTTCATAATGTTAGCTATGTTATGCTACTAGATTACTTATTTTGTTAGAAAGGCATATGATGATAGTCATGCTAATGATGACAATTTGTATTGGATGCAATCTTATGAGACATGAGTAAGTATATGATAGAAGAAATAGATTTATTTGTTTCTTGTATATACTTTGATAATCATACTTGTTGCTAAGCTTATTTGCTTAACATGTTTAGCATGCTTGAACTGTTCAATCTACTCAATTGTCTATTATATACTCTAATTGCTCAGTTATTTACTATTGGAATGATATGTTATAATAAATATTTGTTGGAGAGAGTTATATATCTCGCTGGGACTAAGTCTCACCTCGTGGGTCACCACATCTTTTTAGGTGATCAATAATAGCGGTAGCAGTACCACGACGGTGAGGAGAAATTGAGGTGATGAACCCTAGAGATGGTTTTTTAGTTTCCTAGTGTGTCCTAGAGTCGTATCTATACTCTCAGCACCAGGTGAGAAAATTTGTATAGAATATTTCAAATGAATTGAGCTTTTGTTAGCATGTTGATGCTTATTTATGTGGCATGTATGACTTATGTTCTCCTGTGTGTATATATGTGTGGTTGAGGCCATGGAACAAATTGTATCAGTGTGAGAACCTGTTACACTAAATGAGATTACTCAAAACATAAAACACAATCAATCACCAATTAACCACACACATAAAAATATGGGTAAATTAAAATCAATTTCAACGTCAGCACCTGCTCAGAAACATTTGCATAAGATCCCAACATCTTTCTTATATCCATACTATGTCAAGAATTTGATAGAAATTGTTCTATCATCTTAGCCATCACATATATACACTGGAGAACAATATTCATATATGCCACACAAACAAGCATTAATATGCTAACAAAAGTCAGATTCGTTTGAAACACCATATACAAACTTTTTCTCACCCGGACCTGAGAGTACAGGGATGACTTTAGGACACACTAGACATCTAATCAACTTTCTCAAAGATTCATTACTATAGCTCCTCTTTGCTGCCACATGTTTGTTTTCATCACTGTCGATTACCTAAAAAAATGTGGCAAACCACAAGGGTGAGACCCATGTCCCAAAAAGAGATATAACCTCCCACAATGCTAATTGATTACAACATTTTCAATAGTAGATAACTAAGTAGTTGGAGTATGTAATAATAAATTGAACAGATTGAACTGTTCAAGTATGCTAAATAGATTAAGCAATTAATCTTAGGAACAAGTATGATCATCAATGCATATATCGATAACAAATAAAGCCGTTTCTTTGGATAGGTATCTACTCAAATATCATCAAATTGAATCTAATAACAATCATTATCATTAATCTGACTATCAACATATTCTTTGCTAACAACACAAGCAATCTAGTAGCATAACCATCTCTGACATCATGAATATGTTTAGTAATATAACATGGCTATCAATATTGGCATCTCAAATAAAGGGAACAGATATATATCATAAGTAGAACTAACATCATAACATAATGAACTACATAGGCATGATTAGCAATTTAAGCATTTCTACTTACATAGGCATGGCTAGCAATATTAAACATAGCTAGCAGCACCATCTTAACCATTAGTGTCAGTATATTTCACAACATAAGTATGTTTACAACATGAGCATAACTACAACATAAGCATATATATTATCTCTTATTTTACTATACATGATCTCAGTGAAAAGAAAGCAAACAAGGGTTATCATCCAATATGAAGCATTGTGTATAACCCTAAATAGATATGCTACACAGCTGTCTACATCTTTTATTATGTCCATGGGAATTTGAATCGTACCATCCAAAGTCCAACCGACCCATGTGAACAGCTATTCAGTTCCGTACAAGATCTAGGAGTGTCGGTACCCTAAGATCTCTTCCCCTCAGTCAGTACGAGTAAAAAGGCAGTGACATATCAGTCAAAGTTGCCACCACAAAGACATAGATTCCTATAACTATCCCACCTTGGTACAAGTCACGGCGCTAGCATCTAGGGTATTCAAACCCAATCACTAAGGTACAATTATAGTTGTCCCCTAATCACATCATGTTATAATCACTGAGACACGACCGCAGTTGTTCTCAATCACATCAGACGTATGAGGCATGACCATAGCCAACCTCCACAACTTGCATTGTGGATGAAAAGGATATATCATCAACCTGCCACCCCCACATACTCAACAGTATGTGCTCCGAGTTTCCCTTAGGAATACTCATTTCACCATCCAGCAAGTTCTGACACTGAAGATGGCTCTACAGAATAGGGAACTACATGATTAGAGTTGCATTGGGTGAATTAAGGATGCATCAAATAGGTGAACATACAAACCCTAATTCACTTCTAGCAAGCATAGAAATATCACAACTACAAAAGATATAAAACGTGTGAAACATAATTTCTCATCTCATCATCATCACATGGTACTATTCACTTGCCATTAATGAGACCACACTAGTCATCATACTATCACAAGATATAAATATGTTTCACAATATCATAGGGTGTTAACCCTTATCAACACAAGAGGATTACACCTCATTCAGGGCTCAACCATGCCCAAAGGTCATTAAGACCATCATTTTATCACAGGATATAAATCCTTTTCACAATATCATAGGGTATCAATCCTTATCAAGACAAGAGGATTACACCTCATTCATGGCTCAACCATACCCAAAGGTCATTAAGACCATCATAATGTTCCCTGTCAGATCATCATTATCTTTGCATGCCTTATAACAAGGCTCAACAACATCACTTACATATCATACACCGGATCAACACAATATTGCATTAATGAGCTGGGAGATATTCATAAACAATCATAACAAGGTTATATTAACGTTAAGAACATTCCTTTATTACATCAACATGCAAGGAATCTAGATATGATTAACCCTCATCATATTCATAATGCACATGTTTAGCATAAGAAAGTGTCAACCATGCGGCTATGATAACCACCAATTAACATATTAAGGTTATGATCATATTAAGGAGGTTATTCCACCATCATTCCATCATATAAGAATGTTAAACATGAATACTCATATTTATCTATTTGCATCAGAGTTAGGTTCAACATGATAAATTATATCAATGTTACTAATCATCACTTATACCCAAACCCTAACTCACGGCATCCCCAATAGATCATGGATGCATAAGGTGAAGCATCACCATCACATTCCATACTATCCGTGTGACGCCCCGATCCCCGAGCCATCTCTAATGACCCCGAAGACTGGGGAGTCACCCTCGGTAAACCACCCTTAACTTTTTCTTTTCTTGATCACTTAAAATTAGCTTAAAGGAAAAACCTTTTAACGTAGAATAATCTGAAACCTTAATAACTGTGGAAGCAAACTTATTGTTTCTAAATCTTGAAAGATACCATAGAGTTTAAACAACATATCACAACTTACTTGCAGAATATAAAGTGCAACAGTTAATTGAAAACTAAATTACGTATTACTTTACATTCTCTCTCTTTCTACCACACCATGTCCCAAGGACCGAGGGGAAAGGACTAAGAGACCTCTAACTAACTACGTACTACCTTCTAAGTACTTGGGTGATATGATCCTTCAGCTTCCTTGTGCTGACGCTGACCTGAAAAAATGTTTTAGTAGGTTGGTGAGCTACTGGCTCAGTGAATAGAATTTTACCCAACCATTGTAGATAACTCATCTATATTTATTAATTGGAATAATATACAAGAAATGCTACACTGAGTAGGTATAAAACAATATAGCTTAAATATCAGGAAATATCAACATCTCATTAAAATAACAACTGTTGCAAGCTATAGTTACAATTAAATAACAGGGATTAACAACATTTCTTTTAAAGAACAACTGATACGAATCTAAACTCCATCTTTCCTAACTCTTTAACTTATAATAAACTCTGTGAACCTATATGAACATATTTTATCTTATGCCCTGATCATATGCAGTGTACTCTACATATGAAGACCTGTATCGAACTGCGATCCCATCATACAAGACTTAGTCGACACCCCGGGATAGCTAAGTCTGATAGATGTCCTGGTCTGCTGTTGGAAAATTGGCTCTCTGGCTTCAACACTCCTATGGTGCCATAAACTGGACTCCTCCTCTAAGCTGAGTACATAGGTACAGAATCAAGTCACCTATTACTCTAGTGCCACCAGGATCCTGTCTCTGGTTAATGTTGGACACTACATGGCTTTTACTAGTGCCACCAGAATCCTGTCTCTGGTTGATGTTGGACACTACAAACTATATTTAAGGAGACTTCCACTAGGGCTTCATCCCCTGTGCCACCTGATAGCACGCTCCAGCCCATGTATACTGGATGCTTCCAGGGTTAGGTCATTTCACCCCTAAGGCGCAGACCTCACATAGGGGTTCTACGGTGTTCAGGGCCCTTAAATCTATTATTTTATTATTCATAGAAAGCTCTTACTATATTGTGTCTCTCTCTTACTTATTCTTGGTTTTGGTATCTCTATGGTACCTCATCTATTTTATTGTAGTTCAAATCACAAGATGATATCATTCTAGAACTGACAGAGCAATGTATTCAAAATCATTGTAAATACTGAGTAATCCATATATCATGCATGCAGGCAGATTGAAAATTCATAAATAACCCAAACTTATGTCAATTTGGCACATATACATTGAATTCATGCAACTGAACATCTTATTGCACTGATATGAGTAAATTACTCCACATATAAGAAATCATCAGTAGCATTTGTCAATTATCTGAAATTTCTCGAAAAACATGCACATTTACCCTAATCCTGGTTTGTGCATCACATAAATCAATTAAGAGTTACTTACGTATCATAACATGAATTATTAACAAAAATTGAGAATTTCTAATAATATCTCAGAGAAACATGCCAATTTGTATAAATATTAAGCCACTCTCATTAAACATAGTAGAAAACATGCAACTAGGGTTTTCATCTAACTTTCCATATCATCATCATTTACTTGATATTATGCATGTGATAAATTTCTAAAATCTGTACTTCCTGGGTTTATACCCAAACCATACTATTATTGGTAGTTTTCTACTGATTTCAACATTCAAACTGAGCAATTTAGGTTCTGATTAACCATGCAATTCCACTGGTCCAAACCACACTGATCATATGCTAAACTAGATCATATAAAAGCGTAAAGAAGCAATTTACGAAATAAAAAGCCGGGTGATGCCAAATACCACACAACGCCTGATAACTACTATTATCAGTGAAAAATGGCAATTAACCAAAAATTTCTGATTTCCAGAGTTAAATCTTGGATAGTGAGTGAAATTCTACTCACAGTGGTTCGGGATGTCCGGATTCATCCAGAAATGCGTCCAGAGCCTGTTTCCGGGCAATTTTTGGGTTGTCTTCAATCTTGGATTTCACTATTTATGGTCCTGCTATACACAGCAGTCGCACACTCAACTCAGGTTGACGGAAGAAGCCAAATTGGCGGCTGAATCATGGCAGAAAGCTATGAATCTTATTGGGTCCTCAGAATCAGAGCTCAAGAGAGCTTTCCCTGTTGCTGGGCACCCCAAAGGCCTCCCTGGTTGCTTCCATACTATGCAAGTTGGTCGTAGGCCAAGCAGCAAGATGGCAGGGATGATGTTTGCTAAGGCGGATTGAGTGGAGAAAGGGAGAAGTGAGGAGGAAGAAAGGAAGAAGAGAAGAAGGCATGTGCATTGAATCGGGCCAAGAAGACCAAGGATCGCCCGACGTTCACCTCTGTAGGTCACGCTGCTACAGTAAACCAAATAAGGAAATTGATCACTCAAAGAAGATAAAGGAAATAGGAAAGGAAAAGGGTTTATAAACCAAAAACTTGGAAAAATTGCAAATTCGACCATGGAAATTAAAAAGGTCATAACTTTCGCCTCATAGGTTCAAATCAAACGACTTCTTTTGCTACTTTTCAAGTGCAAGATCTACTACAACCCTAATGCATGAAAACATGCTATTTAGCTTGTCTCAGCTAATCAAAATATTAATCGCATCTTAAGCACTTAGCTTAGCTTAATTAACTTGATGATGCACTAATCACCACATGAGCACTTAAATTATCTCAATTAACTTAATGATGTTGTTATCATGATACTTACTAGTTAACTTTGGTGTGGGTCATAACAATCTCCCTCCCTTATAAGAATTTCATCCCAAAATTCCTAAAAGAGAAAAGGAAACTTGTTACGCATCTCTAACTCAAGCTCCCACATAGGTTCCTCTAAGTTGTGATTCTTCCACAGAACTTTCACTAATGGTATCTCATGATTATTAAGCTTCTTGATCCTCCGATCAACTATCTGTACTAGTCCCTCAACATAGGACACATCTTGTCTAAGCTGTGTAGGTTCTAGATCCACTATCTTCTCTATACCAGGGTAACATTTCTTCAGCATCGATACATGAAACACATCATGTAAATTAGCCAACTCAGATGGCAAATCCAACCTATAGGCTACATGTCCAATCCTCTCAATGATAGGATATGGGCCCATAAACCTAGGAGTCAGTTTGCCTCTCTTGCCAAACCTCAACACCCCTTTCTATGGTTAAACTTTCAAATACACTTCATCACCAACCTGAAACTCAAGAGGTCTATGTCTCTTCTCAACGTAACTCTTCTGCTTGTCCTGTGCAACTTTCAACTGCTCTATGATCACTGTTATCTTCTCGGTAGTCAAATCCACTATCTCTGGTCCAAGAATATGTTTATCACCTACCTCATACCAACATACGGGTGATCTACACTTCCTGCCATACAGAGCTTCATGCGGGGCCATACCAAGACTGGAATGGTGACTACTGTTGTATGCAAACTCTATAAGGCTCAAGTGTTCTTCCCAACTTCAACTGAAATGCAAGACACATGCTCTCAGCATGTCCTCAAGAGTCTGAATAGTCCTCTCAGACTGACCATCCATCTGAGGGTGAAAAGATGTATTGAATCTTAACCTTGTGCTCAAAGCACGATGCAACTGATTCCAAAACTTGGATGTGAACTTAGGATCTCTATCAGATATAATTGAAATTGGAATGCCATGCAGCCTGACTATCTCATCCATGTATATCTTAGCCAATTTTGGGACATCAAATGTTGACTTAACATGAAGAAAGTGAGAAGACTTAGTCATTCTATACATAATCACCCATATCGAGTCGCAACCTCTAGGGGTCCTGGGCAACCCTATCACAAAATCCATTGTGATATGTTCCCATTTCCACTATGGTATAGGAAGAGATTGCAAGGTATCTGCAGGTTTCTGATGCTCAGCCTTAACCTGCTGGCACACACTACATCTAGCCACATACTCAGCTACATCCTTTTTCATACCTGACCACCAGTACAACTCCTTGAGATTCTTGTACATCTTAGTGTTGCCTAGATGCATAGCATACATTGATGCATGCACTTCCTCAAGAATATGTTCTTTCAAATCATTGTTTCCAGGTACACATAACATGTCATGCTGATATAACAAACCATCATATGAAAACCTAAACTTTGGTCTTTTTCCCTTTGTCATAGCATGCATGATCTGTTGTAACTCACTGTCACTCTACTGAAGGTCCTTGGTCTGATCATAAAAAGTAGGCTTAACTTGCATCTTTGCAATCAAACCACTCTGCTCTGTCACCCCTAAGTCTAAGTTCAACTTACGCATCTCTACCAGCAGTTCTCTCTTGTAACATGCCATGGAGAATACATCTGTTGATGAACTTGACTTCCTGCTGAGGGCATCAGCCACCACATTCGCCTTACTAGGATGATAATCTATCGTCACATCATAATCTTTGATCAATTCTAACCATCTTCGATGTCTAAGATTCAGATCCTTCTGGGTGAAGATATATTTCAAGTTTTTATGATCTGTAAACACTTGGCATGCCTCACCATAAAGATAGTGATGCCATGTCTTAAGAGCATGAACTACTGCAACTAACTCCAGATCATATGTCGAGTAATTCTCCTCATTATTCTTAAGCTGTCTAGATGCATAAGCTACTACTTTGCCTTCCTGCATCAACACACAACCTAAACCTCTCCTAGAAGCATCACAAAATACTATGTAGCCTCTATCTGCCTCAGGCAGAATCAACATTGGTGTTGTAGTCAACCTCTTCTTCAAGATCTGAAAACTTTTCTCACAGTTGTCTGACCAGACAAACGATGCATTCTTCCTCGTTAAACGTGTTAGAGGTGATGCTATAACACTAAAGTTTTGGATGAACCTCCTATAGTAACCTGCCAATCCTAAGAAGCTTTTGATCTCAGTAGGAATCTTAGGATGCTCCCACTGTAGAACAGACTCGACTTTCTTAGGGTCAACACTTACTCCATCTCCTGAGATGACATGTCCAAGAAAAGACACCTCAGCTAACCAGAACTCACACTTACTAAACTTAGCATATAATTGATGTTGTCTCAACAACTGTAATGCTATCCTCAGATGTTTCTCATGCTGATCGTCATCTCTGGAATAAATCAGAATGTCATCTATAAAAACCACTATGAACTGATACAAGAATGGCTTGAAAATCCAGTTCATCATATCCATAAAAGTTGTCGGGGCATTCGTCAGTCCAAACAACATGACCAGAAACTCATAATGCTTGTACCTTGTTCTGAATGCTGACTTGGGAATATCTAAAGCCTTTATCCTCAACTGATGATATCCAAATCTCAAGTCTATCTTAGAAAAGATCATCACTCCACACAACTGATCAAATAGATCATCTATCCTTGGCAGCGGGTACTTGTTCTTGATAGTGGTCTTATTCAACTGTTTTTAGTCTATACATAATCTCATAGTACCATCTTTCTTCTTCACAAACAAGACTGGAGCTCCCCATGGTGAAGAAATAGGTCGAATGAAACCCTTATCCAGTAATTCTTGTAGTTGGATCT
Organism: Alisma plantago-aquatica; assembly: GCA_963693085.1. Lineage (NCBI taxonomy): Eukaryota > Viridiplantae > Streptophyta > Magnoliopsida > Alismatales > Alismataceae > Alisma > Alisma plantago-aquatica. The sequence goes on from OY856409.1 coordinate 192,987,246, forward strand.
TGAGTTCCTTTAACTCTACATGTGACATTTTGTAAGCTGGAAGTGCTATAGGTTGACTACATGGCAACACCTGGATCTCAAAGTCTATATCTCTTTCAGGAGGTAGACCTGGCAACTCATCTGTAAAACATTTGGGAACTCACAGACCACTGGCACATCCCATAGGTTGACTATTCTCTTTTCTGGTCTAGTATCTACTACATGTGCCAAGAACGCCTCACAACCTTTCTACAACATCTTATCAGCTATAGCAGCTGATATGATACACGTAGGTAAGACTTTCCTGTCTCCAGAATAGACACAAGAAAATTCACCCTATTGAAAGACAGCCTCCTTCTTCCAACAGTCGAGTTGAACTTGATACATCTCTAGGCAATCCATACCCAAGATAAATTGAAACGTGTTAACATCTAGGGGTATAAGATTAACCGCAATGGTGTATACATCAAAAGTCAACAAACATCCGGGACAAAACTCTATCAACACTGTCAGTTCACCTAATGGAACTCTTAACAACAACTCAATTGGTAATTCTTGTGTTAACAGGTTAAACTCACAAGCTAAAGAACGTTGTATAAATGAGTGAGTCGCACCTGGATCTATCTGTAACTGACATGCTATTAAAGAAAAGCATTTCTCCTATAATTACTTAGGAAGAAACAATACCTTCTTGTGGTGTCAGAGAGAAGAAGCATCATGAAGCTCTTCCTCTCCCATGATGTCCACGTTGTCCTTCCCTAGCACTGGGTGCTGCACCACCTTGGGAACCTGAAGCTACAGAAGAACTGGGTCCTCCAGCTGGATCCTGTCTCGGGACATTCTAGTATTGTGACTAGGAACCATGTGTTGTTGACTGTTGTAACTGGGGGCAATTCCTTCTAAAGTGTCCCACCTATCTGCAGTTGTGATAACCCTAGAAATCTGCACCCCAACACTGACCAAAGTGTGGCTTCCCACAAATATCACACATTGGTATCTCTTTCTTTGGAGGACCTATCACTGAAATTGATGGTCCATAAGACCTAGTTGGTAGTGTCCAAGTAGACTGTGTACTCCATCTTCCGGAATTAGGTCTTCCTCCACTTGATGAAAAACTAGATCCTTGTCTACCAAAATAGCCAAGTCCTTATCCTATCATTGAAAATAAACCACCACCACCTCTGTATCCACCACTGCTTTGTCCCCTTCTAATAAAGTCTCCAGATCTTTACATCAAAAAAAAAGTCTCCAGATCTTTTCTTACTCTCAGTCTGCTTATCAGCATTAACTGGCTCTTCTATGCGTCTTGCTGCCTCAAGAAACTCTTTGAAGTTCTCTCTTTTTCTTCAACAAATTACAGATACAATATGTCGGATTTCGGGCCTCAATCCCTCTTGGAACCTTCTATACTTTTCCACATTGTTTGGGACGAGCTGCGGGAAGAAATTTACCAACCTGGTGAAGTGTGCCTCATACTCTCCCACTGACATATTCCCTTGTCTGATGTTTTGAAGTTGTCTTATCTTCTCATTCAGAAAGGTAGGTGGATAGTACTTAAGATGGAATTCATCAAAGAAATCCTTCCAAGTCAGCACCATGTTTCTCCTTTTATCTTCCACTCCACACCACCAGAGTTCTGCATCACCTTTAGGCAAATAAATTGCATGATTGATTTGTCTTTCCTCAGACAACTCCATCAGACGGAACACTTTCTCAATCTGTCTCAGCCATTCATCTTCCACTGTGGGGTCCATTATTCCAGTGAACTCAGTACCTCTAAGCTTCTTAACTAGCTCATAGGATCTCATCAGGTCCTTGCTGCTCGAGGTAGAAGCTCGTATATCCATCTTATATTTTTCCTTGGTCTCAATAAACATTATGTATATTCTCGCTACCTCATCCACTTCTTCACTACCACCTGGACCCATCACCTGAGGATCAGGTCCAATGTGGCTCTCAGCTTGGTCATAATGACCATGTCCTCTTTCTGCCATCTGCAATAGTATAACAGAACATTTCCAGTTAGAAAATTACAGTTAGAAAGAAGACACATAAGTCCTAATCCTATTCGTCTCTTATCGTCCCCTGACCTTGACTTAGAGTAACTACGTACTCAACCTATGCTTTGATACCAAAGTTGTTGTGACGCCCTGATCCCCGAGCCATCTCTAATTACCCCAAAGATCGGGGAGTCACCCTCGATAAACCACCCTTAACTTTTTCATTTCTTGATCACTTAAAATTAGCTTAAAGGAAAAATATTTTAACTTAGAATAATCTGAAACCTTAATAATTGCATAAGCAAACTTACTATTTCTAAATCTTGAAAGATACCACAGAGTTTAAACAACATATTACAACTTACTTGTAGAATATAAAGTGCAACAGTTAATTTAAAACTAAATTACAGATTACTTTACATTCTCTCTCTTTCTACCACACCATGTCCCAAGGACCGAGGGGAAAGGACTAAGAGACCTCTAACTAACTACGTACTACGTTCTAAGTACTTGGGTGATACGATCCTTTAGCTTCCTCATGTTGACGCTGACCTGAAAAAATGTTTTAGTAGGTTGGTGAGCTACTGGCTCAGTGAATAGAATTTCACCCAACCATCGTAGATAACTCATCTATATTTATTAATTGGAATAATATACAAGAAATGCTACACTGAGTAAGTCTAAAAAAATATAGCTTAAATATTAGGAAATATCAACATCTCATTAAAATAACAACTGCTTCAAGCTATAGTTACAATTAAATAATAGGGATTATCAACATTTCATTTAAAGAACAACTGATATGAATCTAAACTCCATCTTTCCTAACTCTTTAACTTATAATAAACTCTGTGAACCTATATGAACATATTTTATCTTATGCCCTAATCATATGCAGTGTATTCTACATATGAAGACTCGTAGAGAACTACGATCCCACCGTACAAGACTTAGCCGACACCCCGGGATAGCTAAGTCTAACTGTTGTCCTGGTCTGTTGTAGGAAAACTGGCTCTCTGGCCTCGGCACTCCTATGGTGTCGTAAACTGGACTCCTCCTCTAAGCTAAGTACACAGGCGGAGAATCAAGCCACCTATTACTCTAGTGCCACCAGTATCATGTCTCTGGTTAATGTTGGACACTACATGGCTTTTCTGTACGCTAGTGCCACCAGGATCCTATCTCTGGTTGATGTTGGACACTACAAACTATATTTAAGGAGACTTCCACTAGGGCTTCATCCCCCGTGCCACCTGATAGCACGCTCTGACCCCCGTATACTGGATGCTGCCAGGGTTAGGTCATTTCACCCCTAAGGCGTAGACCTCACATAGGGGTTCTACAGTGTTCAGGGCCCTTAAATCTATTATTTTATTATTCATAGAAAGCTCTTAATATATTGTGTCTCTCTCTTACTTATTCTTGGTTTTGGTATCTCTATGGTACCTCGTCTATTTGATTGTAGTTCAAATCACAATACAATATCATTCTACAACTGACAGAGCAATGTACACAAAATCATTGTAAATACTGAGTAATCCATATATCATGCATGCATGCAGATTGAAAATTCATAAATAACCCAAACTTATGTCAATTTGGCACATATACACTGAATTCATGCAATTGAACATCTTATTGCATTGATAAGAGTAAATTACTCCACATATAAGAAATTGTCAGTAGCATTTGTCAATTATCTGAAATTTCTCAAAAAATGTGCACATTAACCCTAATCTTGGTTTCTGCATCACATAACTCAATTAAGAGTTACATATCATAACAAGAATTATTAACAATAATTGAGAATTTCTAATAATATCTCAGAGAAATGTGCCAATTCATATAAATATTAAACCACTCTCATTAAACATAGTAGAAAAATTGCAACAAGGGTTTTCATCTAACTTTCCATATCATCATCATTTCCTTGAAATCGTTCATCTGATAAATTTCTTAAATCTGTATTGCCTGGGTTTATACCTAAACCATACTATTATTGGTCGTGTGCTACTGATTTCAACATTCAAACTGAGCAATTTAGGTTCCGATTAACCATGTAATTCCATTGGTCCAAACCACATTGATCAGATGCTAAACTAGATCATATAAAATATAAAGAAGCGATTTATGAAATAAAAAGTCGGGTGACGCCAAATACCACACAACGCCTGATCGTAAAGAAGCGATTTATGAAATAAAAAGTTGGGTGATGCCAAATACCACACAACACCTGATAACTGCTGTTATCAGTGAAAAACACACAATTAACCAAAAATTTCCAATTTCTAGAGTTAAATCTTGGATAGTGAATGAAATTCTACTCAGTAGTTCGGGATGTCTGGATTCGTCTGAAAATGTGTCCAGAGCCTATTTCCGGGAAATTTTTGGGTTGTCTTCAACCTTGGATTTCATTATTTATGGTCTTTCTATATACAGAAGCCGCACGCTCAACTCAGGTTGACGGAAGAAGCCAAATTGGCAGTTGAATCATGGCGGAAAGCTACGAATCTTACTGGGTCCTCAGAATCGGAGCTCAAGAGAGCTTTCCCTGCTGCTGGGCACCCCAAAGGCCTCCCTGGTTGCTGTCATACGCAGCAGCTTGCTGCTGCAAGCTGGCCGTAGGCCAAGCAGCAGGATGGTAGGGTTGCTGGTTGCTAAGGCAGATAGAGTGGAGGAAGGGAGAAGTGAGGAGGAAGAAAGGAAGAAGAGAAGAGGGTTTGTGTCGTTGAATCGGGCCAAGAAGATCAAGGATTGCCCGCCATTTGCCTCTACGGGTCATGTTGCTATAGTACACCGACTAAGGAAATCGATCGCTTGAAGAAGATAAAGGAAATAGGAAAGGAAAAGGGTTTATAAACCAAAAACTTGGGAAAATTGCAAATTCAACCCTAGAAATTAAAAAGGTCATAACTTTCGCCTCATAGGTCCAAATCAAACGATTTCTTTTGCAACTTTTCAAGTGCGAGATCTACTACAACCCTAATGCATGAAAACATGCTATTTAGATTGTCTCAGCTAATCAAAACACTAATCGCATCTTAAGCACTTAGCTTAGCTTAATTAACTTGATGATGCACTAATCACCACATGAGCACTTAACTTATCTCAATTAACTTAATGATGTTGTTATCATGATACTTACTAGTTAACTTTGGTGTGGGTAATAACAATTATCAAGTATGAACCCTAACATAAATCAAGGTGTAACCATCAGGTTATAGCATACTAGGGTTTCAACAACAATAAGAGAGTACTCCATGATTTTATTAATCATTCAAGGACTATTCATACCCAATTACTATCATTTAGTTATATTAAAGCTAGGTATAACAAGCTATACCTCATTAGGGTTACATATCAACACAATATGATTATCATCTGTTCTATTCATATGAGTGAATAGGTAAGACTACCTTATTAAGGGTAACACTCCATTTGTTCCATTATCTTTCAACACATATCTCCATATCACTATGTGAAAGACTGGATTTCTGGCTTAATTTTGAGGAAAAAATATCTTTTAAGGTGTGTAGGATGTGATGGAGTGGACCTTTGGAATCCTTCAATATCAAGGACATAAGTTATTTCATACATGTTGAGTAGTTTTTAGAATCTCAAGTGTTTTGGTAAAGTTTATGTGTTGATTGAGGTGGATATAATGATTAAGGTCCCAAACTTTATGTCTTTTTGAAGTATTTAATTGGATGATCTAATAGTTTAGTTTTGTCACCAAATTTGAATGGAAGATAAATTTAGAGGTAATAAAGCTATGGTTTAAATTTGGTGGCATTTGGATGTTCCTAGAGGAAGTTATGAAGGTTTGAAAATTGGGAAATAATATGCATTATTGGTGTTTGATTAGTCTAAGTTGTTGATTAAATAGGTGTCATGCACCCTTGGCTTATATGCGACTCACATGGCCTATCTCTGGCCGTGGATCCCTGATCTAGTGTTCGTGTCCTTTCATAAGGATGTGTCATGGATTGACTTGGTGATGAGGCTGTTTCGAGCTCTTAGATTTAGATATGATGACCCAGTCGCCATCCCCTACCTCCGAACCAGCCGAGGTCATGGGGAAATCACCAGGGCCAAGTTTCGAACGCCTCCCACATCGTAGTCGTGGATAGATGGTGAAAACCAAATGAGCAGTTGTCTTCAACTCAATAAGGAAGTGGAAAGACGACCCCTCCCCCCTATTCAGAACCTACAGAGCAACCTAAAAGGAGGAATGTGGAGTAGGAAAGGGAGTTCGGAGGAGACCAGCTTCTGCTAACCTCACCGGAGTTTTGGCTCATGGTGGAAGCCATCACCTATGTAGTTTTGTCTATATGCACCGAAGATTAGGAGGTTGACTGCACGCTGAAGTTGAGATTGACGACGACACAGATGACAAATGCACAAAGGCAACCAGCGGCGTCACAAGGGAGCTCCATGGAGCCCTAGCTCCAGCAATCAGTGATTAAGTGTGAGGATTTGGAACCGCTTCCAAGCTTGAAGGGCCCTACATCTGTGGCATCTACTCACCCATGGTCCAAGCCACGACTATGGTAGGAGAGGCCATGGGTAAGTTCCCGACCCCGCGTGGAGGAGATACTGCAGATATCAATGACGATGGGCTCTCCACGCTGCAAAGAAGAGGAACCAATGGTGATCTTGAGAAGTTGGCAGTGTAGTATGTTGTCCATCAGAGCTCCTAGTTGTAGCAGGTCATGACGAGGAGTCTCTTGTACCAATGATTCTCATCGGAGATCTAAACCCCACAGCGGCGCTTGGGAGCAAGCAGAGGTCGCAGGCTCGCTCACGCCCAGAATATAGAGATGCGACTTTGTGAGGATGACCGGGAAAGGCATTCATGGATGAGGAAGAATGAGAGGAGGCGAGGATCTTATGCTGGAGATCATCCTCGTAGAAGCGATCATGAATGGAGTCTCGGACTCCCGGATAGCGAGAATGTGGGGAAGAGGGAGACCTGAACCAGTTTGAGTCTCCCAGACCATCTAGAAATTGGCTGCTCTCAGAAGTGAACCACCGATTCACTTGAGGCCAGCTTCCAGGCAGGAGCCATAGCCCTAGGGTACACATGGCTGATCCCTACTGGCCAATGAAGGTAAATATCTCAGTATATATGTATCATCATCATCATCATCATCTAAGCCTCAATCCCAACTATGTTGGGGTCGGCTATCTCAGTATATATGTATATCTTTAATAAATCATAGAAAATAGCACGATTATCAGAAAAAATACAAATAAGGTACCGAAATTCTCAAAAAAATGATTAGAACACAATAGAAGCATAATATCAAGTTTTCGATGTACTAATAACAGTGATATCATGTAAGTGGTCAAATGCTCATATGATAGATAATAAATATCAAACGATGCCCAAAAATTATGAGAAAATACCAGTTAATCTATATTCATGTTTATAATAATTTTAAGATCTGAGATTATGATGTTGATGCACGAAATCCTGTAATTTGCTCAATATGGCTATCTAGGGCTAATAACACTAAAAAAAGTGTAGAAAATACATTAATGATCAATAAATGATGTAATTCACAGAGTAACCTCATATCAGTATATGGAAACCTTAGATTTAATTATGAGATCAAGATGATACACATAATCCATGTTATATGATGATGTTTTCTCTTAATGTGATATAAATCCTAATATGATTAATGAATATGATCTAGGGTTAATATGTGCACAAAAAGGATATGGAACCTAATGTTCAGATAATAAACCATAATCTGGGAAGATAACATCAGTAAGACAAATCTAAGACAAGAATGCAAGTAATGATGCACATATCCTAATGAACTAAGTGAAACCCTGATATATGAACACAATTAGGGTTAAGACGAGATGTAAGATGATGAGAACCTGATGATATTATATGATCTTGTCTTGATCAGGTTTAACAAAGATATATATGACATGAGGAATATGTGATTAGGATATCTCTTTTCAAGGTACGCCATTACCTCTTGCTTGGCTTATTATACATTATGCTTGTATTATATGGTAGTAAAGACTTGGCATATGGTATTGATTGAAATGATTGTCTTGTATGATATGTTGCTTGAATTTCCATACTTATTGCTATGAACACATGAAACATAAAATATTTGATCCATCATATGATATCACTAAACTCTTTGGTAGTACAGTGCATTAGAGTGATCACAAACTCCTAGGGGGTAGATCACATGTACAATGATCACAAACTCCTCGGGGGTAGATCATAAGGCCTAAAAACATTAAAGCCCTAGGGGCAGATGTACAAGATATATGATGGAAATAAGCTTAAAATATGTGTTCTCTTTTGTTAATGAATATCTTTGTGCAAGTATATGCTTTTCTTATATTTCTTTAAAACTACCAAGTATTAGTTTTATTTTTATTGCTAAGATATGATGAGAGGTATGTAAAAGACACGTAGGCATACTCATCACAATATTCTTGAATATTGTGCTGACGTGTACCACATGTAATATTTTATTTAGGTTGTGGACATGTGATCTTGAAGATCCAGGATAGTTGAGAGTTATGTGCGAGCTGATGTATAGGTGGACCTGTTGTCTTAAGATCCTTTAGTTTAGTGGTAGTACATGTATATGTATAAGTTTGTTGTTCAATATGTAATATCAAATGTTGTAACAATTCATGTTGTAATTATATGTTGAATGGTGAACATGTATTGTATAGTTTCATTATTGTTCATGTGCATGTGCTACTGATTGTTTCCTTCTGACTCCCTTGATTTTCTTCTTCTTAGCCTGGTGTGGGGTGTTTAAATTGGGATTCTCACTGAGTTGATGGTTTCAATTTGTACGTCACACATTAGATTAAGTTTTAGAAAATTTGGGGACATCACACACTATGTCACCCAAAACCATTGGATGTTTAAAAGGTAAGACCATTGGTTGTTTTCATAAGTAAACACCTTGAATGAATCATCTATAATGTTATTTAGTTGTGATCTATAAAAGTCACCATTTAACCCTAGACTTCCTTTTATTAACAACAATAAGGGTTCTGTTGAGAGTAGGATAAAACCCACAATCGACTGTTCATTCAAAACAAGCCATCCATTGTCAACAAGTAAGCTCCTTAAGTTGACTATATAAAGGAAACCATCTAAATCACATTATTAGGACCAAGATATTACATTAGTCATCATTACACTTTATTGGAGGGATAAGCATTATATCTTGACCATTGGGTCAAGTTCATATGTTAAAACCATCAATTGTAGTATAGGTCCGACCATTGCATCAAATGACCCAAGAAACCATTGGTCTAAGGCTTAATTGATGCTACAACTATTTGATTAACTCACCATAGGTTCTGGAGACCTGATCCACCATAATTAGTGACTGTTAAGTCACCATAGGCTGTTAGATCAACACTATATTCATTAATCAGCATCAAATATTAAGCTAATGTCATCATTGATTGATAGCATCAGTAGGGTACTTAATGGTTGATCATTAAACTTCTAATCGATTCAAAACCTGACCTAAGGGGGTGACCATAGGTTTTCACCATCATATGACACCTTTGATCCTGACCATCAGTTGTCATGAAGACAACACCATAGGTTTGTTGCAATGGTACCATCATCGGGTCATGGGTTTATAGAAGAAACCATCTTTAAACCCTAAAATTGACCATTGGTTGATAGGTGCTTAGCACCATAGGTTGTCGAACCAACCTGATCCAAGTCATATTATACCTTAGGAATAATGTACACATGATCACAGGTTCATCTAGAACTAAAATCAGAATAGGGAACATTATAAAAATTGAAATCTAAGTCAAGCATAGCTTTTTAGTGCATGAATCATCATTTTCAAGCAAGAACATGAGCTAGCAAGCTTATGGTAAGCAATAAACGTGGAGCAAGTTATAAAAATTGCCTCTAATTAGAAGATAAACTCCCAAACAGAAGAAAACATGAGTAGGTAGGGTAGGAAATCCAAGCATAAGTTGTGAACACGTCCATCTAGCACATTTCTTCATCAAATGAGCAAACCCTCAGCATAAGGAGCAAGAAAGGTAGGGTTTTAGAGCTTTAGAGCAATTTCTACCATGGAACAGTAAGGTTTTGACCTGGAGAAAGGTAGGAGGAAGGATAAAAAATAAATAAATAGAGGAAAGAAGGGGATTATTACTCTTTTAGGTCAAGATCACTAGAAGGAAGCTTTTCAAACCCTAAAAGGAAGTCAATTGCAACCCTAGATTATTTTTCTAAGAAGATCCCCTCTTTCTTCTTTCTTGGATAGGAAATTCATAGCAGTATAGAGGGAGAACAAGGTTCATAGAAGGAGGGAAGTGGTGGAGAACAAATGGCTCATTTTGGTGCTTAGGGATAAGTATATGAAACTTAAAGATAAAGAAAAAGAAAAGGTTGAAGTTCTAGTATCTTTCCAAGTGTTTGTGGCCTTAAACCATTAATAATATACAAGCACACACACAAGAGGCTCTCCCACCATCCATAGATACATGCTTATCCCTCGTTTCTTGAATTTTCAAGAAAAATAAATAATTCATTAGTTGATAGCTACTAAAGGTAGCTCATCCATGAAGGGGTAAACCGTAAAGTACCCTTGAAGAAAACACCTTCAAACCAAGGTTTAAATAGGTACCCCATGGCTCAACAAGCTCAATAATGATGAGAGAATATCCAAGGAACATATCGCAAGTGATAAATTGCAAAGAAAACCTCTCAATTTTGTAAATTGCAGAAAAGTCCAAAGAGATTTTGTGTTGAGAACCACGCTAATGACCCCTCTTTGACTCAACTCTTCTTTCATCATCTTCATACCCATCTGCCTCATGAAAGAATGCCTAAGTGCACATATTTAGCCTTGGCCACCTCCAAAAGTTTGGGGTGGCCATAACTACATCTCCTCGTTTCACTCTCTCCACCATATACCCTATCTACACTAAGGGAAAAAGCAAAAAGGAAAAGAAAATAAGAAAAGCAAAAAGCAAAAAGAAAATAAAATATTATCCTATTTAAGAGTATCAAAATAAAAGATGAGTGTTAAAACACTCCAATTTCTTATCGTAATCCTTTCTTCCATTTTCATACCCGTTGAGCTAGAAAACATCAAACCTAGCTCACTTTACCCTTTTCTACAACCACGTGGGTCACTTAGTGTGGTTTGAAGCATAAGATTGAATACATGAAAGTGAAACAACACTCCTAGTCATTATTGATTAACGCCATCATGAAACAGTTTGCCCATAACTACATGAAGGATATATGGAAACCTTGTGTGTTCTATGCTCTATATTTGAAGTTTGTATGCTCATTGCTCTTTTTATGATAGGATTGTGAAAGTGGAGAGGATAGAAGTGGAACACATGCATTTAGTCACTTTTTAGACCATTTAGTAAATTATCATCTTTTACAATGCATTTATCATTCTTGTTTAATTGAAAGAAACTGAAAAGAGAGATGAAGTTGGAGAATACTTGAGGACAAGTATGTTTTCAGTTTGGGGTGGTGATGCAGCTCTATTTTAGGACTTCATGTTGTGTCCTTTTGCATTATAATCACATCTAAACATGTTGATTGCAAGTTATTTCCCTCAATGTGAACTTTCATGTCAAATACACTTATAGATCTTTTTGTGTGCTTTTCAGGGTAATTATGCATACATTGAATGCATAGGATGGATAAGGAGATCATCCTTGAATTTTAACACTCTAGGATCAAGCCTAAGTCTCCCCCAAGTAGTCCTTGGATGTACAAGGATCAATCCAAGCCAACAGGAGGCTAATTAAAGAAGTTAGAGGCAAGATCAGTTGAAGGAACCATCTCCTCGATCGTGCTACATCACCACGGCCGTGGTGATTCAATCTCAAAAGTCATAAAAACCTCAGTCAATTTGTAAACAAATGCCCACAGACATGGTCAGTAAAATGGCCATGACCAATGAAGACATCACGGTCGTGGCCAATAGCACAGTCGTGTATGATGAGCTGCAACCCGCTTGTGGCCCATGCCATGACCTTGGTGAATTAATCTCAAATGGTTCATAAACCAACAACAAATCAACCCAAAATGCATGTGAATGGCCATGGTCATGGCCATCAGAACGAATGTGGCCCTTAAAGGCCAACTCACCCATGGTGAAAACCACGACCGTAATGATTTGAAGTCAAGACAACCCCCAGAGCAAGCACACATATGGCAACTTCCTCCAACACAGACGTGCTACCAACACAGTCATGGTACCCTCTACCCAACACAACCATGGCACCCACCACGGTCATGGCCACCCATGCTTTTCTCTCTACCTTATAGCATTACCTCCACCATGACCATATCCTCCCCCACGATTGGGCCACTTAACCCCCACCATGGTTGTGGCACATCAGTACAGCCGTGGTGACCACCTAACCCTATCCAACTTTTCTACTACATTTCCACTTTTACCCCACTTAACCTAGTACTTCCCCACCACCTATATATACATAGATGGCAGCCACAACAGGAAGGTAAGATTCCTTGGACCTCTCTACCCACTCCTTAGCAGATTCTAGCATTCATTGCTATCTCCTTTGCATTTAAGACCTCCACCTACCTCCCACTCCCATTTCCACCTTATTCCACCGAAAAGTCCTAGTTTTCTATGGTTTTCACCACTAAACCACTTCCATTCATGCCATTTCCATCCTTGGAGGAAGGTGCACAAGCTGCTATAGCAAGGAGGTGAAGAATAAGGGGACTTCCACGAGCTACCATGATCTTCTGCATCTTTCTTCTCTTTTCTTTGCTCTGTTGTTTAGTTATGTGTAGCTAAGCCCGTAAACTCTGTGATTTCATTCGATGATAATTTCTTGCTATTTATATCTCATTTCCCATGTCTCTACTTGTGGCTTGTATCTAAAAATATGAATTGCTTGTGTTTTTGTGCTTGAAGCCACCTAAGTCTGGGAGAAGATAGCATATTTGGGGTTGTCTTGGGATTTTCTCCTAGGTCCAATTAGTGGATCCCTAGATAGAACCCCATCTCCCCCTACATATAGTCCTTCCCCTACTCCTAGGTGTGGGATCTAAGTAGCTAGTATAGGATTGATTGGTGCAATTGCCTTGGAGTTTGCTATAAGCTAGGTGGTGAGTAATGTGGGTTGAAACATCCTCACCTCTACTCCCCAATTATACCTTTGGCTCCCAATTACATTAAGAAACCCTATGCTAGAAACCTAGATTAGTAAAATCCTAGTGAAATCTTACATATACCTTAGGCTAACTAATAGTGCAGGGTGATTTCTTGGCATTTGACTAATTTTTTGGTTTAAGTAATCTAGAATGAATGATTGAGCTTGCTTATCTTGTCCCCAATTGGAATCTTAGTATCATTCCCAAATGGCCCACCTATCTTTATCATTGCTAAACCCCATCTTTTTAATTTATCTTGTTTATGCTAGTTGCTTGTTTTTAATTGCCTCTTAGTTTATTGCCTAGTTCTTGCTAGTTAGGTTTTGCTTGAGTAGCTAGTGATGTTTTGAGCTTGATATTTTTGATCTTGTTAGTTATATCCAAATCAGGTATTTAATTGCTCTAGGCCCTTAATTGTTAGTGTAGTGTAGTCTCTTGTTCTTGTTTAGCCAATTGTCTTGTCTTGCTAGTTAGACTTAACTTGTTTAGGATAATTTAGGGTTTTTGATAAGCTAGTTTCTTTCTTGCTTTTGATTGCTTGTGATGTTAGAGTAATCAACCAAAATCACTTTAAACCCTAAAAACCTACTCTCCACATTAGGAACATAGCCCACACTGACCTAGCTCTAGTGCCCCCTCTCCCTATGGATTGGCCCCTTTGCTTACCTCTCATATAATATGACATGACCATGTGCGCTTGCGGGAGCATATTTTGGTATTGTGAGTGAACCTTGTTTGGGGCTTTATAAATTCTTGGCAACAACTACTTGTTCTTGATCGTCATTTTGTTCAACTATTGATATTCTATGCACAACCTCATGGTTATGTCCTTCTTCACAAACAACACTGGAGCACCCTAAGGAGAAGTGCTTGGTGTGACAACCTTGATTTTATCTCTCCTTTAATACTATTTATTTCTCTATTAGTGTCTCACATCACTCAATATGAGTTAAATCACAATACTAGAGTGTGATGAAGACCCAATTTGATCACCTTGATGACGAATTTGATGATATGTTGCTCTATTTTGAGAAATTTGACTAAGTAGCATGCTATATCATGTCACCTTGTTACATCTAATATGAAACCTCATTACCTTATTGCCTTGGATTTATATTATATATCATGATGTAGATTTTTCAATAACGAATCCAGTGGCACAAAAATCGCATCAATCGGACATTTATAGCCCAAGTTATGGGTCAAAGAAGATGACTCAACTTGTACTTGTTTTAAAGTTTTTACTTGACTTTTAAGCCTTGATGGGCCGACTTTGAGTGGTGCGCGGCCCAACAGCCACCACCCTCTTTGGAGAAACCCTATCCCATCCCGCTTTCTGTCTGTTGGATCTGGGGCCATGCTAATCTGATGGTTGGGGACTTGTCTCCCCAACTCTATGCATGCCATCGGTGCAAAGGAAGCGGTTGTTCCTTTTGCCGTTTGAGTCCGACGCTGGCCTGGTAGACAGCAGCGCTGACTGCTACACCCTCATCGGTGGCAGGCACACACGAGCTTGGGCGGATGAAGTTCCTTAGTCCACCATCACCCTAGACCCCACCTTCTCCCTTCGTTCCTCTAGGGCTAGCCGCCAACCTGCTGAAAGCAGCCTCCACCTTTCCCTCCTCTGCCAGCAGCTCTAGCATAGCTACTAGCTACAACTCATGGCCAGTCGCGAGCCCTCAGCGCCGAAGTAGCATCTAACAATCATTCACCTACCTCCATCCTTAAACTCCCTCGTTTTGTCTCGCTATTGGAGGAGCACTGAAGGGATAGGACGGAACCCTGTTCGGCCCCTGTTTTGGCGCTGAAACAGGGGAGCGTCCGCGAGTTGCAGACCGACTCACCTGAGATCGAACGTGGACCCAACACCACCCTATGAGAAGCTGCCACACACGCAGGCAGACCAAGGTGGATCAGCGGTGACCAGCGGCATCCACCAGTAGAGAGCCGCACGTCTGCGTGACTTGGTACTACCGGAGCCAGGTCGAATGGTCGTCTCACACGGGCGCAGTTGTGGATGCCAAACGGCTGATCAACGGCCTAGATGTTCAAGAAAATAAGTATGTCACGCTCAACCTTTTTCCCTATAGTTTATCTTCGGAATTTCATAAAATCATAACTTCCTCATTTTAAGGCCAAATATAGCAAAATTATATATCAAATTGATCCTCTCAAAAAGACCTACATCATGATTTTATTTCCAGACCTTGAATCTTCTTGTAGTTTCCCTATATTGCTAAAGATGTAACCTTTGACTACTTTGAATATGCTTAACACATGTTTATGATAAATGATTGGATCTTGATGCTCAATCTACCCCCGATCCTTAAATCAGTATCTTTTATGCACCCTTGAACTAAATGAAGGTCATACTCCCCCTAATGCTCATACATGACTCCTTTTGTACATATTCGACCATATTGGACTATAATGATGTACAATGTCCTTTTGATGCTAATCTAACTACTTAATGATGAAATAATGTCTAATCAACCCCAAAGAAGTAATATATGTCTCTTCTTGACCTTAATATCATCCCCTAGCATCCTCCTTGCTATGGTTGTTTCTTTTGACATCTAATGCATGTTTATGCCCCTATTATGTGAATGTTTGATTATACTTTGAACCAGTGATGGGTTGACCTAACCTATGCATGTCTCTATGTCTTTATGTTGATGATGTTGACCATCCTTGATGCTCGGTCCCCTTGAATTGATAATCTTTGACCATGATTACTCTACTGTGAGTCTTTTGACCCCAGAATGCATGTAAATGCCTTAAACCTTGATATGATCATAGAAAGTGCATGAAACATCATAATGGCATGAAACTTGAACCGCACCCACATGATGGACTCTAAATCAATATAAGGTCATCAAATGTACTACTAAGCAACTGGTAACCTAACTCGACCAAAACTCGAAAATGAAGATAATTAGGGTTAATGATGAGAATCTAATGCATATATGTAATCTTATTGTTAATCAGGTTGGCTTATGATCTAGATGGTAATGGACGTGTTAAGTTAAGAATCTCTGAATCAGGTATGGGCCTTATCTAGTTATATGACTACTGCTTTCTTGCTTTAAAAGACATATATCATATGCTTGTTCGTCTATTTTCTCAAATATTGCCATGTAGTATTGATATGTGTTACTCGATGTTTGCCTCGTTAGTTTTATAACTTGAACACATATATAGATAGAACTCCATTATAATATTAATTGATAAAGGGTTAGCTCTTGGATACGGCCTTGAGGTCCCTCTCGTATAAAAGTGTTAGCTAAGCTTGAGCACCCTTACGGACCCTTCCGACGGGAAGATGGTCAAAGGCCTTAAATATGCTTGATATTGTTGGTATAATGGAGTGAAATGACATAAAATATGGTTTTGCATTTGTTAAACAATTAAGATGTTTATTCTTATTCGTTTAGTCTTGAAATCTTTTCAAAGTTATGCAAAGCTTATACATATATGTATCTTTGGGCCCCATACTCAACACCTCGTGTGTTGACCCATTTCTCGTATGTTGTTTTTAGGTTCAGAGATGGCTAGAAAGATGAAGGGCTTGGTGAGCTATGCTAGGTGTACTTGTTGTAAGATCCAGATATAGTATACATGAGCAGACTTGTACAAAGTGACTCTTGAACATGTAATTCAAATCATGTAATATAATGATGTTTATTAATATATCGTGTTGATTGTTGAGATTATGTTGGTGCCTTTATCTTGTTATCTGTTCATGTGTGCTAAGCTTTATGCTTCCGCATTTCACATTTGGTATATGTTTGGTTCATGGGACTGGGATTCTGGTTCCGTGACAGATGGTATTAGAGCATGAACAATAACTACACCAAACATTGCTCACATGAAACACAAACTAAACTCACTTTACATCTCAACCCTAGAAACTTAATGAAATATCCTTATGGATTAGGTTGACTTAGCCTCTAGGTTAGAACCTAGATGTTCTAGAACTAGGTGTAGACTTGTGTAAATTACCTCCCTAGACATGATTCGCGACATGTGCTTAGGATGTCTACACAAGTGTGCACCATGTTCTTGCTAGCTCACTAGGTATCATGATACTAGACTGCCTAATGAGTGTGGTAACTCATTTTGGTTTTGGTTTTATTCGAATGGAGTATGGTGGTTTTCATCACCTATTTAAACATTGGAGAAAACATATTTCAAGTATTATTATATGTACATATGAAAAATGTTACCACACACAGAAAGGCAGTGAGTTTCCATGCAACCTAGGAGAAAGAGATAACATCAAGTCTAGATGAGAGAGTTTAGATGATAGTGATAGTCTCTAGAGTTGTCTAGAGCCATGATATAGGTTAGGCAAGTGAATAACCTAGAAACCTAAGATGATGATTATGATATTGATGATGGTGTTGATGTTGATAAGACCCAAGTTGTTTGAGAAAGGTCAAGTATGTTTAACGATATGGAATGAGTTGGACCATGCAACCCTAGCTAAACCTAGCACCTTGTATGATACATATGGCTTGGTTGATGTGCTAAACATAGTTAGAGGGTTGGCATGCTTGCTTGTACCTCGTTTTGTACATACTGAGATATGATATGTGACATACAGTTTGAGACCAACACGGGCCTCAATCTCTTTACAAAGGAAGACCTCTAGCATGGGACATATGAATCAGGTGACATGTTGATATGAGTTGACCCGTATCGGGAAAAGGTTAGAGTACCTAAACTCCAAAATATTTGAAATGTTGAAAAATACAAATGATGAAATACTTGATGATGAGTCCCTAGCTAGAATACTTCTAAGTATATGAGTTGAGTGACCTAATGTGTGGTTTCCTTGAAAACGTTGAACCCTAGATTTCCTATGAAAATATCTAACCCTAGAGAAAGAGGAAATTGAAATTTTGATGCTTGATATATATAGGTGAGGGAGATGTCCCAAGACCTAAGATGATGTATATGATGTTTGATATCCATGATGAGCCTCATGCTCGGGTTAGTAGTAGCATATAAAGGAATCTAGTGGTTAACCTTAACATGGGTAGAAATTTTTGTTACGTGTAGTAGATTGTGGTTAACATGTCTTGTTGGACACATATATGTCTTAGCTTGAGTGGCTTGAGCTTGTGGAGCTCTTTCTAGATACAAGTGAGAAAATTACTAAACCTTGATGTTGATGATAATGTTGTCCTTCGAATGATTCTTGATACATGAAAGAATCTCACTTAAGTTAAAATTTTTGATAAATGTTCAATAGCCACTCCCATAAGCTAGACCGAGTATGAAATCAAACTATACATAAAAGATGTAGCCTTGAAATCATGAACTTGATATGATGATGTCTAGAGATCTTACCTTGAATAATTAGGGGTAACATGCCTAATATCATACCTAAATGAAATTAAATCAAACTCGATATGACGTTGCTCTTGGGATGATAACTCAAATAAACAAGATGAATACATTGCTTAAATTCAGATCCAAAATGAGAAATGATGAACGTAATTGGGTAAAGTTGATAAAATTTTGGGGAGAAATTTAAAACATGCATGAAATCTAGTATAATAATGAAGTCTACACGTCCCGTGGTGATCACTTTTGGAAGTTATGATCACAAACATGTTCACTTGAGAATTGATAAACATAGATTTTGATAATACACCTTGGTCTCATATGGAGATATAAACAAAACCTTAGTGGAGGGATACTAAGGATTGAGAAAAACCCTAATGCCATAATGATGCTGTTATGTGATAAAACACGAAGTAACACATACATGATCGATATGAATACACCCTTGATTATGATTGCCTAGTGTGCATCCCATTGTGTGGAATACCTTGAAAATCATGGTGGAATACCTAGACCTTATGGTTTTTACCCTGACTCTTGTTTATGATCCTAGATAAATTTCGAGGACGAAATTTCTTGTAAGGAGGGAAGGATGTGACAACCTTGATTTTATCTCTCCTTTACTATACTATTTATTTCTCTATTAGTGGCTCACATCACTCAATATGAGTTCAATCACAATACTAGAGTGTGATGAAGACCCAATTTGATCACCTTGATGACGAATTTGATGATATGTTGCTCTATTTTGAGAAATTCGACTAAGTAGCATGCTATATCATGTCACCTTCTTACATCTAATATGAAACCTCATTACCTTATTGCCTTGGATTTCTATTATATATCATGATGTAGATTTTTCAATAACGAATCCAGTGGCACAAAAATCGCATCAATCGGACATTTATAGCCCAAGTTATGGGTCAAAGAAGATGACTCAACTTGTACTTGTTTTAAAGTTTTTGCTTGACTTTTGAGCCTTGATGGGCCGACATTGAGTGGTGTGTGGCCCAACAACCGCCACCCTATTTGGGGAAACCCTATCCCATCCCTCTTTCTATCCGTTGGATCTGGGGCCATGCTAATCTGATGGCTGGGGACTTGTCTCCCCAACTCTATGCATGCCATCGGTGCAAAGGAAGCGGTTGTTCCTTTTGCCGTTTGAGTCCGACGTTGGCCTGGTAGACAGCAGTGCCCGACTGCTACACCCTCATCGGTGGCGGGCACACACGAGTTTGGGCAGCTGAAGTTCCTTAGTCCACCATCACGCTAGACCCCCCCTTCTCCCTTCGTTCCTCTAGGGCTGGCCGCCAACCTGCTGAAAGTAGCCTGCCGCCTTTCCCTCCTCTGCCAACAGCTCTAGCATAGCTGCTAGCTACAACTCATGGCCAGTCGTGAGCCCTCAGCGCCGAAGTAGCGTCCGACAATCATTCACCTACATCCACCCTTAACCTCCCTCGTTTTGCCTCGCTGTTGGAGGAGCGCTGAAGGGATAGGACGGAACCCTGTTCGGCCCCTATTTTGGCGCTGAAACAGGGGAGCGTCCGCGAGTTGCAGACCGACTCACCCGAGATCGAACGTGGACCCGACACCACCATATGAGAATCCGCCACACACGCAGGCAGACCAAGGTGGATCAGCGGTGACCAGCGGCATCCACCAGTCAAGAGCTGCACGTCTGCGTGACTTGATACTGTCAGAGCCAGGCCGGATGGTCATCTCACACAGGCGTAGTTGTGGATGCTAAACGGCTGATCAACGGCCTAGATGTTCAAGCAAATAAGTATGTCACGCTCAACCTTTTTCCCTATAGTTTATCTATGGAATTTCATAAAAGCATAACTTCCTCATTTTAAGGCCAAATATAGCAAAATTATATATCAAATTGATCCTCTCAAAAAGACCTACATCATGATCTTATTTCCAGACCTTGAATCTTCTTCTAGTTTCCTTATATTGCTAAAGATGTAACCTTTGACTACTTTGAATATGCTTAACACATGTTTATGATTAATGATTGGATCTTGATGCTCAATCTACCCCCGATCCTTAAATCAGTATCTTTTATGCACCCTTGAACTAAATGAAGGTCATACTCCCCCTAATGCTCATACATGACTCCTTTTGTACATATTTGACCATATTGGACTATAATGATGTGCAATGTCCTTTTGATGCTAATCTAGCTACTTAATGATGAAATAATGTCTAATCAACCCCAAAGAAGTAATATATGTCTCTTCTTGACCTTAATATCATCCCCTAGCATCCTCCTTGCTATGGTTGTTTCTTTTGACATCTAATGCATGTTTATGCCCCTATTATGTGAATGTTTGATTATAATTTGAACCAATGATGGGTTGACCTAACCTATGCATGTCTCTATGTCTTTATGTTGTTGATGTTGACCATCCTTGATGCTCGGTCCCCTTGAATTGATAATCTTTGACCTTGATTACTCTATTGTGAGTCTTTTGACCCCAGAATGCATGTAAATGCCTTAAACCTTGATATGATCATAGAAAGTGCATGAAACATCATAATGGCATGAAACTTGAACCGCACCCACATGATGGACTCTAAATCAATATAAGGTCATCAAATGTACTAATAAGCAACTGGTAACCTAACTCGACCAAAACTCGAAAATGAAGATAATTAGGGTTAATGATGAGAATCTAATGCATATATGTAATCTTGTTGTTAATCAGGTTGGCTTATGATCTAGATGGTAATGGATGTGTTAAGTTAAGAATCTCTAAATCAGGTATGGGCCTTATCTAGTTATATGACTACCGCTTTCTTTCTTGAAAAGACATATATTGTATGCTTTTTCGTCTATTTTCTCAAATATTGCCATGTAGTATTGATATGTGTTACTCGATGTTTGCCTCGTCAGTTTTATAACTTGAACACATATATAGATAGAACTCCATTATAATATTGATTGATAAAGGGTTAGCTCTTGGCTACGGCCTTGAGGTCCCTCTCGTATAAAAGGGTTAGCTAAGCTTGAGCACCCTTACGGACCCTTTCGACGGGAAGATGGTCAAAGGCCTTAAATATGCTTGATATTGTTGGTATAATGGAGTGAAATGACATAAAATATGGTTTCGCATTTGTTAAACAATTAACATGTTTATTCTTATTCGTTTAGTCTTGAAATCTTTTCAAAGTTATGCAAAGCTTATACATATATGTATCTTTGGGCCCCATACTCAACACCTCGTGTGTTGACCCATTTCTCGTATGTTGTTTTTAGGTTTAGAGATGGCTAGAAAGATGAAGGGCTTGGTGAGCTATGCTAGGTGTACTTGTTGTAAGATCCAGATATAGTATACATGAGCAGACTTGTACAAAGTGACTCTTGAACATGTAATTCAAATCATGTAATATAATGATGTTTATTAATATATCTTGTTGATTGTTGAGATTATGTTGGTGCCTTTATCTTGTTATCTGTTCATGTGTGCTAAGCTTTACGCTTCCGCATTTCACCTTTGGTATACGTTTGGTTCATGGGACTGGGATTCCGGTTCCGTGACACTTGGCTTGATAAAACCCTTCTCCAATATCTAATACAACTACTTCTTTAGCTCCTGCATCTCTACTGGTGCCATCCTATATGCCGACTGATCTATTGGTTGTGTATCAAGAACCAGATTGTCTCAAAATCAATCTCTCTAGGAGGGGGTACAATCGGGAAAATCTCTAGGGAAGACGTCCTCAAACTCTCGCAAAACATGCACCCCTTGGATACTAGGACTCCTCACCTTGGTATCAACAATGTGTACCAAGAAAGCCTCATCAGCCTCTTTGATCTCATCGCTGGCACCAAACATGTCAAAAGAATCTTCCTATCTCCTTGGAAGACCCACGAAACATCACTGTCAAAGAACGTCGCCACCTTGGAACTACAGTTCAAGACTACTCGGTACTTCTCCAAGATATCCATTCTAAGGATCACATAAAATCAATGCATATTAAGTGGGATAAGGTTCATTTGAAATAAATGTTGCATCCTGAGAAATAAAGAACTCAAGATGATACACATCCTACAACTCGATGGAATGATGAGAGGGGTTTCTAGAAGGAGACTATCAGATATATGACTAACCAACAATGTATCACCTCTCTGGTGATAAAAGAGTGTGTCACACCCGGATCAACCAAAATAGATACAAAACAAGATGCAGACAAATCAAAATATAAAGCTCCATCTGACCTGTCATGGTTTGTGGATTGACCACTCCCTCTGGATGACTCATGGTGTATACTCTAGTCATTGTTCGTTGTCGCCATGTCCTGTACTAGCCTATCTAGAGGATCGTGAATGTGATGCTTGGTCGCGTCCTCTACCAACACCATTGTTGAATTGTCATTGTTGCAACCCTTGTTGATTGTGCCTTGGTTGTTTTGTCACCTCCTCATCCTTCATATGGAAAGACAACCCAATATGCCCCACCTGTCCACACTTGTGACATGTCCTCGAGTCATATTGTGGTCTAGTTGGCCATATCAATGATACTGATGTTGCAATGTGAGCTCCAACTGGCAGAAAGCTACAGCCTCTGCCCTTACTTGGTGACCACTGTGACTATACCACTAATCTCTGTTGTGTTTGAGGTAACAAAAACATAGGCTTCTTGAAGCCTCCAGAACAGTACCCCTAAAATTGTGTTGGTCTTTTCTTAGCGTTCGCTTCCCGCTTCACTATAGTAGACTAATCTATCCGTCTTACAGACTCTACAAACATAGCAAACCTCTCTCAATTCTCTAATGCTAACATTGTCGTTGTCAACTCCGCACTCAAGCCCTTCTCAAACTGTCAGATCCTCTCCTTATCCATTGCATCCATGTGAGGAAAAAACCTCAACAACTCCATGAACTTCACCTCTTATGGTTGATGGTCATGGATCCCTATCGGACCTTCTAAAACTACGACATCTTCTCATCCAGATATGTCTTAGGGAAGTATCAGCTCACAAACTCATGCTAAAATTCCTCCCAATTGATCACTACACCAGGACTCTTTTCCTCCTTAATGACCCACCAATGGACAACACTAACCTTCAATAGGTACATTGCATGCCATGCCTTGTCCTCGTCAGGGATGTTGAGGATCTTAAATGCCTTCTCCAACTCCGTCAGACACATATCTTCACCTATCGGGTATGTTGTACCCATGTATTCCAACACTCCAACGCATCACAACTTTCTAGAACCCTAGGATTCTGCATTTGGGACATCTTCCCTCGCTTGAGGTACATGCGCTCTATCTGCCACATGTGAAATTGTGGCCATCAACTGAACATGGAGTGGAAAGCAGGATTATCCATGGTTTCCGAGTCAAATTGAGGCGCTTCAGGCACTCCATATACTCTTGCCAACCTCCTTGCACCACCTCCTGGTGCAACCACACTACTCTCAGCATGTTCTTCATGCTCTCCAGGCATATCTTCTTCTTCTACTGCACAAGCAGAAGCTATATTAGATGTACCGGAGGACACAAGAATAGACACAAACCCTAGTCCTATGTCCCTGTAGACTCAGCAAACCTAGAACTCTGATTCCAACCAAACTATGACAAACCAACATCACCACAACAAGATTACTCAAAACCAAGTAAGTGATTAACCACTAACAAACCACATAACCAAATACATGGGTAAATGAAAATCGATCTTATAATACCATCACTATGAGGAAACATATTACATCAAGGTCCACAAATTGTTAACATATTACATATCATGCCAGGTATATACATCTATACAGTGGCCAACAGCCACACGCACCTGTTACAAAAGATATATGTTCATATACACAAGCCAATATACAAGCTACGACATACTGTCAGAACATGTATTGAGATACAAAATCTATAAAACATATCCCTTCTCAAACTTAAGAGTATAGGGACAATATTGTGGCATCCAACTCGCAAAAACATGATTATTACTTAAGCGGAAGCATTCGTTAGCAGTGGAATTACTAAAAATCACTAAAAATCAAAACTTTTTACAAAGAGATCCTTACATTGGAAAACTCTTTCAAAAAGAACCAAAGTAATTCTATTACATTCTGGTTCACAAGTACATGTCTTGTACCATTCCTTCTCGAGAGGCATCAACTACCCTGTTAAACTGTGCATAGGCAGTATAAAAATCTTGAGGCATCAAGCCAAAATCTCATATCAATATTAACTAACTACTGACTCCTAGGACCTGAGAGTACAGAGACGACACATAGGACTCTATATACTAACATGACAGCCAGTGTCTCCACCTGAGAATTCACTGCTGTCCCTACTGCTGCTCTTCACCCGCTATAGGGTTTCAGCTTCTTCTTCTGTGTCTACCTAAAAAGTTGGATCCCACGGGGGTGAGACAATTGAAATTGCCTCAGCGAGAGATATAACTCTCTGCTAGAAATATTATTATTGCAGTTTAGAAGAATAAACCAGAGCAGAAGAATCATAAGTATTCAATAGCAGATAATTCAATTATCTAAGCATATAACAGTAATGTTCTTCTTCAAATTATTTCCGCTTGTAACTTGATAAGGCAGTATGTCATTTATCTAGTAAGGAATATGAAGAACATGTATAACATTTATCTATCTAAGATATACTAAGAAAAGTAACATCAACCAGTGATTCTCATATTTCAACCTTAAACAAATACGCTACACGGTTGATTACATTTTACAATCATACTTACGCCCTGAGGAGATGAGGTATACCGCTCATACTGCAACCGACCATTGTGAAATCAAAATCGGTACCATACATAGGTCAATGGAAGAGTCGAATTCCCATGACCTCATCTTCCTCAGTCAGTGTGAGGACCAAATGCAGGACATCTTGTGTCTCTACTAAATAGCTTTCCAGGGTATACTGGCAACTTCGCTATTAGAGTTACAGTGGCATGTTGTACTCTCTTCGCAATCGATAGATTTCATATTTATCTCACATCAATCCGGCATTAACATCATGGGGAGATTAGTGACACATCCATCCCGGCATTCGGGAGATTAGTGATACATCCATCCCGGCATATATAATGAAGGATTGGGAGATTTAATGTTTACCTTACACCAATTCCTCCATTAGGGCATAAGGATATTCATGCCCATAACCCCCACATACTCAATAGTATGCCCTATGGGAGTTCTTGTAGGAAAACCTATTTCACCATCACCAAACTACTGACGATGATAGATCTATGGACAGGGTTGTACATGATAAGATTTTACTTGATTAATTAAGTACATTACCATATTATTTTAGCATCAGTCAGGTTTTCAAACATAACTTATTATAACAAATGCTATAAAGAATGAGTAATACTTCCATCAAGTACTTTTAAAGGATTTATAAAACATTGGGATCTCAAAACCTTGTCACATCAGGGTATTCTCATCCCTTATCATCTCATCATCATGATTATGGAATATGGGTATTCAAACCCTTAGTTCATCAAAGAACACTGGTTACCACTTAACAGGTAACTAACACCTTTAGGTCACCTGACCAAGGTAAACATGATACTTGTAATACAGGCATCTCACATGGCTCTTAAAGCCCACTAATCTCTTGTTACCTCTCACAAGGCAACATAGCATGTTATGGCTTACAAGGCCCATAAATAATTTCATTAAACATCATAGCTCGTACCTGGCTATGTCCAACATCTCATGATACCTGCATGATTAGTGCATATGATAACAGTTATATCAATCACATATTAGCACTAGACAATGTAAGAGTAACATCACTATTTCCTTATTAGAATTAAGATTTACCCATTCATGTCAATTAGGAATACTCATCTCATTATCCAGATTAGGGTTATGGTTTATCATTATATTTCCCAAGATTAGGGTTTCATACACTATAACCCAATATTAGGGCTTCTCATGCTTTTACTCTGTATCAGGGTTAGGATTTCATATCAAGGTGTTACATATCATCACACATCATTACCTTAGGTTAGAGTTTCACATCGCATCATTGCATTAGGTTTTCACTTAACATCATTGCATTAGGGTTTCACTTAACATCACCCTTGATTAGGGTTTCACATGACATCACCCTCAATTAGGGTTTCATATGACATCACCCTCAATTAGGGTTTTACTTAACATCACCCTTGATTAGGGTTTCACATTACATCACCCTCAATTAGGGTTTCACATGACATCACCCTCAATTAGGTTTTCACATGACATCACCCTTAATTAGTGTTTCATAATCTCTCTATCAAATATCATACCCTAATTACATATTTTATTCATGTTGAAAGTGTTGAGGCTTAACCATTACATGATTATCATTCATGTAGGAATTCCTCTCTCTCTCTCATCCTCTCTAGGATGTCAATTACTTCAAACTTGATTAGATTAGGTGAACTCATTTTGAATGAAGGATTGACATAGTGTATTATGCCATTACTTCCATAAGCATCAAAGGTTAACCATTCAAAAGGTACTAATCGCTTACGTACCTTGAAGGTACAACCATAGTAATTACCTTTGATAGGCATCATCAACAATCATATAGTTGATTGTACTAATATGTCTTGAATCAATTAGACCTTCAAATGGTCTTGAAGTACCTTGATCTCCATTCAGTCTTGAGGTGCTTGACCTCCATTCGGTCTTGAGGTGCTTGACCTCCATTCGGTCTTGAGGTGCTTGACCTCCATTCGGTCTTGTCTTACTTCTTCAATCGGTTTTGAAACCGTTTGATCAATTTATTATTTAAATCGAATGAACCCTAAATGGTTTGTGAACAATTGCCCTTCAAATGGTCTGAGGACCGTTTGGTCCCAAACCATCATGAAACCGATTGGACCAATTTGGTTTCCTTCAATCAAATGATTGGTTTTAGGGTTTGCTTTATTGAATCGATTATCAATTGAACTATTGGAAGTTATCCAATTACAGCCCTTGGTTCTTCAACCATCCATCACAGCCTTTGAACTCCAAATGGTTTTGAGACTGTTTGGACCATCAACCAAGTAATCGATCCAATCCAATTAGAAATTCTTCAATCGATCAATTAGGGTTTGCAATCCATTGATCATACTTCTAAAATTTATTATAATCAAATCAATTTGAGCCATTAAATCTTCATCAATCACATCAGAAATTAATGCCAAATGTTTTTGAAGTTTAATTTACCCATTCGGTCTTGAGATCCATTACCCATTCAGTTTTGGACTCAATTAACCATTCGATCCTGAAGTCAATAACCCATTTGGCTTTGAAGTAATTTATCCATTCAGTCTTGGGTACAGTTACCCATTTGGTCTTGAGTAAATTACCCATTCAGTTTTGAGTTCAACTACCCATTCGGTCTTGAACTCAATTGCCCATTCAGTTTTGAAATTGAATTAATTCAATCGGTTTTGAAACCGAATTAGCTCATTCGGTTTTGCAAATCGTTTGCCCCTTCCTTGGTTGAGGTGTGTGTTTAAGATGACATCATCGTATTCAAGCTTCAAACCTTATAAATCAGTTGAAATTCTTATGGGCATTTCAATAACTAATTAAAAGGAAATCGAGAGAGTAGAAAGGTTCAACACAATTTACATAAATTGCAAGCAATAATGACTTTTTTTTTTTTTTTTTTTTTGGTCGGTCGAAAACTCGTGTTGCTTTTTTTGTATTTTTCTTTTTGGTTTCTGTACAATGCATTCCATTTTCAACTGAAAATGGAGAAAAAAGGAGAACATATAACTATACAGAGTACACTAAGAAAGAAAGAGAGGAGTGATGATGAAGAAACAAAAAACTGAGCAACACACTCCAACTCCTCAAGAAAAAACTTCAGGGACACCAAAAAAACACATGTCCTTTGTCAGAAGACCAAAAAAAACCATAACAGGTCAGCCGATCAAACCACCCTTCAGCAAGCATCAAAGGAACTCCAGAGGGCAAAGCAAGACAGATCAGAACTAACATCAAAACCTGCAGCACTCCAACTCCAAACAAACCACTTTCAGCAGATCAGCAACAGAACTCCCAAGGGCATAGCAGCACAGATCAGCCACAGCATCAAACATATGCACCCTTTCAAACCATCAAAAAATCATAACCTCCATCAACACAGCAACCAACAACATCCAAGCATCCAGAACCAGCCAACCTTCACGAGAACAAATCTCCCCTGCAGCACATAGAGCAACAGCAAACAGAACAACATAACATGCTGGCCGAACATCAAAAAAACAATCTATACAAAGGGACAGCAGGTGAGATATCCATCCATGGATCCACCCCCTAAAGCTCAGCACCACATGGGTGAAGTCCGAGAACATCGCAGACTAAACAACTCAAAATCTCAGGCACTTCCAAACGAGAAACCCTTCAACAACCCAACATACCTCAGAAAAAACACAACCTTCACACTTCCTTCTCAGCCAAGGAAAAACTCAAGACCACCAACATACCTCAGAAAAACCATATACACTTCCTTCTCAACCAACAGAACAACCAAGGCTTCAGTTTCCTGACCAGGCAGAGCAACAAACTAATCACGGTGAGCAGCTGCTCATCAGGAACCGCCACAAGCCAACTCTCCAGCTGAACAAACAAGCTACAACCATCTCAAAGGAGAACCAAGAAAACATCAGGCAAAAAAAAGAAGCAGCACCCGCAGCAACTCAACAACAGCAAAAAAACACAACAAAGATAGATCTTGAGTGAGTTATGCCACTCCGCTCGGGATAAACTCAGCCTCTCAAGAACAGAAGAGCAAACCACAGAACCAACACTTCCACGATAACATCGAGCTCTTAAGCGAGACGCAACAGCAAAAGAGCTCAAAAAACTCCAGCACCCAGCATAAACAGCCCACCGAAAAGAAGCCAACAGCCTTCAGAACAACAAGAAACCCAAACTTCAAACAACGAACATCCTAATATCAGCATCAATAACCTTCCAGAGAGCGTACACATCCTTATACCTATTATCATGAACTCTTCTGTTTCTTTCCAGCCAGACATGATACAGAATTAAAGGAATAGTAGAGCCAGCCTTCAAGTCCTTCATACTAGCGATAGATTCCCAATCATCAGGGATACTATCAATAAGCTTCTCTTTCAGGGCATAATTCCAAAGATCTTTAACATACTTGCAGCTGAAACAAATATGCATAGTATCCTCATAATCCTTTCTACACATATAACAAATAGATGTAACAGGAATCCCCATTCTTCTTAAATAATCCGTGGTAGGAATCTTATTATGAATAGCTTTCCACATATGCATCTTTGCATTCATACTACTTTTAGTCTTCCAGAGCCACTCAAAGACATCCTTTTGCACCCCCTTGGATCTGACATGATCCCACACATGTTTAATCTTGACGTCACTCTGACCTTTCATAAGAAACTTATCCTCACTGTCTTTATCAATCTTAACATTCTTTAACTTTTCAAGAATAGACATAGAACATCTCGACTCCTTAATACTCCAATAACCATCTCTTATAATAGAACACAATTTGGCTCCATGAGGGATGCCAGCTCTAATAGACATACCCTTCTCAACAGTCTCGTGGAAATAATTTCCATTAACCCACGGGTCACCCCAAATATCCACATTTTTGCCATTTCCAACCTTGATCTCAAACAGGTTTAGGAGACTACTCCTCATACGAAGCACATTATTGAACATCCAAGAGTAATTAGAAGACTTTTCGATACTCCAGAAAGACGCTTTCCTTAAGTACTTCTCATTAATCCACTTGACCCATAAAGAGTCCTTCTTTCTGGCCACATCCCAAGCATTCATAACAAGACAGGCTTCTGCAATCTCTTTACTTTTTCTAATACTAAGACCACCTTCCTTTTTCGGAAGAGTTATAATATCCCATTTAATCAAATGGACATTCTCCTTCTTATCAGATTTTCCCCAAATAAAGCTTCTACACAACTTATCGATCTCGTCAAGCGTAGAGGAGGGAATAGGAAAGGACAACGCCCAATAGATATACATAGTTGAAAGCGTCGACTTAACAAGCTCAACCCTACCAGCAAAGGAGAGAGATTTGGCTTTCCATCCTTCCATCCTTCTCTTAATTTTATCCAACAACTTTTCACAATGTTTTTTGTTCAACTTGCCAGCAAAAAGGGGCATCCCCAAATACTTGGTATCTTCAATACTACCAACATTAATACCCATAGCCTCGGAAATATCCACAGCCTCCCGACCAGGTCTCAAATAAATCATACTTTTGTTTTTATTCACACACAAACCAGACATCAAGCCAAACTTATCTAACAAATCCTTTATGCCAACAGCATTACTAACCCCTGCTCTAGAGAACATCATCAAATCATCAGCAAAAACCAGATGAGAGCAGCTCATATTACTTGAAACATGAATCGGACAATAAGACTTGTCCCTCTTAATCATCTCAGATAAACCCTGCATAGCAATAGTAAATAAATAAGGTGCAATAGGATCTCCTTGCCTAACCCCATTAGACGGGACAATCGTTCTTGACGTTTCACCATTAATCAAAATCTGGTATGAAGTAGTTCTGAAGATCACCTCAATCCAACGAATCCATTTATTAGAAAAACCCATTCTGCTCATAATAGAAAACAAATACTTCCAACTCACAGAATCGTAGGCTTTGGATATGTCAGCCTGAATACACATACCTCTACCATTTTTTCTCATGATATCACTGAAAATCTCATTCGTCAACAGAGTAGCTTCCTTAATGCTCCTCCCTTTAACAAAGGCGCACTGATTATCATCAATGATTGAAGGGAGGCACACCTGCAACCTATTTGAGAGAATCTTCGAAATGAGCTTATAGAAAATATTACAAAGAGCAATAGGCCTCCAGTTAGAAATCAAAGAACTATCAGCACCCTTAGGCAGCAAAGTCAAATAAGTTCTATTAGCCTCTTTCAACATATTATTATTAATGAAGAACTCCTTTACAGCACTGAACACATCATCCCCTATAACCTTCCACGCAGATTTGTAAAAATAACCATTAAAACCATCGGGACCAGGACTCTTATCCACATTCAACTCATCAATAACCTCCTCAAGCTCCTTTCTAGTAACAATCTTCGTCAACAGCACATTTTGTTTCTTAGTAATCGTTGGTCCATTCCAGTCATCTTTCCAGACCTCTCCATTGTTGATGTTACAAAAGATGTTTTCATAATACTTAGCAATAGCCTCCTTAATCACATCATTATCCCTAGTGACATTCCCATCAACATTAAGACAGTTAATCGAATTTCTAGCTCTCCTTGTCCTCAAAGAAGAATAGAAAAACTTGGTGTTCATATTACCCTCTTTCAGCCAAATAGTTCTGGATTTTTGTCTGTAGAGGGCTTCCTCTTTAATGGATGCCTCTCTAGCCTCCCTTCTCAATCTGTTAGCAGTAGATCTCAGATTAACATCATTAGGATTCAGATCAGCCTTCTTCTGAGCTTCTAAAGCATTCAAACTCGTCGCAGCTGCATTTTCCATAACATTCCCAAACACCTTTTTATTCCAATCTTGTAACTTCTTTTTAAGATGTTCAAACTTCCTGAACAGCCTAAACATGGCATGACCTTGAACCTCTAAATTCCAGCTCTCCTCCAGAATTCTTTGAAAGTCCTTATGATCAGCCCAACTATTTATAAATCTGAAAGGAGATTTATATTTACGAGGCTTGCCAATCGTCAGCATAATCCTATTATGATCACTAATAGTATTCGTAATAGTTTCACCATGAACCTGATCGAACTTTTTTTGGAACTCCATATTATAAAGAATTCTGTCAAGTTTAGTAGCAATGAACTTATCCCCATCCTGGTGATTATTCCAAGTAAAGCGAGGCCCAGACATATCCATCTCCATCATACCACTGTCCAACATAAAATCATTGAAGTCCTCCATAGATTTCTTAGAAGGAGGTTGCTCACCAATTTTTTCATCAAAATTCCTGACCGCGTTAAAGTCTCCAAGAACCACCCAAGGACCAATGTTCATCATATTATTGTTCTCCAAGTTCCTCCAAAGCCCTTCTCTATCATAATCGTCGTTATGCCCATAAACAGCTGAAACATTAGACATAATGTCATCTTTTTCCAATCTAAAATGGATAGTTTGATCAGACTCTGCCAACTTAATCAGCTTACAATTTTCCTCTTTCCACAAAACAATAATGCGTCCCAAAGCATGAGAACTGCTATTTGAAAACCAATTGTACCCCTCAAAGAATTTATTCAACACTTTTTCAATCTTATTAATTCTGAGCTTCGTCTCTACAAGGACAAATACATCACAATTTGCCCTTCTTACCTCCTCCTGGACACTTAGGAGCTTATTACTTATGCCCCTAACATTCCAAGAGGAAATAGTACATGAACTCATTTATACACTTCGGCTGTTGAACTGACAGCCTCAGTATCTTCAGAAATTAGTTCCAACTCATGTGGAATAGGAGCATCCTTAAGTTCCTCGATTCTGATATTGGTATTCAGTTTACCTTGACATCTAGGAGGTACTTTTTGACCAGCGCGCCTTATCATACATTTCACAGAGCTTGACGATCCTTGTGAACTGCCATCGCTATCAGGTGACTCCCTTGGAGTAATGATAATGGGACTAGCATGCACCTGCTCTGAAATGTCCTTTAATCCTTCAGAATTAGCCTTAACAATAATGACATTTAAGGGTTCAAGTTATATAAACCGCCTTTAAAATTGAATCCAAGCTTCAAGCTCCACGTCTCCAATGGTTAATGAAGCTTTCTCAACCTCTCAAGGCTCGTCCTCAAGTCTTTGAGTGAAAAGGAATGGCTAGAGTTTAAGATTGAATGAAGAAAAGAAGAAATTAAGCATTGAATTTCGATTTCCACCATGAAATCAAGGTTGAAGATTATTAAGGAGATTACCTACAGGTTGGGGCACGTCCTCCTGTTTCTCCTAAGCTCCTTTGAGTTCAACCAAAGCAAGGAAAGAAAGAAGGGTCAAAAAAGCCTTTCATTTGAGTTGGAAATGAGATGTTTATAAGGGATTTTCAATGAGAGAGAAAGTCTTATAATAATCTTTCAACTTCCCAAAATAGGTGCCACTTAACCCCCTTACTTTCTTGCATACGAATATATCAACTCCACTTTCGAATTACTCTTCATTATCCATGAATTAAAGGAAAGCAAATTAAGCACCTTAACCAATATAATAATAATATCCAAAATCGAGTGGATATTACTTTTCCTTTTATTAATGTTAGTGGGATCTCCACTCACTTAGGATATTTTCATTGCCTTTGCAAGGCACAAGGACTTCCACACTTATGCAAATTCAACCATCACAATTTTGGTTGAAGGGCAATTCAATTAATATATTTATTTTTGCATTAAATTGAATTAGGGTTTCAATTATGCTTCAATCTTGATTATTTTAATATCAAGATTCTCTATCCTCCAAAGTAATTCAAATGAGGCACCCCTCTCATTTTCTTTTCTCTACATGATGCCAAGAAACATGAGGGACTCTCTAGAGGTGGTATTTTGCATATTGAACCCTAGGTTTTGGGTAAATTGTACATTACACCAAAACTAGGTTTTAATGCACAAACATTGCTGAACAAGCCCTTTCTTGGTGCTCATGCAATCTCAAGCCATACCTCATCATCATTCTCATTATTATGATGCTTCAAAACTTATAGGAACATTTTATCATGTATAGTTTACAAGTTAACCCCTCTAAATGGGTAATTTGCACTTAGTCCAAAACAAGCAAAACATTGTTTCAACATTATTAAAAAAGGACTAAAATTGAAACATAAGTTTGTCTTGAGCCTTAACTACTTTTCAATAGATAAGAGAAAGCATATAATTAACTATATTAAGAAAAAAATCTAGGGTTAAAGCATAACCCAGGTCAGGGATGTTACAAATACATAGGACTCTACTACAACACTAGCAACTTATCCAACCTTCAGGAACTACTACTCTCCAAGATGCTCCGCCTCAACAACACATTCTCTCCCATGACATTGATGACCACCTAAATAGATGTGGTGAACCACAAGGATGACACCTATGGAATCCAACTCACAAAAACATGATTTACTTAAGCGGAACCGTTCGTTAGCAGCGGAATTACTGAAAATCACTAAAAATTAAACTTTTTACAAAGAGATCCTTACATTGGAAAACTCTTTCAAAAAGAACCAAAGTAATTCTATTACATTCTGGTTCACAAGTACATGTCTTGTACCATTCGTTCTCGAGAGTTACAAGTATCAACTGCCCTGTTAAACTGTACATAGGCAATATAAAAATCTCGAGACATCAAACTAAAATCTCATATCAATATTAACTAACTACTGACTCCTAGGACCTGAGAGTACATAGACGACACATATGACTCTATATACAAACATGACAGCCAGTGTCTCCACCTGAGAATTCACTGTTGTCCCTACTGTTGTTACTGCTGCTGATGTTCTTCCCCTGTTGTAGGGTTTCTGCCTCTTCTTCGGCGTCTACCTAAAAAGTTGGATCCTACGGGGGTGAGACAATTGAAATTGTTTCAGTGAGAGATATAACTCTCAGCCAAAAATATTATTATTGCAGTTTAGAAGAATAAAATTGAGCAGAAGAATCATAAGTATTCAACAGCATATAATTCAATTATCTAAGCATATAAGAGTAATGTTCTTCTTCAAAGTATTTCAGCTTGTAACTTGATAAGGCAGTATGTCATTTATCCAGTAAGGAATATGAAGAACATGTATAACATTTATCTATCTAAGATATACTAAGAAAAGTAACATCAACCGGTGATTCTCGTATTTCAACCTTAAACAAATACACTACACGGGTGATTACATTTTACGATCATACTTAAGCCCTGAGGATATGAGGTATACCGCTCACTCCAACCGACCATTGTGAAATCAAAATCAGTACCATACATAGGTCAATGGAAGAGCCAGATTCCCATGACCTCATCTTCCTCAGTCAGTGTGACGACCAATTGCAGGACTTCTTGTGTGTCTACTAAATAGCTTTCTAGGTTATACTGGCAACTTCGCTATAGAGTTACAGTGGCATGTTGTACTCTCTTCGCAATTGAGAGATATCATGTTTATCTCATATCGATCTGGCATTAACATCATCAGGAGATTAGTTATACATCCATCCTAGCATTCGAGAAATTAGTGATACATCCATCTTGGCATATATAATGAAGGATTGGGAGATTTAATGTTTACCTCACATCAATTCCTCCATTAGGGCGTAAGGATATTCGCGCCCATAACCCCCACATACTCAACAGTATGCCCTTCAGGAGTTCCTGTAAGAAAATCTATTTCACCATCACCAAACTACTAACGATGATGGATATATGGCCAGGGCTCTACATGATAAGATTTTACTTTATTAATTAAGTACATCACCATATTATTTTAGCCTCAGTCAGGTTTTCAAACATAACTTATTATAACAAATGCTATAAAGAATGAGTAATACTTTCATCAAGTACTTTTAAAGGCTTTATAAAACATTGGGATCTCAATCCCTTGTCACATCAGGGTATTCTCATCCCTTATCATCTCATCATCATGATTATGGAATATGGGTATTCAAACCCTTAGTTCATCAAAGAACACTTATTACCACTTCACAGGTAACTAACACCTTTTGGTCACCTGACCAAGGTAAACATGATACTTGCAATACAGGCATCTCACATGGCTCTTAAAGCCCACTAATCTCTTGTTACCTCTCACTAGGAAACACAGCATGTTATGGCTTACAAGGCCCATAAACAATTTCATTAATAAAACATCATAGCTCATACCTGGCTATGTCCAACATCTCATGATACCTGCATGATTAGTGCATATGATAACAGTTATGTCAATCACATATCAGCACTAGACAATGTAAGAGTAACATCACTATTTCCTTATTAGAATTAAGATTTCCCAATTCATGTCAATTAGGAATACTCATCTCATTACCCAGATTAGGGTTATGGTTTATGATTATATTGCCCAAGATTAGGGTTTCATACACTATAACCCAAGATTAGGGCTTCTCATGCCTTTACTCTGTATCAGGGTTAGGATTTCATATCAAGGTGTTACATATCATTACACATCATTACCTTAGGTTAGAGTTTCACATCACATCATTGCATTAGGGTTTCACTTAACATCATTGCATTAGGGTTTCACTTAACATCACCCCTGATTAGGGTTTCACATGACATCACCCTCAATTAGGGTTTCATATGGCATCACCCTCAATTAGGGTTTCACTTAACATCACCCTTGATTAGGGTTTCACATGACATCACCCTCAATTAGGGTTTCACATGACATCACCCTCAATTAGGGTTTCAAATGACATCACCCTTAATTAGGGTTTCATAATCTCTTTATCAAAGATCATACCCTAATTACATATTTTATTCATGTTGAAAGTGTTGAGGCTTAACCATTACATGATTATCATTCATGTAGGAATTCCTCTCTCTCTCATCCTCTCTAGGATATCAATTACTTCAAACTTGATTAGATTAGGTCAACTCATTTTGAATGAAGGATTGACATAGTGTATTATGTCATTACTTCCATAAGCATCAAAGGTTAACCATTCAAAAGGTACTAATCACTTACGTACCTTGAAGGTACAACCATAGTAATTACCTTTGATAGGCATCATCAAAAATCATATAGTTGATTGTACTAATATGTCTTGAATCAATTAGACCTTCAAATGGTCTTGAAGTACCTTGATCTCCATTCGGTCTTGAGGTGCTTGACCTCCATTCGGTCTTGAGGTGCTTGACCTCCATTCAGTCTTGCCTTACTTCTTTAATCAGTTTTGAAACTGTTTGATCAATTTATTATTGAAACCGAATGAACCCTAAATGGTTTATGAACAATTGCCCTTCAAACAATGTGAGGACCGTTTGGTCCCAAACCATAATGAAACCGATTGGACCAATTTGGTTTCCTTCAATCAAATGATTGGTTTTAGGGTTTGCTTTATTGAATCGGTTATCAATTGAACTATTGGAAGTTATCCAATTACAGCCCTTGGATCTTCAACCATCCATCACAGCCTTTGAACTCTAAACAGTTTTGAGATCGTTTGGTCTCAAATGGTCTTGAGACTGTTTGCCTCCAAACGGTCTTGAGACTGTTTGGACCATCAACCAAGTAATCGATC
The DNA here is from genome assembly GCA_963693085.1 of Alisma plantago-aquatica. NCBI lineage: Eukaryota > Viridiplantae > Streptophyta > Magnoliopsida > Alismatales > Alismataceae > Alisma > Alisma plantago-aquatica. Next base: position 193,024,987 of record OY856409.1, read on the forward strand.
CAATCCAATTAGAAATTCTTCAATCGATCAATTAGGGTTTGCAATCCATTGATCATCCTTATAAAATTAATTATAATCAAATCAATTTGAGCCATTAAATCTTCATCAATCACATCAGTAATTAACCCCAAATGGTTTTGAAGTTTAATTTACCCATTCGGTCTTGAGATCCATTACCCATTCGGTTTTGGAGTCATTTAACCATTCGATCTTGAAGTCAATAACCCATTTTGAAGTAATTTATCCATTCGGCCTTGGGTACAATTACCCATTCGTTCTTGAGTAAATTACCCATTCAGTTTTGAGTTCAACTACCCATTCGGTCTTGAACTCAATTTCCCATTGGGTTTTGAAACCGAATTAGCTCATTCGGTTTTGCAAACCGTTTGCCCCTTCCTTGGTTGAGGTGTGTGCTTAAGATGACATCATCTTCAATCTTCAAACCTTAAAAATTAGTTGCAATTCTTATGGGTATTTCAATAACTAATTAAAAGGAAATTGAGACAGTAGAAAGGTTCAACACAAATTGAATAAATTGTAAGAAATAATGACTTTTAAGGGTTCAAGTTATATAACCCGCCTTTAAAATTGAATCCAACCTTCAAGTTCCACGTCTCCAATGTCAAATGAATCTTTATCAACCTCTCAAGGCTCGTCCTCAAGTCTTTGAGTGAAAAGGAATGGCTAGAGTTGAAGATTGAATGAAGAAAAGAAGAAATCAAGCATTGATTTTTTATTTCCACCATGAAATCAAGGTTGAAGATGATTAAGGAGCTTACCTACAGGTTGGGGCACTTCCTCCTATTTCTCCTAAGCTCTTTTGAGTTCAACCAAAGCAAGGAAAGAAAGAAGGGTCGAAAAAGTCTTTCATTTGAGTTGGAAATGAGATGTTTATAAGGAATTTCAATGAGAGAGAAAGTCTTATAATAATCTTTCAATTTCCCAAAATTGGTGCCACTTAACCCCCTTACTTTCTTTAATACGAATCTATCAACTCCATATTTGAATTCCTCTTCATTATCCATGAATTAAAGGAAATAAAATTAAGCACCTTAACCATTATAATAATAATATCCAAAATTGAGTGGATATTACTTTTCCTTTTATTAATGTTAGTGGGCTCTCCACTCACTTAGGATATTTTTGTTGCCTTTGCAAGGCACAAGGACTTACACACTTATGAAAATTCAACCATCACAATTTTGGTTGAAGGGAAATTCAATTAATATATTTATTTTTGCATTAAATTGAATTAGGGTTTCAATTATGCTTAAATCTTGATTATTTTAATATCAAGATTCTCTCTCCTCTGAAGTAATTCAAATGAGGCGCCCCTCTCTTTTTTTTCTCTACATGATGCCAAGAAACATGAGGGACTCTCTAGAGGTGGTATTTTGCATATTGAACCCTAGGTTTTGGGTAAATTGCACATTACACCAAAACTAGGTTTTAATGCACAAACATTGCTGAACAAGCCCTTTCTTGGTGCTCAGGCTATCTCAAGCCATCCCTCTGCATCATTCTCATTCTTATGATGCTTCAACACTTTGAGGAACATTTTATCATGTACAATTTCCAAGTCAACCCCTCAACTTGGGTAATTTGCACTTTAGTCCAAAACAAGCAAAACATTATTTCAACATTATTCAAAAAGGACTAAAATTGAAACATAAGTTCCTCTTGAGCCTTAATTACTTTTAAAGAGATAAGTGCAAGAATATAATTAACTTTATTAAGCAAAACATCTAGGGTTAAAGCATAACCTAGGTCAGGGATGTTACAAATACATAGGACTCTACTACAACACTAGCAACTTATCCAACCTTCAACAACTACTGTTATCCAAGATGCTCCGCCTCAACAACACAGTCTCTCCTATGACATCGATGACCACCTAAATAGATGTGGTGAACCCCAAGGATGACACTTGTGGCATCCAACTCGCAAAAACATGATTTACTTAAGCAGAAGCATTCGTTAGCAGTAGAATTACTGAAAATCATTAAAAAATAAAACTTTTTACAAAGAGATCCTTACATTGGAAAACTCTTTAAAAAAGAACCAAAGTAATTCTATTACATTCTGGTTCACAAGTAAATGTCTTGTACCATTCCTTCTCGAAAGTTATAAGCATCAAATGCACTGTTAAATTGTACATAGGCAGTATAAAAATCTCAAGGCATCAAGCCAAAATATTAGATCAATATTAACTAACTACTGACTCCTAGGACCTGAGAGTACAGAGACGACACATAGGAATCTATATACAAACATGACAGCTAGTGTCTCCACCTGAGAATTCACTGATGTCCCTGCTACTATTGTTCTTCCCCTGTTGTAGTGTTTCTGCCTCTTCTTCGGCGTCTACCTAAAAATTTGGATCCCACGGGGGTGAGACAATTGAAATTGCCTCAGCGAGAGATATAACTCTTCGTCAGAAATATTATTATTACAATTTAGAAGAATAAAACTGATCACAAGAACCATAAGTATTCAACAACAGATAATTCAATTATCTAAGCATATAAGAGTAATGTTCTTATTCAAAGTATTTCGGCTTGTAACTTGATAAGGCAGTATGTCATTTATCCAGTAAGGAATATGAAGAACATGTATAACATTTATCTATCTAAGATATACTAAGCAAAGTAACATCAACCAGTGATTCTCATATTTCAACCTTAAACAAATACGCTACATGGCTGATTACATTTTACAATCATACTTAAGCCCTGAGGAGATAAGGTATACTGCTCATACTACAACCGACCATTGTGAAATCGAAATCGGTACCATACATAGGTCAATGGAAGAGTCAGATTCCCATGACCTCATCTTCCTCAGTCAGTGTGGGGACCAAATGCAGGACATCTTGTGTCTCTACTAAATAGCTTTCTAGGGTATACTGGCAACATCGCTACAGAGTTACAGTGGCATGCTATACTCTCTTTGCAATCGAGAGATATCATGTTTATCTCATATTGATCCAGCATTAACATCATCGGGAGATTAGTGATACATCCATCCCGGCATTTGGGAAATTAGTGATACATCCATCCCGGCATATACAATGAAGGATTGGGAGATTTAATGTTTACCTCACATCAATTCCTCCATTAGGGCATAAGGATATTCACACCCATAACCCCCACATACTCAACAGTATGCCCTCCAGGAGTTCCTGTAGGAAAACCTGTTTCACCATCACCAAACTACTAACGATGATGGATCTATGGCCAGGGCTCTACATGATAAGATTTTACTTTATTAATTAAGTACATCACCATATTCTTTTAGCATCAGTCAGGTTTTCAAACATAACTTATTATAACAAATGCTATAAAGAATGAGTAATACTTCCATCAAGTACTTTTAAAGGCTTTATAAAACATTGGGATCTCAATCCCTTGTCACATCAGGGTATTCTCATCCCTTATCATCTCATCATCATGATTATGGAATATGGGTATTCAAACCCTTAGTTCATCAAAGAATACTTGTTACCACTTAACAGGTAACTAACACCTTTAGGTCACCTGACCAAGGTAAACATGATACTTGCAATACATGCATCTCACATGGCTCTTAAAGCCCACTAATCTCATGTTACCTCTCACTAGGCAACACAACATGTTATGGATTACAAGGTCCATAAACAATTTCATTAATAAAACATCATAGCTCATACCAGGCTATGTCCAACATCTCATGATACCTGCATGATTAATGCATATGATAACAGTTATATCAATCACATATCAGCACTAGACAATGTAAGAGTAACATCACTATTTCCTTATTAGAATTAAGATTTCCCAATTCATGTCAATTAGGAATACTCATCTCATTACCCAGATTAGGGTTATGGTTTATCATTATATTGCCCAAGATTAGGGTTTCATACATTATAACCCAAGATTAGGGCTTCCCATGCCTTTACTTTGTATCAGGCTTAGGATTTCATATCAAGGTGTTACATATCATTACACATCATTACCTTAGGTTAGAGTTTCACATCACATCATTGCATTAGGGTTTCACTTAACATCATTGCATTAGGGTTTCACTTAACATCATTGCATTAGGGTTTCACTTAACACAACCCTTGATTAGGTTTTCACATGACATCACCCTCAATTAGGGTTTCATATGACATCACCCTCAAGTAGGGTTTCACTTAACATCGCCCTTGATTAGGGTTTCACATGACATCACCCTCAATTAGGGTTTCGCATGACATCCCCTTAGGGTTTCACATGACATCACCCTTAATTAGGGTTTCATAATTTCTTTATCAAAGATCATACCCTAATTACATATGTTATTCATGTTGAAAGTGTTGAGGCTTAACCATTACATGATTATCATTCATGTAGGAATTCCTCTCTCTCATCCTCTCTAGGATGTCAATTACTTCAAACTTGATTAGATTAGGTCAACTCATTTTGAATGAAGGATTGACATAGTGTATTATGTCATTACTTCCATAAGCATCAAAGGTTAACCATTCAAAAGGTACTAATCACTTAAGTACCTTGAAGGTACAACTATAGTAATTACCTTTGATAGGCGTCATCAACAATCATATAGTTGATTGTACTAATATGTCTTGAATCAATTAGACCTTCAAATGGTCTTGAAGTACCTTGATCTCCATATGGTCTTGAGGTGCTTGACCTCCATTCGGTATTGAGGTGCTTGACCTCCATTTGGTCTTGAGGTGCTTGACCTCCATTCGGTCTTGCCTTACTTCTTCAATCGGTTTTGAAACTGTTTGATCAATTTATTATTGAAATCGAATGAACCCTAAATGGTTTGTGAGCAATTTCCCTTCAAATGGTCTGAGGACCGTTTGGTCCCAAACCATCATGAAATTGATTGGACCAATTTGGTTTCCTTCAATCAAATGATTAGTTTTAGGGTTTTCTTTATTGAATCAATTATCAATTGAACTATTGCAAGTTATCCAATTACAGCCCTTGGATCTTCAACCATCCATCACAGACTTTGAATTGCAAACGGTTTTGAGACCGTTTGGTCTCAAACGGTCTTGAGACCGTTTGCCTCCAAACTGTCTTGAGACCATTTGGACCATCAACCAAGTAATCGATCCAATCCAATTAGAAATTGTCCAATCGATCAATTGGGGTTTGCAATCCATTGATCATCCTTCTAAAATTAATTATAATCAAATCAATTTGAGCCATTAAATCTTCATCAATCACGTCAGCAATTAACCCCAAATGGTTTTGATGTTTAATTTACCCATTCGGTCTTGAGATCCATTACCCATTCGGTTTTGGACTTAATTAACCATTCGATCTTGAAGTCAATAACCCATTCAGTTTTGAAGTAATTTATCCATTCGGCCTTGGGTACAATTACCCATTCGGTCTTGATTAAATTACCCATTCGGTTTTGAGTTCAACTACCCATTCAGTCTTGAACTCAATTGCCCGTTCGGTTTTGAAACTGAATCAATTCAATCGGTTTTGAAACCGAATTAGCTGATTCGGTTTTGCAAACCGTTTGCCCCTGCCTAGGTTGAGGTGTGTGCTTAAGATGACATCATCATCTTCAAGCTTCAAACCTTCGAAATGAGTTGCAATTCTTATGGGGATTTCAATAACTAATTAAAATGAAATCGAGAGAGTAGAAAGGTTCAACACCAATTGAATAAATTGCAAGCAATAATGACATTTAAGGGTTCAAGTTATATAACCTGCCTTTAAAATTGAATCCAAGCTTCAAGCTCCATGTCTCCAATGGTGAATGAAGCTTTCTCAACCTCTCAAGGCTCGTCCTCAAGTCTTTGAGTGAAAAGGAATGGCTAGAGTTGAAGATTGAATGTAGAAAAAAAGAAATCAAGCATTGATCTTCGATTTCCACCATGAAATCAAGGTTGAAGATGATTAAGGAGCTTACCTACAGGTTGGGGCACGTCCTCCTATTTCTCCTAATCTCCTTTGAGTTCAACCAAAGCAATGAAAGAAAGAAGGGTCGAAAAAGCCTTTCATTTGAGTTGGAAATGAGATGTTTATAAGGGATTTTCAATGAGAGAGAAAGTCTTATAATAATCTTTCAACTTCCCAAAATTGGTGCCACTTAACCCCCTTACTTTCTTGCATACGAAGATATCAACTCCACCTTCGAATTCCTCTTCATTATCCATGAATTAAAGGAAAGCAAATTAAGCACCTTAACCATTATAATAATAATATCCAAAATTGAGTGGATATTACTTTTCCTTTTATTAATGTTAGTGGGCTCTCCACTCACTTAGGATATTTTCGTTGCCTTTGCAAGGAAAAAGGATGTACACACTTATTCAAATTCAACCATCACAATTTTGGTTGAAGGGCAATTCAATTAATATATTTTTTTTGCATTAAATTGAATTAGGGTTTCAATTATGCTTAAATCTTGATTATTTTAATATCAAGATTCTCTCTCCTCCGAAGTAATTCAAATGAGGCACCCCTCTCATTTTATTTTCTATACATTATGCCAAGAAACATGAGGGACTCTCTATAGGTGGTATTTTGCATATTGAACCCTAGGTTTTGGGTAAATTGCACATTACGCCAAAACTAGGTTTTAATGCACAAACATTGCTGAACAAGCCCTTTCTTGGTGCTCAGGCTATCTCAAGCCATACCTACATCATTCTCATTCGTATGATGCTTCAACACTTCGAGGAACATTTTATCATGTAAAATTTGCAAGTTAACCCCTCAACTTGGGTAATTTGCACTTTAGTCCAAAACAAGCAAAACATTGTTTCAACATTATTCAAAAAGGACTAAAATTTAAACATAAGTTCCTCTTGAGCCTTAATTACTTTTCAAGAGATAAGAGCAAGAATATAATTAACTTTATTAAGCAAAACATCTAGGGTTAAATCATAACCCAGGTCAGGGATGTTACAAATACATAGGACTCTACTACAACACTAGCAACTTATCCAACCTTCAGCAACTAGTGCTCTCCAAGATGCTCCGCCTCAACAACATAGTCTCTCCCATGACATTGATGACCACATAAATAGATTTGGTGAACCACAAGGATGACACATGTGGCATCCAACTTGCAAAAACATGATTTACTTAAGCGGAAGCGTTCGTTAGCAACGGAATTACTGAAAATCACTAAAAATTAAAACTTTTTACAGAGAGATCCTTACATTGGAAAACTCTTTCAAAAAGAACCAAAGTAATTCTATTACATTATGGTTCACAAGTACGTCTTGTACCATTCCTTCTCGAGAGTTACAAGCATCAACTGCCATGTTAAACTGTGCATAGGCAGTATAAAAATCTCGAGGCATCAAGCCAAAATCTCATATCAATATTAACTAATTACTGACTCCTAGGACCTGAGAGTACAGAGACGACACATAGGACTCTATATACAAACATGACAGCCAGTGTCTCCATCTGAGAATTCACTATTGTCCCTGCTGTTGTTACTGTTGTTGTTGTTCTTCCCCTGTTGTAGGGTTTCTGCCTCTTCTTCGGCGTCTACCTAAAAAGTTGGATCCCACGGGGGTGAGACAATTGAAATTGCCTCAGTGAGAGATATAACTCTCCGCCAGAAATATTATTATTGTAGTTGTAGAAGAATAAAACTAAGCATAAGAATCATAAGTATTCAACAGAAGATAATTCAATTATCTAAGCATATAAGAGTAATGTTCTTCTTCAAAGTATTTCAGCTTGTAACTTGATAAGGCAGTATGTCATTTATCCAGTAAGGAATATGAAGAACATGTATAACATTTATCTATCCAAGATGTACTAAGAAAAGTAACATCAACCAGTGATTCTCATATTTCAAACTTAAACAAATATGCTACATGGTTGATTACATTTTACAATCATACTTAAGCCCTGAGGAGATGAGGTATACCACTCATACTCCAACCGACCATTGTGAAATTGAAATCGGTACCATACATAGGTCAATGGAAGAGCCAGATTCCCATGACCTCATCTTCCTCAGTCAGTGTGAGGACCAAATGCAGGACATCTTCTGTCTCTGCTAAATTGCTTTCTTGGGTATACTGGAAACTTCGCTATAGAGTTACAGTGGCATGTTGTACTCTCTTCGCAATCGAGAGATATCATGTTTATCTCATATCGATCCGGCATGAACATCATCGGGAGATTAGTTATACATCCATCCCGGCATTCAGGAGATTAGTGATACATCCATCCCGGCATATATAATGAAGGATTGGGAGATTTAATGTTTACCTCACATCAATTTCTCCATTAGGGCGTAAGGATATTCGTGCCCATAACCCCCACATACTCAACAGTATGCCCTCCAGGTGTTCCTATAGGAAAACCTATTTCACCATCACCAAACTACTGACGATGATGGATTTATGGTTAGGGCTCTACATGATAAGATTTTTGTAGCATCCAACTCACAAAAACATGATTAACTAATGTGGAAGCGTTCACTAAGCAGCGGATTACCGAAAATCACTAAAAATTAAAACCTTTTTACCAAGATATCCATCAAAAGAAAACTTTCTCACATAAAACCAAAGTAAGAGATTTACATTCTGGTTTAAAGGTACATGTCCTGTATCATCTCTTTCTGTGAATTACAAGCATCAATTGCCCTGTTAAGCTAAACACAGGCAGTATAAAATCTCAAAGCATTAAGACAAAATCTCGAGAGCACTAACTACTACTCCGAGGACATGAGAGTACAGAGACGACACATAGGACTCTATAAACATCTATACAAGGCATAACACCCAGTGTCTCCACCTGATAATTCACTATTGACCCTGTTGTTGTTGTTGTTGTCCTTCACCTACTGAACGATTCCTGCCTCCTCATTTGCATCCACCTAAAAATGTGATTCCCATGGGGTGAGACAATTATAAAAATTTCCCCAGTGAGAGATATAACTCTCTGCCAGAAACATTGTAATTGCAGTTTATTAAGATAAAACTGAACAGAGGAATCATAATTGCTTAACAACAATTAATTCATTATTTAACATATTAGAACAGTATTCTTATCTCAAGCATTGTAGCTGTAACCTGATGGAGCAACATGTCACTTATCCATTAAGGAATATGAAGAACGTGTATAACATTTATTCACTATAGAGTTATAACTGCAGCATATATTCTCTCCGGGCTTAGATCACATAGCTAATGTCTGGCATTGTCTTTGTGGAGTCATGGCATGTAGCCATATTCTTTTAATAAAGTATTGGGATCTAAATTGCTCATTTCATCAATTACATTTCCATTTCTTAACAAGCTCATCATCATGATTATAGATTATGGGTATTCAAACCCTTAACTCATCATAGAATACTTGTTGCCACTTATTAGGTAACTTAATACCTTCAGGTCAACTGACCTAGGACATTATGATTCTTACTACACGAAGTATTCCACATAGTTCACAAGGCTCATATCATCTCTTATTACCCCTTAAGAAGTAATAAGGCATATTATGGTCTATGAAACCCATAAAATATTTTCAATATATATAGCATCATAGCCCATACCTAGCTATACTCATCATCTCAACATACCTGCATGATTAGTGCTCATGATAACAATTATATACCAGTATCATGCAATACAAGGGTTTTCTTATTGCATTTATAATTCATCAATCTGTATTTGAGCTTCACATAGGATTACTCTGCGTTAGGACTTCACATAGCATCACCCTATATTAGGGTTTCACATTGCATTACCCTATATTAGGGTTTCACATAGCATTACCATATATTAGGGTTTCACATTGTATTACCCTATATTAGGGTTTCACATTGCATTACCCTATATTAGGGTTTCACATAGCATTACCCTATATTAGGGTTTCACATTGCATTACCCTATATTAGGGTTTCACATTGCATTACCCTATATTAGGGTTTCACATAGCATTACTCTATATTAGGGTTTCACATAGCATTACCCTATAGTAGGGTTTATTATATCTAATTACCCAATTTAGGGTTAGGATGCACTATTCACATCAGATTAGGGTTCATCATGTCTTCTTACCCAATTTAGGGTTTACTGTAACATTTCATAACATCACCCTGGATTAGGGTTTTCTAGAAATAACCATATAGGTTCTCAAGATCATTTTATTAATGATCAAGTCCTATTTCATTGCTTCACACAGCTAGGAATCAATATGGATAACATGAGTATTCAATCATACTTATTTATTCTCATCATTCATCATTAAATGAATTATCAACACAAAGTATGAGTTTCTATCTCATCTTTTCCAAAAATATGAGTGCATCATAATTTATTGGTTTGGGTTAACCTTTTCATAAGGCATATTAGCCTACACTTATTAAGGTGCATTACATCTCAATGTAACAATTGACATAACACACTTCATGTATCACTCTTCCAAATATATTGGATTTAAAACACATCAAGGTATATTAGTCTTGAGGTGTTGGATGTGATATCTATCATATGTTGATGTATCACTTCCCTCATCACATTTATCTTACTTGAGTTCATCCACTTAGCTTGTATTAAGGTATTCCTCATCCTAATACTTTATGCACCAGTCCATCACATTTATCACGTAATGTATTGGTCATGAGTCACTTATTTAGAATATACAACCATTGCCAAAGATATGGACTCATCCTTGAGTTAGGAACTATTGATATAAGGATATCCATTATCAACCTCTCTAGGTGTTACATTTGTCAATACATTAATCACTATTCCATTATTAGGAATAGGATTTTCTATATTTATCAATTGAGGTTCGCATAGCATCTCCCATACATATGGATTTCACCTAGTATCACTCTTCATTAGAGTTTCACATATCATCCTTTTATATTATGGTTTCACATAGTATTACCTGAAATTAGGATTTCACTTGACATCTCCCTCAATTAGGGTTTCACCTAGCTTTGCCCTAAATTAGGTTTTCACACATAGCTGTGCCCTAAATTAGGGTCAAGGCTCATTAATCTTTTCAGTGAGGGTTACATGATCTCTTTATTAAGGATCAACCCTAATTACATATTTTGTTCATAATGGGGTAATTAGAGCTTAATTATATAAGAATTCCTCTCTCTCATCCTCTCTAGGATGCTAAGTACTTCAAGATTGATCTAGGTCAGCTCTTCATTTAAGTACACACAGTAGGGTTAACTATTATGAACACCTTTAGTCTACATCATTATCAATCAAGTAGCTCACTGACCTTTAATCATATTAGATGTTCAATGGTTTAACCAATTTGAACCTCAAAAAGTATTGGTCACTTAGACCCCAAATGGTCTTGGTCAATTAGACCTCAAACGGTCTTGACCAATTAAATTCAAATGGTTTGAAACCGTTTAGCAAGATTGGTACTTGAAACCGTTTAGATAAAACATATTGGAATCGAATGAACTTGGGTCTCCAAACAGTTTGAGACTGTTTGGACCCAAACGGTCTTGAGACCATTTGGACTCAAACGGTCTTAAGATCGTTTGGTCCAAACCCTCTCAAAACCGAATGGACCAAAAAGGTCTCCAACACTTAACCAATTTCAAGGTTTCAATCAATGAATCGACTATCCATTGGATCTTTGATCCGTTCATCAATTGAATCATTGAATCACCCCTCAATTAGACCATCAATTATGGTTTTAAACCCAATTGAACTAGGTTTTATAATCAAGAAACCATCATTTAGGGTTTTGAAATCGAGGAACCATCAATGGTTGACATTGGGGAACTAATTCGATTGCAATCATTGAATAACCACTTAGATATGTCATGACCTGACCTCAAACGGTCTTGAGGTCATTTGGATGACCTCCAAACGGTCTTGAGACCGTTTTCCCAATCCATCATTGAAATATGTGAATAATCAATTAGGGTTTGTATCATTGGATTGATCATCACATTAGTTATTAATTGCATTTCAACTTAATATCTTTGGATCTTCAAATACTCAACCATACTTAACCCTAGACCTTCAAATGGTCTTGGTTGACCTCCAAACAGTCTTGAGACCGTTTGGGGTGATCTCTAAATGGTTTGAAAACCTTTTGGGCTAATCAACCCAAAATTTTAACTCAATCAATTACAATTTCTGCACTTAGCCGATTAGGGTTTCTAATTGGAGGATTGTCCATATGTTGAATTAATCAATTGGGTCCATTGGATCATCATACAACATATACTAGGGTCCTGACCTCAAATGGTCAACCCACCCAAATGGTCAACTCCTCTAAATGGTTTGGAGTCCAAACCTCCAAACGGTTTGGAAACCGTTTGGTCTTCAAATGGTTTGGTAAAACCGATTGGACCAAAATTATGAAACCGTTTGCAATAGATATTTATGGAGGTGTGTGCTTATGATGATGTCATCAAAATAAATCTATAAACCCATGAAGCTTTCTGTGATTTTCATGGTGATTACATCAATCAACCAAATAAAATTTCGGGAATGAAGAAAGGATCATCAATTGATAAGGAATTGAATGCAATAACAATATTAAGGGTTCAAGTTATAAAACCCGCCTCCAATTGAGCTCCAAAGATTCAATCTCACGTCAAAAATGGTGGATGCAACTCCTTTCACTATCCAAAGGCTCGTCCTCAAGCTTTGAGTGAAAAGGAATGGTTAGAATTGAAGAGGGGATCGAGATATGAAGAATTCATGCATTGATTTTCGATTTCCACCATGGAATCAAGGTGAATGAAGGTCAAGAAGCTTACCAACAGGTTGGGGGTCATACTCCTGATCCTCCAACGATCCCTTGGTCGGTTTCCAAGAAAGGAGAAGAAGTGGAAATCGGAAAAGCCTTTGATTTGGCTTGTAAAGGGTGTTTTTATAACAAAATCAATGAAAGAGAAAATGCCTCATAAAAAATCATTTAATTCCAAAATTAGTGCCGCCTCTTCCCCCTAAATTCCTTGGATACGAGGCTATATTCTTTGCCTCTTATTCCTCTCAATTATCCATGATTTAAAGAAAATCAATTTAAGCACCTTAAATCATATTATACTAATATCCATAAGTGAGTGGATATTTCTTTTTCTTATAATATTGTGAGTGAGTTATCCACTTCCTTTGGATTATTCCGTGCCTTTGCAAGGCACAAGGATGTTCACAGTTGAGAAAATTCAACCGTATCATTTTTTGTTGAAGGCCCTTCAATTATTTTATTTATTTTTGCATTAAATGGAAGTAAAGTTCCAATTATGCTTAAATCTTGATTATTTTAATATTAAGATTCTCTCTCCTTCAAAGTGATACAAAAGAGATGCCCCTCTCATTTTCTTTGCTATAAATGATGCCAAGAAACATTAGGGACTATTTTGAAGTGATAATTTGCATATTGAACCCTAGGTTTTGGGTAAATTGCACTTTACACCAAAACTAGGTTTTCAATGCACAACCATTACTTTATCAGCTCTTTCTTGGTACTCAGGCTACCACAAGACATACCTCTGCATCATCTTCATTCTCATGATGCCTCAACACATGAGGAACATCTTATCATGTAACATTTGCAATTTAACCCCTCAACTTGGGTAATTTGCACTTTAGTCCAAAGTAAGTAAAACATTATTTCAACATTATTCAAAAAGGACTAAAATTGAAATATAAGTTCCTCTAGAGCCCTAATTACTTTTCAAGAGATAAGAGCAAGCATATAATCAACTTTATTAAATAAAACATCTAGGGTTAAGTCTAAGCCAGGTCAGGGATGTTACAATTATAAACCCCTAATAAGGATTTCGTCCCCGAAATCCCAGAAAAAAGGAGAGACAAATTTTAATCATTTATCATACCATCAAGTCTCCACATAACATCATAATGTCATGGAGATATCATAGATCCTTAATCCACACAAAGTTCCTTCCATTAGTTCAACCTTATTCATGTTTATGTTTATGCAGAGCATAAACCCCTAACATATGATGTCCATATTATTTTAGGTAACAAGATTGATTTCATAGTTGGCTAATATAGATAACCAACATAATCATCTATGATTTCTCAGGTACCATAATCCTTACTTTGGTATTCATCATATGTGTTGAGAACACATCTCATCCTTATCATATTCATTTCTCTACTATCACCACCAAGGGTACACATGCACAAAATATTTCTTTTACTTTAGGACATTGCTTGTTCCATATATCATTATCTTGGAACCAAAGTCCACAGCAAACTGATACTTTTCTAAGTATCCATCAATGGATTATTTCTAATCCATACACATCAAATGTCATAATACTTACTTGATTGCCATGTTAATTGAAAGGAAGAAACACAAAGTAACATACTCCTATCATCACCCAAGATTGTTTATCAAAGGAGAAACATATACATTTAACAGAGGTAATCCACTCAGCAATCCTTTATTTGTTTAGGAAAGTTCACTTAGCAAACCCTATGTGGTTGGAAAAGTTCACTTAACAATCCCTATGTGATTGGGAAAATTCACTGAGCAATTCTTATTTAGTTGGGAAAGTTCACTTAGCACTTCCTATTTAATTGGGAAAGTTCACTTAGCACTTACTTGTTTAGTTGGGAAAGTTCACTTAGAAATTCTTATTTAATTGGGAACGTTCACTTAGCACTTCCTATTTAATTGGGAAAGTTCACTTAGAACTTCCTATTTAGTTGGGAAAGTTCACTGAGCAATTCCTATTTAATTGGGAATGTTCACTTAGCACTTCCTATTTAATTGGGAAAGTTCACTTAGCACTTCATATTTAGTTGGGAAAGTTCACTGAGCAATTCCTATTTAATTGGGAAATTTCACTTGGCACTTCCTATTTAATTGGGAAAGTTCACTGAGCAATTTCAATTTAATTGGGAAAGTTCACTTAGCACTTCCTATTTAATTGGGAAAGTTCACTTAGCACTTCCTATTTAGTTGGTAAAGTTCACTGAGCAATTCCTATTTAATTGGGAAAGTTCACTTAGCACTTCCTATTTAATTGGGAAAGTTCACTGAGAAATTCCTATTTAATTGGGAAAGTTCACTTAGCACTTCCTATTTAATTAGGAAAGTTCACTTAGCACTTCCTATTTAGTTGGGAAAGTTCACTTAAGAATTCTTATTTAATTGGGGAAAGTTCACTTAGCTCTTCCTCATTAGTTGGGGATGTTCACTTAGCTCTTCCTCATTAGTTTCATTATACTCACTAGATTGTTTTAGAATGACTACTTGATCAGAGTAATTAGAAAGATAACAATCTAAGAGTTTCATACTTGCCTTATCTCAAATAATCATATACCTGGCCAGGGTATACAAGTATTGAGATTAGGTAGTATGCACTTTATTTGCTATAATATTCCTCACTTTTCATATCATTATACACACAGGATTTTTCATTCTTGAATTTTCTTCAGGCATCACTTCTATATCTCATCTTTTAACACACAGATAAGGGAGATTATAAAGCATTTTAAGGAACACTGAGTAAGATGTAAGTTTTCATCTCCCTTGTGTCCCTATAGGACTAGTCAGAGGGAGTTTAAAAACAACTACTTTCTTATTTTTAACACATAGAATCATGAAATGAAATTTCAGAATGAATCTATTTCATCTGACCTGTCACAACCCGAGGGTTGACTATTGCATCAGATTGGTTCATTGCATAGGTCCTTGCAGTTGTTGGTTGTTGACCCTGTACTTGATTATTGGGTGTTGATGAACCAGCTCGGGACGCTTGTCCACGTCCTCTATTGTTACTAGAAATATGTCTCCTTTGTGAGCCTTACTGACTCTGTCCCTGGGGTTGAGTCATCATCGAATTCCCATCTAGACAATCATTTGCTAGATGTCCCGGTTGTCTACATTTGTAACAGATCATGGGCGCAAAATAGTATATGTGAGATCCAGTCACCTATGTTGATGCTATGTCGGGGGCTCTACTTAGAGCATTACTATGATCCCTACCCCTACTTGACATCCATTGCATCTGGGTATGGAATCTCGATGGTGCTGCCGATGCAGAAAATCTCAGCTTCTTAAAACTTTCGGATCTTTGTCCTTGAGACTGAGTGTACACCTTCTTGCCACTAGTCTATCGTTTCTCAATTTCAGACCTCTCTATCCTCCTTACCAACTCCACAAAGGTGGCAAACATCTCCCTATTCTCTAAAGCAGACACAGGAGTGGTCAGTTTAGCGTTCAACCCCTTCTCAAAACACCAAATCCTTTCCTCATCATTAACTGCCATTTGCGGACAAAACCGCAACAGCTCCATGAACTTAGCTTCATACTCGCTAACATTCATCTGTCCTTGTCTGATCCTCTCAAATTGAGAGATCTTCTCGTCTAGATACATCTTAGGGAAGTATCTACTGATGAATTCTCGTCGGAATACCTCCCATCCAATTTCTCTACCTGGTCTCTTATCTTCTTCTATCATCCACCAATGACCAGCACTTCCTTTTAGGAGGTACACAACATGTCTTACTTTTTCGGCTTCAAGAATATCAAGGATCCTGAAAGCCTTCTCCAGCTCTGTCATCCACAAATCAGCATATGTTGGATTAGATGTAACAGCATAATCTATGGCTCCAACCCGACGAAGCCTCTCAAAAGTCTTACCAGCTCCATATCCCTCATAGTGTGTTGGTGCCCTAGGTGTAGGTGGTGGCATCCTGTCTGCCATGTGTGTCATGGTTGTCAGGAATTTGTCGAATAGAGCATGGAGGGATGGGTTTTCTATTACAGCTGAGTCAATCTGGGGTTGTTTAGGTACAGGCCCTTCCCTATTCTGATCTCTTGCACCTCCTCCTGGTGCAGCAATGCTGCTATCAGCAGCGTGTTCTTCGTGTGTCGCAAACATTTTCAAGTTTTTCTTCTCCTCCTATATGAGCAGAAGTCACTATCAGATGAACTGGAAGACACTAGAACAGACTCAACATCTTAGTCCTATGTCTCTGTAGACTCAACGAACCTAAATCTTTGATACCACTAAATTGCAGCATCCAACTCACAAAAACATGATTAACTAATGCAGAAGTGATCACTAAGCAGCGGATTACCGAAAATCACTAAAAATTAAAACATTTTTACCAAGAGATCCATCAAAAGAAAACTTTCTCACATAAAACCAAAGTAACACATTTACATTCTGGTTTCAAGGTACATGTCCTGTATCATCTCTTTCTGTGAATTACAAGCATCAACTGCCCTGTTAAGCTAAACACAGGCAGTATAAAATCTCGAAGCACTGAGCCAAAATCTTGAAAGCACTAACTACTACTCCGAGGACCTGAGAGTATAGAGACGACACATAGGACTCTATAAACATCTATACAAGGCATAACAGCCAGGGTCTCCACCTGAGAATTCACTACTGACCCTATTATTGTTGCTGCTGTCCTTCACCTACTGAAGGATTCCTACCTCCTCGTCCGCATCCACCTAAAAATGTGATTCCCATGGGGGTGAGACAATTATAAAAATTGCCCCAGTGAGAGATATAACTCTCCGCCAGAAACATTGTTATTGTAGTTTATTAAGATAAAACTGAACAGAGGAATCATAATTGCTTAATAGTAGTTAATTCATTGTTTAACAGATTAGAACATTATTCTTATCTGAAGCATTGCAGTTGTAACCTGATGGAGCAACATGTCACTTATCCATTAAGGAATATGAAGAACATGTACAACATTTATTCACTATAGAGTTATAATTGCAGCATATATTCTCTTCAGGCTTAGATCAGATAGCTAATGCCTGGCATTGTCTATGTGGAGTCATGGCCTGTAGCCATATTCTTTTAATAAAGTATTGGGATCTTAATTCCTTATCTCATCAAGTACATTTCCATTTCTTAACAAGTTCATCATCATGATTATAGATTATGGGTATTCAAACCCTTAACTCATCATAGAATACTTGTTGCCACTTATTAGGTAACTTAATACCTTCAGGTCAACTGACCTATGACATCATGATTCTTATTACATGAAGTATTCCACATAGTTCACAAGGCTCATATCATCTCTTATTACCCCTTAAGAAGTAACAAGGCATATTATGGTTTTTGAAACCCATAAAATATTTTCAATATATAAAGCATCATAGCCCATACCTGGCTATACTCATCATCTCAACATACCTACATGATTAGTGCTCATGATAACAATTATATACCAGTATCATGCAATACAAGGGTTTTCTTATTGCATTTATAACTCATCAAACTATATTTGAGCTTCACATAGGATTACTCTGCATTAGGACTTCACATAGCATCACCCTGTATTAGGATTTCACATTGCATTACCCTATATTAGGGTTTTACATAGCATTACCCTATATTAGGGTTTCACATTGCATTACCCTATATTAGGGTTTCACATAGCATTAACCTATATTAGGGTTTCACATTGCATTACCCTATATTAGGGTTTCACATAGCATTACCCTATATTAGGGTTTCACATTGCATTACCCTATATTAGGGTTTCACATTGCATTACCCTATATTAGGGTTTCACATAGCATTACCCTATATTAGGGTTTCACATAGCATCACCCTATATTAGGGTTTATTATATCTGATTACCCAATTTAGGGTTAGGATGCACTATTCACATCAGATTAGGGTTCATCATGTCTTCTTACCCAATTTAGGGTTTACTATAACATTTCATAACATCACCCTAGATTAGGGTTTTCCAGAAATAACCATATAGTTTCTCAAGATCATTTTATTAATGATCAAGTCCTATTTCATTGCTTCACACATCTAGGAATCAATATGGATAACATAAGTATTTAATCATACTTATTTATTCTCATCATTCATCATTAAATGAATTATCAACACAAAGTATGAGTTTCTCTCTCATCTTTTCCAAAATATGAGTGCATCATAATTTATTGGTTTGGATTAACCTTTTCATAAGGCATATTAGCCTACACTTATCAAGGTGCATTACATCTCAATGTAAAAATTGACATGACACACTTCATGTATCACTCTTCCAAATATATTGGATTTAAAACACATCAAGGTATATTAGTCTTGAGGTGTTGGATGTGATATCTATCATATCTTGATGTATCACTTCCCTCATCACCTTTATCTTACTTGAGTTCATCCACTTAGCTTGTATTAGGGTATTCCTCATCCTAATACTTTATGCACCAGTTCATCACATTTATCATGTAATGTATTGGTCATGAGTCACTTATTTAGAATATGCAACCATTGCCAAAGATATGGACTCATCCTTGAGTTAGGAACTATTGATATAAGGATATCCATTATCAACCTCTCTAGGTGTTACATTTTTCGATACATTAATCACTATTCCATTATTAGGAATAGGATTTTCCATATTTATAAATTGAGGTTCACATAGCATCTCCCATACATATGGATTTCACCTAGTATCACTCTTCATTAGATTTTCACATATCATCCTTTTATATTATGGTTTCACATAGTATTACCTGAAATTAGGATTTCACTTGACATCTCCCTCAATTAGGGTTTCACCTAGCTTTTCCCTAAATTAGGTTTTCACACATAGCTTTGCCCTAAATTAGGGTCAAGGCTCATTAATCTTTTCAGTGAGGGTTACATGATCTCTTTATTAAGGATCAACCATAATTACATATTTTGTTCATAATGGAGGAATTAGATCTTAATTATATAAGCATTCCTCTCTCTCTCATCCTCTCTAGGATGTTAAGTACTTCAAGATTGATCTAGGTCAACTCTTCATTTAAGTACACACAGTAGGGTTAACTATTATGAACACCTTTAGTCTACATCATTATCGATCAAGTAGCTCACTGACCTTTAATCATATTAGATGTTCAATGGTTTAACCAATTTTAACCTCAAAAAGTCTTGGTCACTTAGACCCCAAATGGTCTTGGTCAATTAGACCTCAAACAGTCTTGACCAATTAAATTCAAACAGTTTGAAACCGTTTAGCAAGATTGGTACTTGAAACCGTTTAGACAAAACATATTGGAACCGAATGAACTTGGGTCTCCAAATGGTTTGAGACCGTTTGGTCCCAAATGGTCTTGAAACCGTTTGGTCCAAACCCTCTCAAAACCGAATGGACCAAAAAGGTCTCCAACACTTAACCAATTTCAAGGTTTCAATCAATGAATCAACTATCCATTGGATCTTTGATCCGTTCATCAATTGAATCGTTGAATCACCCCTCAATTAGACCATCAATTAGGGTTTTGAAACCAATTGAACTAGGGTTTATAATCAAGAAACCATCACTTAGGGTTTTGAAATCGAGGAACCATCAATGGTTGACATTGGGGAACTAATTCGATTGCAGTCATTGAATAACCACTTAGATATGTCATGACCTGACCTCAAACGGTCTTGAGGTCATTTGGATGACCTCCAAACAGTCTTGAGACCGTTTTCCCAATCCATCATTGAAATATGTGAATAATCAATTAGGGTTTGTATCATCGGATTGATCATCACATTAGCTATTAATTGCATTTCAACTTAATATCTTTGGATCTTAAAATACTCAACCATACTCAACCCTAGACCTTAAAACAGTCTTGGTTGACCTCCAAATGGTCTTGAGACCGTTTGGGGTGATCTCCAAACGGTTTGAAAATCGTTTGGGCTAATCAACCCAAAATCTTAACTCAATCAATTACAAATTCAGCACTTAGCCGATTAGGGTTTCTAATTGAAGGATTGTCCATATGTTGAATTAATCAGTTGGATCCATTGTATAATCATCCAACATATACTAGGGTCCTGACATCAAACAATCAACCCATCCAAACGGTCAACTCCTCTAAACAGTTTGGAAACTGTTTGGTCTTCAAATGGTTTGGTGAAACCGATTGGACCAAAATTATGAAATTGTTTGCAATAGATATTTATGGAGGTGTGTGCTTATGATGATGTCATCATAATCAAGCTATAAACCCACGAATCTTTCTATGATTTTCATGGTGATTGCATCAATCAACCAAATAAAATTTCAGGAATGAAGAAAGGATCATCAATTGATAAGGAATTGAATGCAATAACAATATTAAGGGTTCAAGTTATAAAACCCACCTCCAATTGAGCTCCAAAGCTTCAATCTCATGTCAACAATGGTGGATGCAACTCCTTTCACTATCCCAAGGCTTGTCCTCAAGCTTTAAGTGAAAAAGAATGGCTAGAATTGATGAGGGGGTCGAGATATGAAGAATTCATGCATTGATTTTCGATTTCCACCATGGAATCAAGGTGAATGAAGGTCAATAAGATTACCAACAGGTTGGGGTCGTCCGCCTGATCCTCCAAAGCTCCCTTGGTCATTTTACAAGAAAGGAGAAGAAGTGGATATCAGAAAAGCCTTTGATTTGGCTTGTAAAGGGTGTTTTTATAAGAAAATCAATGAGAGAGGAAATGCCTCATAACAAATCATTTAATTCCAAAATTAGTGCCTCCTATTCCCCCTAAATTCCTTGGATACGAGGCTATCTTATTTTCCTCTTATTCCTCTCAATTACCCATGATTTAAAGAAAAGCAATTTAAGCACCTTAAATCATATTATACTAATATCCATAAGTGAGTGGATATTTCATTTTCTTATAATATTGTGAGTGAGTTATCCACTTCCTTTGGATATTTCCGTGCCTTTGCAAGGAAAAAGGATGTTCACACTTGATAAAATTCAACCATCTCATTTTTGGTTGAAGGCCCTTCAATTATTTTTTTTATTTTTGCATTAAATGGAAGTAAAGTTCCAATTATGCTTAAATCTTGATTATTTTAATATCAAGATTCTCTCTCATTCAAAGTGATACAAAAGAGACGCCCCTCTCATTTTCTTTGCTCTACATGATGCCAAAAAACATTAGGGACTATTTTGAAGTGATAATTTGTATATTGAACCCTAGGTTTTTGGTAAATTGCACTTTACACCAAAACTAGGTTTTCAATGCACAACCATTGCTTTATCTGCTCTTTCTTGGTACTCAGGCTACCACAAGCCATACATCTACATCATATTCATTCTCATGATGCCTCAACACATGAGTAACATCTTATCATGTAACATTTTCAATTTAACCCCTCAACTTGAGTAATTTTCACTTTAGTCCAAAGCAAGTAAAACATTATTTCAACATTATTCAAAAAGTACTAAATTTGAAATATAAGTTCCTCTCGAGCCCTAATTACTTTTCAAGAGATAAGATCAAGCATATAATCACCTTTATTAAATAAAACATCTAGGGTTAAGTCTAACCCAGGTTAGGGATGTTACAATTTTACTTTATTAATTAAGTACATTACCATATTCTTTTAGCATCAGTCAAGTTTTCAAACATAACTTATTATAACAAATGCTATAAAGAATGAGTAATACTTCCATCAAGTACTTTTAAAGGCTTTATAAAACATTGGGATCCCAATCCCTTGTCACATCAGGGTATTCTCATCCCTTATCATGTCGTCATCATGATTATGGAATATGGGTATTCAAACCCTTAGTTCATCAAAGAACACTTGTTACCACTTAATAGGTAACTAACACCTTTACGTCACCTGACCAAGGTAAACATGATACTTGCAATACAGGCATCTCACATGGCTCTTAAAGCCCACTAATCTCTTGTTACCTCTCACTAGGCAACACATCATGTTATGGCTTACAAGGCCCATAAACAATTTCATTAATAAAACATCATAGCTCATACCTAGCTATGTCCAACATCTCATGATACCTGCATGATTAGTGCATATGATAACAGTTATATCAATCACATATCAGCACTAGACAATGTAAGAGTAACATCACTATTTCCTTATTAGAATTAAGATTTCTCAATTCATGTCAATTAGGAATACTCATCTCATTACCTAGATTAGGGATATGGTTTATCATTACATTGCCCAAGAATAGGGTTTCATACACTATAACCCAAGATTAGGGCTTCTCATACCTTTACTCTGTATCAGGGTTAAGATTTCACATCAAGGTGTTACATATCATTACACATCATTACCTTAGGTTAGAGTTTCACATCACATCATTGCATTAGGGTTTCACTTAACATCATTGCATTAGGGTTTCACTTAACATCACCCCTGATTAGGGTTTCACATGACATCACCCTCAATTAGGGTTTCACATGTCATCACCCTAAATTAGGGTTTCTTATGACATCACCCTCAATTAGGGTTTCATATGACATCACCTTCAATTAGGGTTTCATATGAAATTACCCTCAATAAGGGTTAGGGCTCATCAACCTTTTCAATTAGAGTCTCATGATCTCTTTATCAAAGATCATATCCTAATTACATATTTTATTCATGTTGAAAGTGTTGAGGCTTAACCATTACATGATTATCATTCATGTAGGAATTCCTCTCTCTCTCATCCTCTCTAGGATGTCAATTACTTCAAACCTAATTAGATTAGGTCAACTCATTTTGAATGAAGGGTTGACATAGTGTATTATGTCATTACTTCCATAAGCATCAAAGGTTAACCATTCAAAAGGTACTAATCGCTTAAGTACCTTGAAGGTACAACCATAGTAATTACGTTTAATAGGCATCATCAACTGTGACGAACTACTCGCAAAAACAAGATAACTAATGTGGAAGCGAATTATTAGCAGCGGAATTACTTAAAATCACTAAAAATTAAAACTTTTTCCACTGAGATCCACAAACTGTAAAACTCTTCCATAAAGAACCAAAGTAACTTATTTACATTCTGATACATCATTACATCTCTGTATCATCTCATCTTGAGAGTCGTAAACATTAACTACCTTGTTAAACTGTACATGAGCAGTATACAAAAATCTCTAGGCATCAAGCCAAAAATCTCAGATCTATATCAGACCATCTACTAACTCCTAGGACCTGAGAGTACAGAGACGACACATAGGACTCTCTATATATAGAACCTAACAGACACTGTCTCCACCTGAAGATCATTGTTGTCCTTGTTGTTGCTGTTGTTGTTGTTGTTGTTCACCCACTGAAGGGTTTCTTCTTCCTCGGCGTCTACCTAAAAAGTTGAATCCCACGGGGGTGAGACAATTGAAAATTGTCCCAGCGAGAGTTATAACTCTCCGCCAGAAGCATTGTTATTGCAGATAATAGAATAACATTGAGCAGTAGAATTGTAAATATCCAACAGCAGGTAATTCATTGAATAAACTAAGTAGAGCAGTATTCTCTATACAGTCCATTTCAATTATAACTTGATAAAGCAGTAAGTTATTTATTCAATAAGGAATATGAAGAATATGTATATCATTTATTCAACTAGGACATATTAGAAAATGTATCATCAATCATTGATTCTTGTAGTTCAACCCTAAGCAAACATGCTACATGGCTGATTACATTTTACAAACATATTTATGCCCTGAGGAGATGAGGTATACCGCTCATACTCCAACTGACCATTGCGAAATCGAAATCGGTACCATACATAGGTCATCAGAAGAGCCAGATTTCTATGACCTCATCTTCCTCAGTCAGTGTGAGGAACAACATGCAGGACATCTCGTGTCTCTGACATAATAGCTTTCCAGGGTATACTGGCAACTTCGCTATTAGAGTTACAGTGGCATGATGTACTCTCTTCGCAATCGAGGGATTTCTTATTTATCTCACATCGATGCGGCATTTACATTATCATCGGGATATTAGTGATACATCATCTCGGCATACACATATAATGAAGGATTGAGAGATTTAATGTTTATCTCATATCAATTCCTCCATTAGGATGTAAGGATATTCGCGTCCATAACCCCCACATACTCAAAAGCATGCTCTCTAGGAGTTCCCTTAGGAAAACCTGTTTCACCATCACCAAACTACAGACGATGATGGATCTATAGTCAGGGCTATACATGATATCATTTCACTTGATTATTTAAGTACATTACAACATTCTTTTAGCATCAGGCATGTTTTCAAACATAAACCATTAGAACAAAGACTATAAAGAAAGAGTACTATTTTTTATCAAGTTCATTTCACAACTTTATTAACATTGGGATCTCAATCCCTTATCATCTCATCATCAAAATACTTGCTACCACTTTAACAGGTAACTTATTGCCATCAAGTCATCTGACAGTGTAAACATGATAGTTGCAGTGCAAGTATTTCACATGGCTCTTAAGGCCTATAAACCTTCTTTTGTCACCTTTCACTAGGAAACATAGCATGACATTGCTTACAAAGATCATAAAGTGTTTTCAATAAACAAAGCATCATAGCTCATACCTAGATATGTTCAATATCTCATAGAACATGCATGATTAGTATAGATGATAACAAATACATCTATTTTATATCAGCATAATGCAGAACAATGATAACATCACTATTCAAGGGTTGCACCACTATTCCCTTACTAGGGTTAGGGTTTCCCTTTTCAATTCAAATAGGATTAATCATCCCCTTTAGCTCAAATAGGATTAGTGACTCATCATTTCAGTATCCAATCTTAGATCTTCATGTTAAAAGTATAACCCAAAATTAGGGTTTCACATATTTCTTCACCTTATTTGGAATTAGGGTTTACTATTCACATCACCCTAGGTTAGGGTTTACTATTCATATCACATCACCCTAGGTTAGGGTTTATTATTCACATCACATCACCCTAGGTTAGGGTTTACTATTCACATCACATCACCCTAGGTTAGGGTTTACTATTCACATCACATCACCCTAGGTTAGGGTTTACTATTCACATCACATCACCCTAGGTTAGGGTTTACTATTCACATCACATCACCCTAGGTTAGGGTTTACTATTCACATCACATCACCCTAGGTTAGGGTTTACTATTCACATCACATCACCCTAGGTTAGGGTTTACTATTCACATCACATCACCCAAGGTTAGGGTTTACTATTCACATCACATCACCCTAGGTTAGGGTTTACTATTCACATCACATCACCCTATTTAGGGTTTACTATTCCCCCCAAGTTGGAGTGCATCAAAGTACCTTGAATTAAGGTTTACTATGTCATCATTAAGAATTAAGTTCATACCATCATCATACATTAGGATTTCACCTATTAATGCCCTTAATTAGGGTTATAACTCCTTAACCATCATAGTTAGGGTTTCATGATCTCACTATCATGGATCATACCCTAATTAGACATTCATCCTTAATGAGAGTCCATTACATAATTAACATTCATATAGAAAGTCTTCTCTCTCATCTTCTATAAGATGATGCTTACATGAGCCTTGATTAAGCTAAGTCAACTCAACATGAAAGAGAATTGACATTTGGGTTATGTCATAATCATCAAGGCTTAATCACACAAGGATAGTAATCACCTTATCTCATTAAGATACAATTGCTATAATCATCTTTGATTACATCATGTATTAATCAACTAATCACTTTGTCCTTTAACCACTTTAAGTACCCATGTAGTTTTAGTTAGTTATCTACCAAACGGTCTTGTCCACATAGACCCCAAATGGTCTTGACCAAATCAGACCTCAAACGGTCGTGCACAAAAACATCCAAACGGTCTAAGACCGTTTAGACCTCCAAACGGTCTTGAACAACCAATGAAACTGTTTGCTAAAGTACCACCTTGAAACCATTTAGTAAAGTAGGTGGTGGAGACCGTTTGCCAAAGTTGGATCTTTCAAACCGTTTACTAAAGGTGACCTTCAAGATCGTTTGCTAAAGGTGACCCTTCAAGATCGTTTGCTAAAGTTGGTCACTTGAAACTGTTTGCTAAAGGGCAACTTTGAAACCGCATGACCTCAACCGGTTTGGGATCATTTGGTCCCAAACGGTCTTGAGACTGTTTGGACTCAAACAATCTTGAGACCATTTGGTCCAAACCTTCTCAAAACCGCATGAACCAAGTATGGTCTCAACAAGTCAGATTGAAATAGGGTTTCCAAGATTGATTCCTTCATTGATTGTGATCATGTTATCATTCATCAAGTGGACCTATCACCATGCTTCAATTGAGTTAATTAGGTCAACATTCAACTGATTTGACCCACAATTGATCCTCAATTGGTCATCAATTAGAGTTTGAATCAATTGGATTAGGGTTTGGAAACGTTGATCCTTCAACATTAACCAATGTGAGATTAATTACTTTGAAACCATTGAACCATCATCCAAATTGAACATGACCTGACCCCAAACGGTCTTGAGATCGTTTGTATGACTTCCAAACAGTCTTGAGACCGTTTTCCCATCACATCATCATTAACCAAGTCATTCAATTAGGGCTTGGATCCTAGGATTGGTCACCAAATCAGCAATTGATTATACTTCAAACTAGTATCTTTGAATCTTTAATTTCTCAACAATACATAACCCTAGACCTCCAAATGGTCTTGGGTGATCACCCAATGGTATTGAGACCGTTTGGGTGATCCCCAAACGGTTTTGAAACTGTTTGGGTCAATCAACCCAAGTTTCCAACTCAATCACTTATCAAATCAGCACTCAACCCGATTAGGGTTTTGGTGATTGATTGACCTTCAACTAGTGAACCAATTGGAGTTAATCAACAATTATTAGTGGATCATTAACCTAGATCATTTTCAACAGATCTCCAAATGGTCAACGCTGGTCAACACCACCAAATGGTTTGAAACTGTTTCCCTCCATGCAGTTTGATGAAACTGTTTCATTCCAAACGGTTTGAAACTGTTTGCTCCCAAATGGTTTGGGAAACCGTTTGAGCAACAAAAAGGAAACCGTTTGGTAAAGTAGTTCTTTGGATAATAATCTAAGGTGATGTCATCATATTCTTCCTTCGTGTATCCAAGAACAGTTGTTGTTCTTCACAGAAGTTTTAGCAAGAACTCAAAAGAGTATCAAAAGAAGAAAAGTAACCAATGATTATTAAAGAAAGAAGTGCAATACTAATGCTTAAGGGTTTGAGTTATAAAACCCACCACTAGAACTGATCCCAATCTCCAAGCTCCACGGATCTAATGGTGTATGTAGTTTCAGTAACTGTCCAAGGTCCGTCCTTGAGCCTTTGGATGAAAAAGATGGCTAGGATTGGAAATCGAGTGAAGAAAACCAATAATTAAGCATTGTTTTAGGGTTTTCATCATGAATCTGAGGTAGAAGATGATCAAAACTCACCAACAGGTTGTGGTAATCCTTCTCCTACTCTTGATCTCTCCCTTGGTCGGCCAAAGCAAAGTGAGGAAAGAAAAACTAAGGAAACGATCCTTATGTGTATTGGAAAAAGATATACATAAGGGGTTTTCAAGGAAAGAGAAAAAGAGTTGTTTTCTTTAAAATCCAAAATTATTTCCACCAAATTCCCCTCCATTTATTGGCCACGAAGCCACCTTCATTCTCTTGCAAACCTCACCATTATCCAAAGATTAATGGAAAAGGAATTAAGCACCTTAAAGAGTTTTATATTAATATCCAACCTTTAGTGGATATTACTTTTTATTATATTAATGTAAGTGGGCTTCCACTCAACCAAGATATTTTTGTGCCCAATCAAAGCACAAGCTCGTCCAACTTATTGCAAACACATCCTTCAACTTTTGGTTGAAGGGCTCCTCAATTAATTATTTCTTTTTGCATTAATTAAATTAAAGCTCCATATATGCTTAAATCATTATTATTTTAATGTTAAGATTCTCTCTCCTCCATGAAAATTCAAATGAGGTGCACCTCTCATTTTATTTGCTCTACTTGATGCCAAGAAACATGAGAGATCCTCTAGAGGTCATATTTTGCATATTGAACCTTAGGTTTTGGGTAAATTTCACATTACACCAAAACTAGGTTTTAATGCACAAGGATTGCTCTACAAGCTTTATCTTGATGCCCAGGCTTGTGGAAACCATACCACTACATCATATTCATTCTTATGATGTCTCAACATAAGAGGAACATCTTATCATGTGCAATTTGCAAGTTAACCCCTCAACTTGGGTAATTTGCACTTTAGTCCAATTTTAACAAAACAATGTTTCAACATTATTCAAAAAGGACTGAAATTGAAATATAAGTTCCTCAAAAGCCTTAATTACTTTTCAAAAGATAAGATCAAGCATATAATCAACTTTATTAGGCAAAACACCTAGGGTTAGTACATAACCCAGGTCAGGGATGTTACAAATTATCCACCCCTTATAAGGATTTCGTCCCCGAAATCATTAACAAAACATTTTGAGAGAAAAGAGTAGGGTATTTCCTTCTCATCTCTTCCTCTAGTTCCCATGTAGCTTCCTCAAATCCACGATGATTCCAGAGGACTTTTACTAGACTAATGTCTTTCTTCTTCAGCTTCTTGATCCTTCTATCAAGAATCAACATAGGTCCTTTAACATAAGATATATCATCGTTCAATTCTACTTCCATAGGCTGCAGAACTGATTCTGTGTCAGGATGACATTTCCTTAACATGGAAATGTGGAACAGTGGGTGTAACTTTTGCATCTCAGGTGGTAACTCCGGCTTATAAGCTACATTTCCAATCCGTTCAATGATTGGATAAGGCCCCATAAATCTAGGAGCTAACTTTCCTTTCCTTCCAAATCTAAGAACTCCCTTCCAAGGTGAGACCTTGAGGTACACTCTATCTCCAACTTGTAAGTTCTAAAGGTCTACGACGCTTATCAGCGTAAGATTTTTGCCTATCCTGTGCAGTCTTTAACTGTTGTTGTATTATTTTAATCTTCTTGGTGGTCTGCTGCATAAGATCAGGACCCAAAAGTTGATATTCACCAATCGCATACCAACATAGGGGAGATCTACAACGTCTACCATACAAATCTTCATAAGGTGCCATGTCAATACTGTATTGATAGCTATTGTTATAGGCAAACTCTATCAAGCTTAGATGTATATCCCAACTTCCTGTAAACTGGAGGACACATGCCCTGAGCAAGTCCTACAAGGTCTGTATAGTCCTTTCTGATTGTCCATCTATCTGAGGATGAAAAGTTGTACTAAACATTAACTGTGTGCCTAAGGCTTTATGAAGTCGCTCCCAAAAATGACTCGTAAACTGGGGACCTCTGTCAGAAACAATGGTAATTGGGACCCCATGCAGCCACACTATCTCATCTACATAACACTGTGCCAGTTTCTCTGCAGAATAGGTTGTTTTGACAGGTAAGAAATGTGTTGTCTTTGTCAACCTATCAACTATTACCCAAATGGAATCATGACCTTTGGCTGTTCTGGGTAAACCAACCACAAAGTCCATGGTTACATGATCCCACTTCCACTGTGGTATGGGTAAAGGCTGCATTGTTCCCGCAGGCTTCTGGTGTTCATCTTTAACCTGTTGACACACTGGACACCGCATAACGAACTCAGCAACATCCTTCTTCAAACCAGGCCACCAATACATATCTTTCAAGTTATGATACATCTTGGTGCTTCTTGGATGCATAGCATACATAGAAGAATGAGATTCTTCCAGGACTAACTTCCTTAAGTTATCCACATCAGGAACTATCATTCTACCATGATAATAGGCTACCTGATCATCTGAATCATAGAAACCTTCTCATTTCTCACTACCATACTCTGATCTAATATGTTGAACTACAGCATCAGCTTGTTGTGCCTCCTTAATCTGCTGTCTCAGAGTAGGTTTTATGTGCATCTCAACTAACAACCCGGATAACAATGATACCTTAAGTTGTACATTATCTTGCCTTAAAGAGATAAGCATATCCCTCCTAGTGCACACCAAAGAATTCATTTGTGCTTTATCTAGGGCTGGTGTTGCTGATTTCCTACTCAAAGCATCAACAACCACATTGGCCTTCCTTGGATGATAATCAATTGTACAATCGTAGTCCTTGATTAATTCCATCCAGCGGCGTTGCCTCATGTTAAGCTCATGCTGAGAGAAGATATACTTTAATTTTTTGTGGTCTGTGAAAATCTGGAATGTCTCTCCATAGAGATAATGTCTCCAGATCTTCAAAGCATGGCCTACAACATCTAGTTCTAGATCGTGTGTCAGATAATTCTCCTTGTGTTTCTTAAGCTGTCGGGAAGCAAAAGAAATCACATGTTTATCCTGCATTAACACACATCCTAATCCATTCTTAGAAGCATCACAGAAATCTATATATCCTTTCCTTTGTTCAGGTAACACTAGCACAGGTGCACTAGTCAACCTCTCCCTCAACAACTGGAATGATTGCTGACACTTATCACTCCAGGCAAAAGGAACATCCTTCCTGGTCAACTTAGTTAAGGGTAAAGCTATAGAACTGAAGTTCTTAATGAACCTCCTGTAATAGCCTGCCAACCCTAAGAAACTGTGAATCTCCTTCGGTGTCTTCGGCTGCTCCCATTGCAAGACAGATTCTACCTTTTTAGGGTCAACACGTATACCTGAAGCAGATATTACGTGTCCAAGAAAAGAAACTTCTGGTAACCAAAACTCACACTTGCTAAACTTAGCATATAACTTATGCTCTTTTAGCAAAGTTAGAGCCTGACGAAGATGCTACTCATGTTGTTGACCATCTCTACTATAGATCAGGATGTCATCTATGAAGACAACAACACACTGATCAAGAAAAGGTCAAAAGATTCTATTCATGAGTTCCATAAATGCAGCTGGTGCATTAGTTAGTCCAAACGACATAACTGTGAACACATAATGACCATACCTTATCCTAAAGGCATACTTAGGTATGTCACCCTCCTTAATACGTAGCTGATGATATCCCGACCTCAAATCTATCTTTGAGAAGATGGTTGCACCATGAACTGGTCAAACAAATCATCAATCCTAGGCAAAGGATACTTATTCTTTATAGTTACTTTATTTAATTGTTTGTAATCAATGCATAACCGCATCGACCCATCCTTCTTTTTAACAAAGAGGACCGAAGCACCCCATGGTGAAGTGCTTGGTCGGATAAAACCCTTCTCAAGCAACTCTTGCAGTTGTTTCTTGAGTTCTGCCATCTTAGCAGGCGCCATCCTATATGGTGTTTGTGCTATTGGTTGCGTTCCCAGGATTAGATTAATCTCAAAATCAATCTCTCGGGGCGGAGGTACACCTGGAAGTTCTTCATGAAATACATCTTCAATTTCCCTGACTAACGAAACTTCAGCAAGATTAGAACTCTCCATGGTGGTATCTACCACATGGGACAAGAATGCATAACATCCTTGCCTCATCAGCTTCTCAACTACCATAGCTGACACAAGACAGGTTGGAAGAATCTTTCTATCTCCTTGAAAGATCCATGTGTCACTATCATCTAAGAACACAGCTTGCTTGGACTCACAATCCAAGACAACCTTATACCTTTCTAAGGTATCCATCCCAAGGATTATATCGAACCCATGCATCTCAAGTGGTATAAGAACCACTTGAATGTGATGTTCAGAAAAGAAAAGGATGCAGGGAGAACACACCTCCCGTAACACAGCAGATCCCATCAAAGGAGTTTCTAACTTCAAACTCTCTGCCTATGACATGTAGTCATGTTGCAGTCAAGAATCACTCTTTGAGTGATAAAGGAGTGTGTAGCACCCGAATCAATTAAAACAGATACGATGCAGGATGTAGACATATCAGAATAAAATAGTTTCATCTCACGTGTCACAACCCGAGGGTTAATCACTGCATCAGGTGGATTCATCGCATAGAATCTCGTCGTTGCCTGTGGTTGATTCGGTGTTTGTTGATTGTGTGCTGATGATTCGGTTTGGGATGCTTGTCCACATCCTCTAGTGCCACCTGGAAACTATCTCCTTTGGGAACCTTGCTGACTCTGCCTCTGGGGTTGAGTCACAATTGCCTCTCGGGCTCTGCAATCCTTCATCAGATGCCTCATCTTTCCACATATGAAACAGCTTCTGATCCCCTACTGTGGTCTGGATGGTCCTATAACTGACACAGATGCTGAGCTGCGAGCTCCTTCTGGTGGTAAACTTCTTCCTCTACCCCTATTTGACATCCATTGTGTCTGGGTACTGAATCTAGGTGGTGGTGTAGGCACGGAAAACCTCGGTTTCTTGAAACCTTTGGATGAGGATCCTTGAAACTGGGGGTACATATTCTTGTTCTTGGTCTATCGCTTCTCCGTCACAGACCTCTCTATCCTCCTAACAGACTCCACAAAAGTAGCAAATCTTTCCCTATTCTCCAGAGCAGACACAGGGGTGGTCAACTCAGCGTTTAACCCCTTCTCAAAATGCTGAATCTGCTCTTCATCGGTGGTTGCCATATGCGGACAGAACCGTAGAAGCTCCATGAACTTAGCCTCGTACTCACTAATGTTCATTGGTCCTTGTCTTAACCTCTCAAACTGAGATATTTTCTCATCCAAGAACGTAGGACCTGAGAGTACATAGACGACACATAGGACTCTCTATATACAGAACCTAACAGACAGTGTCTCCACCTGAAGATCGTTGTTGTCCTTGTTGTTGTTGCTGCTACTGTTGTTGTTCACCCACTGAAGGGTTTCTTCTTCCTTGGCTTCTACCTAAAAAGTTGAATCCCACAGGGGTGAGACAAATGAAAATTGTCCCAGCGAGAGTTATAACTCTCCGCCAGAAGCATTGTTATTGCAGATAATAGAATAACATTGAGCAGTAGAATTATAAATATCCAACAGCAGGTAATTCATTGAATAAACTAAGTAGAGCAGTATTCTCTATACAGTCCATTTCAATTATAACTTGATAAAGCAGTAAGTTATTTATTCAATAAGGAATATGAAGAACATGTATATCATTTATTAAACTAGGACATATTAGACAATGTATCATCAATCATTGATTCTCGTAGTTCAACCCTAAGCAAACATGCTACACGGCTGATTACATTGTACAAACATATTTATGCCCTGAGGAGATGAGGTATACCGCTCATACTCCAACCGACCATTGTGAAATCGAAATTGGTACCATACATAGGTCATCAGAAGAGTCAGATTTCTATGACCTCATCTTCCTCAGTCAGTGTGAGGAACAACATGTAGGACATCTCATGTCTCTGCCATAATAGCTTTCCAGGGTATACTGGCAACTTCGCTATTAGAGTTACAGTGGCATGTTGTACTCTCTTCGCAATCGAGGGATTTCTTATTTATCTCACATCGATGCGGCATTAACATTATCATCGGGAGATTAGTGATACATCATCCTGGCATACACATATAATTAAGGATTGAGAGATTTAATGTTTATCTCACATCAATTCCTCCATTAGGATGTAAGGATATTCACGTCCATAACCCCCACATACTCAAAAGTATGCTCTCCAGGAGTTCCCTTAGGAAAACCTGTTTCACCGTCACCAAACTACTGACGATGATGGATCTATGGTCAGGGTTCTACATGATATCATTTCACTTGATTATTTAAGTACATTACATCATTCTTTTAGCATCATGCATGTTTTCAAACATAAACCATTAGAACAAAGACTATAAAGAAAGAGTAATGTTTTTATCAAGTTCATTTCATAGCTTTATTAACATTGGGATCTCAATCCCTTATCATCTCATCATAAAAATACTTGCTACCACTTTAACAGGTAACTTATTGCCATCAAGTCATCTGACAGTGTAAACATGATAGTTGCAGTGCAGGTATTTCACATGGCTCTTAAGGCCTATAAACCTTCTTTTGTCACCTTTCACTAGGCAACATAGCATGACATTGCTTACAAAGCTCATAAATTGTTTTCAATAAACAAAGCATCATAGCTCATACCTGGTTATGTTCAATATCTCATAGAACCTGCATGATTGTACAGATGATAACAGATACATCTATTTTATATCAGCATAATGCAGAACAATGATAACATCACTATTCAAGGGTTGCACCACTATGCCCTTACTAGGGTTAGGGTTTCTCTTTCCAATTCAAATAGGATTAATTATCCCCTTTAGCTCAAATAGGATTAGTGACTCATCATTTCATTATCCAATCTTAGAGCTTCATGTTAAAAGTATAACCCAAAATTAGGGTTTCACATATTTCTTCACCTTATTTGGAATTAGGGTTTACTATTCACATCACATCACCCTAGGTTAGGGTTTACTATTCATATCACATCACCCTAGGTTAGGGTTTATTATTCACATCACATCACCCTAGGTTAGGGTTTACTATTCACATCACATCACCCTAGGTTAGGGTTTACTATTCACATCACATCACCCTAGGTTAGGGTTTACTATTCACATCACATCACCCTAGGTTAGGGTTTACTATTCATATCACATCACCCTAGGTTGGGGTTTACTATTCACATCACATCACCCTAGGTTAGGGTTTACTATTCACCCCAAGTTGGAGTGATCATCAAAGTACCTTGAATTAAGGTTTACTATGTCATCATTATGAATTAAGTTCATACCATCATCATACATTAGGATTTCACATATTAATGCCCTTAATTAGGGTTATAACTCCTTAACCATCATAATTAGGGTTTCATGATCTAAATATCATGGATCATACCCTAATTAGACATTCATCCTTAATGAGAGTCCATTACATAATTAACATTCATGTAGAAAGTCTTCTCTCTCATCTTCTATAAGATGATGCTTACATTAGCCTTGATTAAGCTAAGTCAACTCAACATGAAAGAGAATTGACATTTGGGTTATGTCATAATCATCAAGGCTTAATCATTCGAGGATAGTAATCATCTTATCTCATTAAGATACAATTGCTATAATAATCTTTGATTACATCATGTATTAATCAACTAATCACTTTGCCCTTTAACCACTTTAAGTACCCATGCGGTTTTAGTTAGTTATCCACCAAACGGTCTTGGCCACGTAAACCCCAAACGGTCTTGACCAAATCAGACCTCAAACGGTCTTGCACAAAAACATCCAAACGGTCTTGAACAACCAATGAAACTGTTTGCTAAAGTACCACCTTGAAACCATTTAGTAAAGTAGGTGGTGGAGACCGTTTGCCAAAGTTGGATCTTTGAAACCATTTACTAAAGGTGACCTTCAAGATCATTTGCTAAAGGTGACCCTTCAAGATCGTTTGCTAAAGTTGGTCACTTGAAACTATTTGCTAAAGGGCAACTTTGAAACCGCATGACCTCAACCGGTTTGGGATCATTTGGTCCCAAACGGTCTTGAGACCGTTTGGTCCAAACCTTCTCAAAACCGCATGGACCAAGTATGGTCTCAACAAGTCAGATTGAAATAGGGTTTCCAAGATTGATTCCTTCATTGATTGTGATCATGTTATCACTCATCAAGTGGACCTATCACCATGCTTCAATTGAGTTAATTAGGTCAACATTCAACTGATTTAACCAACAATTCACCCTCAATTGGTCATCAATTAGAGTTTGAATCAATTGGATTAGGGTTTGGAAACGTTGATCCTTCAACATTAACCAATGTGAGATTAGTTACTTTGAAACCATTGAACCATCATCCAAATTGAACATGATCTGACCCCAAACGGTTTTGAGGTCGTTTGGATGACCTCCAAATGGTCTTGAGACCTTTTTCCCATCACATCATCATTAACCAAGTCATTCAATTAGGGCTTGGATCCTAGGATTGGTCACCAAATCAGCAATTGATTATACTTCAACCTAGTATCTTTGAAACTTCAATTGCTCAACCATACCTAACCCTAGACCTCCAAACGGTCTTGGGTGATCACCAAATGGTCTTGAGACCGTTTGGGTGATCCCCAAATGGTTTTGAAACCGTTTGGGTCAATCAACCCAAGTTTCCAACTCAATCACTTATCAAATCAGCACACAACCCGATTAGGGTTTTGGTGATTGATTGACCTTCAACTAGTGAACCAATTGGAGTTAATCAACAATTATTAGTGGATCATTAACCTAGATCATTTTCAACAGATCTCCAAATGGTCAACGCTGGTCAACACTACCAAATGGTTTGAAACCGTTTCCCTCCATGCAGTTTGATGAAACCATTTCATTCCAAATGGTTTGAAACAGTTTGCTCCCAAACGGTTTGGGAAACTGTTTGAGCAACAAAAAGGAAACCGTTTGGTAAAGTAGTTCTTTGGATAATCATATAAGGTGATTTCATCATATTCTTCCTTCGTGTATCCAAGAACAGTTGTTGTTCTTCATGGAAGTTTTAGCAAGAACTCAAAAGAATATCAAAAGAAGAAAAGAAACCAACGATTATTAAAGAAAGAAGTGCAATACTAATGCTTAAGGGTTTGAGTTATAAAACCCGCCTCTAGAACTGATCCCAAGCTCCAAGATCCACAGATATAATGGTGGATGGAGTTCCAGCAACTGTCCAAGGTCCGTCCTTGAGCCTTTGGATGAAAAAGATGTCTAGGATTGGAAATTGAGTGAAGAAAACCAATAATTAAGCATTATTTTAGGGTTTTCATCATGAATCTGAGGTAGAAGATGATCAAAACTCACCAACATGTTGTGGTCGTCCTTCTCCTACTCCTGAGCTCTCCCTTGGTTGGCCAAAGCAAAGTGAGGAAAGAAAAACTAAGTTAATGATCCTTATGTGTATTGGAAAAAGATATACATAAGGGGTTTTCAAGAAAAGAGAAAAATAGTTGTTTTCTTTAAAATCCAAAATTATTTCCACCAAATTCCCCTCCATTTATTAGCCACTAAGACACCTTCATTCGCTTGCAAACCTCTCCATTATCCAAAGATTAATGGAAAAGGAATTAAGCACCTTAAAGAGTTTTATATTAATATCCAACCTTTAGTGGATATTACTTTTTATTATATTAATGTAAGTGGGCTTCCACTCAACCAAGATATTTTTGTGCCCAAGCTAAGCACAAGCTCGTCCAACTTATTGAAAACACATCTTTCAACTTTTGGTTGAAGGGCTCCTCAATTAATTATTTCTTTTTGCATTAATTAAATTAAAGCTTTGTATATGCTTAAATCTTGATTATTTTAATGTCAAGATTCTCTCTCCTCCATGAAAATTCAAATGAGGCACCCCTCTCATTTTATTTGATCTACTTGATGCCAAGAAACATGAGAGACCCTCTAGAGGTGATATTTTTCATATTGAACCCTAGGTTTTGGGTAAATTTCACATTACACCAAAACTAGGTTTTAATGCACAAGGATTGCTCTACAAGCTTTATCTTGATGCCCAGGCTTGTGGAAACCATGCCACTACATCATATTCATTCTTATGATGTCTAAACATCAGAGGAACATCTTATCATGTGCAACTTCCAAGATAACCCCTCACCTTGGGTAATTTGCACTTTAGTCCAATTTTAACAAAACAATGTTTCAACATTATTCAAAAAGGACTGAAATTGAAATATAAGTTCCTCAAAAGCCTTAATTACTTTTCAAAAGATAAGAGCAAGCATATAATCAACTTTATTAGGCAAAACAGCTAGGGTTAGTACATAACCCAGGTCAGGGATGTTACATCAACAATCATATAGTTGATTATACTAATATGTCTTGAATCAATTAGACCTTCAAACAGTCTTAAAGTACCTTGACCTCCATTCGGTCTTGAGGTGCTTGACCTCCATTCGGTCTTGAGGTGCTTGACCTCCATTCGGTCTTGAGGTGCTTGACCTCCATTCGGTCTTCAGTACAATTACCCATTCGGTCTTGAGTAAATTACCCATTCAGTTTTGAGTTCAACTACCCATTCGGTCTTGAACTCAATTGCCCATTCGGTTTTGAAACCGAATCAATTTAATCGGTTTTGAAACCGAATTAGCTCATTCAGTTTTGCAAACCGTTTGCCCCTTCCTTGGTTGAGGTGTGTGCTTAAGATGACATCATCATATTCAAGCTTCAAACCTTCGAAATCAGTTGTGATTCTTATGGGGATTTGAATAACTAATTAAAAGGAAATCGAGAGAGTAGAAAGGTTCAACACAAATTGAATAAATTGCAAGCAATGATGCCATTTAAGGGTTCAAGTTATATAACCTGCCTTTAAAATTGAATCCAAGCTTCAAGCTCCACGTCTCCAATGGTGAATGAAGCTTTCTCAACCTCTCAATGCTCATCCTCAAGTCTTTGAGTGAAAAGAAATGGCTAGAGTTGAAGATTGAATGAAGAAAAGAAGAAATCAAGCATTGATTTTCAATTTCCACCATGAAATCAAGGTTGAAGATGATTAAGGAGCTTACCTACAGGTTGGGGCACGTCCTCCTATTGCATCTAAGCTCCTTTGAGTTCAACCAAAGCAAGGAAAGAAAGAAGGGTCGAAAAAGCCTTTCATTTGAGTTGGAAATGAGATGTTTATAAGGGGTTTTCAATGAGAGAGAAAGTCTTATAATAATCTTTCAACTTCCCAAAATTGGTGCCACTTAACCCCCTTACTTTCTTTCATACGAAGCTATCAACTCCACCTTAGAATTCCTCTTCATTATCCATGAATTAAAGGAAAGCAAATTAAGCACCTTAACCATTATAATAATAATATCCAAAATTGAGTGGATATTACTTTTCCTTTTATTAATGTGAGTGGGCTCTCCACTCACTTAGGATATTTTCGTTGCCTTTGCAAGGCACAAGGACGTCCACACTTATGCAAATTAAACCACCACAATTTTGTTTGAAGAGAAATTCAATTAATATATTTATTTTTGCATTAAATTGAATTCGGGTTTCAATTATGCTTAAATCTTGATTATTTTAATATCAAGATTCTCTCTCCTCCAAAGTAATTCAAATGAGGCGCCCCTCTCATTTTATTTTCTCTACATGATGCCAAGAAACATGAGGGACTCTCTAGAGGTGGTATTTTTTATATTGAACCCTAGGTTTTGGGTAAATTGCACATTACACCAAAACTAGGTTTTAATGCACAAACATTGCTCAACATGCTCTTTCTTGGTGCTCAGGCTTGCACAAGACATACCTCTGCATCATTTTCATTATTATGATGCTTCAACACCTGAGGAACATTTTATCATGTACAATTTGCAAGTTAACCCCTCAACTTGGTTAATTTGCACTTTAGTCCAAAACAAGCAAAACATTGTTTCAACATTATTCAAAAAGGACTAAAATTGAAACATAAGTTCCACTTGAGCCTTAATTACTTTTCAAGAAATAAGAGCAAGAATATAATTAACTTTATTAAGCAAAACATATAGGGTTAAGGCATAACCCAGGTCAGGGATGTTATAAATTATCCACCCCTAACAGGGATTTCGTCCCCGAAATCATTAAGAGAAAAGAGAATGGTACTTCCTCCTCATCTCTTCCTCTAGCTCCCACATAGCTTCTTCAATGCCACGGTGATGCTAGAGAACTTTCACAAGACATATGTCTTTCTTTTTCAACTTTTTAATTCTTTTATCAAGAATCATCACAGGTCCTTCAACATATGATATATCATCATTTAATTCTATCTCCACAGGCTGCAAAACTAGTTCTGTGTCAGGATGACACTTTTTCAGCATGGAGATATGGAACACTGGATGCAACTTATGCAGCTTAGGTGGCAACTCTAGCTTATAGGCTACCTTTCCAATCCGTTCAATGATTGGATAAGTCCCCATAAATCTAGGAGCTAACTTCCCCTTCTTGCCAAATCTAAGGACACCTTTCCAAGGTGAGACCTTGAGATATACTATGTCTCCAACTTGGAATTCTAACAGTCTTCGTTGTTTGTCGGTGTATGACTTCTGTCTATCCTGTGCAGCCTTGAATTATTTTTGGATTTATTTAATCTTCTCAGTTGTCTGCTACACAATCTCAGGACTCAGAAGTTGATACTCTCATATTTCATACCAGCATAAAGGAGATCTACAACGTCTACCATATAATGCTTCATATGATGCCATATCAATATTGTGCTGATAGCTATTATTATAACCAAATTCTATCAAGCTCAGGTGTAGATCCCAACTTCCTACAAAATGAAGGACACATGCCCTAAGCAGATCCTCCAAAGTTTGTATGGTCCTCTCATATTATCCATCTGTCTGGGGGTGAAAGGCAGTACTAAACCTTAACTGCGTACCCAAAGCTTTATGTAGTCGTTACCAAAAATGAATCGTGAACTGGGGACCTCTATCAGAAACAATAGTGACTGGAACCTCGTGCAACCGCACTATCTCATCTACATATATATGTGCAAGCTTCTCAGCTGTGTAGGTTGTTTTGATAGGAAGGAAGTGTGTTGTCTTAGTCAACCTATCAACTATCACCCATACAGAATCATGACCTTTGGTTGTTCTAGGCAAACCAACCACAAAGTCTATGGTCACATGATCCCATTTCCACTGCGGTATGGGTAAAGGTTGCATTGTTCCTGTGGGCTTCTGATGTTCAACTTTAACCTACTGACACATCAGACACCGCATAACAAACTCAGCAACATCTTTCTTCAATCCAGGCCACCAATACATATCCTTCAGGTTATGATACATGTTGGTGCTCCCTGGATGCATTGCATACATCGAAGAATGCGCTTCTTCCAAGATTAATTTCCTTAAGTCATTGGCATCAGGTACTACCATATATCCTATCGTGGTAACAGACTACCTGATCCTCTGACTCATGAAAGCCATCCCATTTCTCACTACCATACTCTGACCTGGTCTGCTGAACCACAGCATCAACTTGTTGTGCTTCTTTAATCTGCTGTCTCAGAGTAGGTTTTATGTGCATCTCAGCTAACAGTCCGGCTAACAATGATACCTTAAGTTGTATATTGTTTTGCCTCAAGGAGATAAGCATATCTCTTTTAGAGCACACTAAGGAGTTCAACTGTGCTTTATCTACGGCTGGTGATGATGATTTCCTACTTAGTGCATCAGCCACTACATTAGCCTTCCCCAGATGATAATCAATTGTACAATCGTAGTCCTTGATTAATTGCATCCAGAGGCGTTGTCTCATGTTCAACTCATGTTGTGAGAAGATATATTTTAGATCCTTATGGTCTGTGAAAATCTGAAATGTTTCTCCATAGAGATAATGTCTTCAGATCTTCAAAGCATGAACCACAGCAGCTAGTTCCAGATCATGTGTTGGATAATTATCCTCATATTTCTTAAGTTGTTGAGAGGCAAAAGAAATTACTTGATTATCCTGCATCAACACACATCCTAGACCATTCTTAGATGCATCATAGAAAACTATGTACCCCTTCCCTTGCTTAGGTAACACCAGCACAGGTGCACTTGTTAACCTTTCTTTCAACAACTGGAAAGAATGTTGACACTTGTCATTCCAGACAAAAGAAACCTCCTTCCCGGTCAACTTGGTTAGGGGTAAAGCTATAGAACTGAAGTTCTTAATGAACCTCCTGTAATATCCTGCCAGTCCTAGGAAACTGTGTATTTCCGTTGGTGTCTTTGGGTGTTCCCATTGCAGGACAGATTCTACCTTCTTAGGATCAACATGGATACCTGAGGCAGATATTACGTGTCCTAGGAAAGACACTTCTGGTAACCAGAATTCACACTTGTTAAACTTAGCATACAGCTTATGCTCTCTTAGCAAAGTCAAAGCCTGACTGAGGTGCTGCTCATGTTGTTGAGCATCTCTATTGTATATCAAGATGTCATCTATGAAGACAACTATAAACTGATCAAGAAAATGTCAAAATATTCTATTCATGAGTTCCATGAATGCATCTGGTGCATTAGTTAGTCCAAATGACATAATTATGAACTCATAGTGACCATACCTTGTCCTAAAGCAGACTTAGGTACGTCACTCTCCTTGATATGCAACTGATGATATCCCGACCTCAGATCTATTTTAGAAAAGATAGTTGCATCATGCAACTGATCAAACAAATCATTGATCATTGGCAAAGGATACTTGTTCATTATGGTTACTTTATTCAACTGTCTATAATCAATGCATAACTGCATCGATCTGTCCTTCTTCTTAACAAAGAGAACTGGAGCACCCCATGGTGAAGTACTCGGTCGGATAAAACCTTTCTCAAGCAACTTCTACAGCTCTTTCTTGAGCTCTGTCATCTCAACAGGTGCCATTCTATACGGTGTTTGTGCTATTGGTTGCATGACTGGGACTAGATTAATCTCAAAATCAATCTCTCAGGGCAGAGGTACACCTAGAAGTTCCTCAGGAAACACATCTTCAAACTCCCTGAATATCAGAACTTCAAAAAGATTAGAATTCTCCATTGTGGTGTCTACCACATGTGCCAGGAATGCAAAGCATTTTTGCCTCATCAGCTTTTCAGCTACCATAGCTGACACAAGACAGGTTGGAAGAATCTTTCTATCTCCCTGAAAGATCCATGTGTCACCATCATCAATGAACACAGCTTGCTTGGAATCACAATCCAAGAAAACCTTATACTTTTCTAGGGTGTCCATCCCAAGAGTTATATCAAACCCGTGCATCTCAAGTGGTATGAGATCCACGTGAATGCGATGTTCAGAAAAGGAAAGAATGTAGGGAGAACACACCTCCCGCAACACTGCAGATCCCAACAAAGGGGTTTCTAACAACACACTATCTGCTCTATGACTGACAGTCATGTGGCAGTCA
Organism: Alisma plantago-aquatica; assembly: GCA_963693085.1. Classification (NCBI taxonomy): domain Eukaryota; kingdom Viridiplantae; phylum Streptophyta; class Magnoliopsida; order Alismatales; family Alismataceae; genus Alisma; species Alisma plantago-aquatica. The sequence continues at coordinate 193,068,489 of OY856409.1, forward strand.
AAGATCACTCTTCTAGTGATAAAGGAATGTGTAGCACCCGGATCAATTAAAACAGATACGAAGAAGGATAAAGACACATCATAATGAAATAGTTCCATCTGACCTGTCACAACTCGAGGGTTGACTACTGCTTCGGGTTGATTCATTGCATAGAATCTCACTGTTGCTTGTTGTTGACCCTGTGATTGGTTGTTGGGTGTTGACGATCCACCTTGGGATGCTTGTCCACGTCCTCTAGCACCACTCGAAAACTATCACCTCTGAGAGCCGTGCTGACTCTGCCTCATAGGTTGAGTCACACTTACTTCTCTAGCTCGACAATCTCTCATCAAATGCCCCATATTTCAACATATAAAACAGCCTCTGTTCCCCGACTGAGGCCTGGGTGGTCCTGTTACTGATACTGAGGATGAACTGTGGGCTCCTTCTGGTGGTAAACTACGGCCTCTACCCCTACTCAGCATCCATTGTGTCTGGGTATTGAGCCTTGGTGGTGCTATTGGTGTAGAAAACCTCGACTTCTTAAAACTTTTGGACCCTTGTCCTTGAAACTGAGTATACACCTTCTTACCACTGGTCTGTCACTTCTCAATCATTGACCTTTCTATCCTTCTCACAGACTCCACAAAGGTGGCGAACCTCTCCCTATTCTCTAAAGCAGACACATGAGTGGTAAAATCGGCGTTCAACCCTTTCTCAAAATGTTGAATTTTTTCTTCGTCATTAGCTGCCATATGCGGACAGAACCGCAAAAGCTCCATGAACTTAGCTTCATACTCTCTAATGTTCATTGGTCCTTGCCTTAACCTCTCAAACTGAGAGATCTTCTCATCTACAAACGTCTTAGGAAAATATCTACTGACGAATTCTTGTCAGAATACTTCCCATCCAATCTCAACACCTGGCCTCTTGTCCTCTTCTATTGTCCACCAGTGGCCAGCACTCCCCTTAAGAAGGTACAATGCATGTCTAACCTTCTCATCTTCTGGGATATTGAGGATTCTAAAGGCCTTCTCCAGCTCAATCAGCCACATGTCTGCATCTGTTGGGTCAGCTGTACCAGCATACTCTGTGGCTCCTACCCGGCGAAGTCGTTCAAAAGTCTTGACGACTCCTTGTCCTTCATGGTGAGTTGGTGCCCTAGGTGCAGGTGGTGGCATCCTATCCGCCATATGCATCATGGTTGCCATGAACTGCCCAAACAGATCATGGAAGGCTGGGTTTTCCAATGCAGCCTGGTTAAGCTGGGGATGTTCAGGTTCTGGTTCATCCCTATTCTAGTCCCTTGCACCTCTTCCCGGTGCAGCAACGCTGCTCTCAGCAGCATGTTCTTCGTGTGATCCAGACATCTTCAAGTTCTTCTTCTCCACCTATATGAGCAGAAGACACTATCAGATTTACTGGAAGACACTAGAATAGACTCAACGACCTTAATCCTATATCTCTATAGACTCAGTGAACCTAGAGCTCTGATACCACTAAATTTGTGGCATCCAACTCGCAAAAACATAATTTACTTAAGCGGAAGTGTTCGTTAGCAGCAGAATTACTAAAAATCACTAAAAATTAAAACTTTTTACAAAGAGATCCTTACATTGGAAAACTCTTTCAAAAAGAACCAAATTAATTCTATTACATTTTGGTTCACAAGTACATGTCTTGTACCATTCCTTCTCGAGAGTTACAAGCATCAACTGCCCTGTTAAATTGTACATAGGTAGTATAAAAATCTTGAGGCATAAAGCCAAAATCTCATATCAATATTAACTAACTACTGACTCCTAAGACATGAGAGTACAGAGACGACACATAGGACTCTATATACAAACATGACAGCCAGTGTCTCCACCTAAGAATTCACTGTTGTCCCTGCTGCTGTTACTGCTGTTGTTGTTCTTCCCCTACTATAGGGTTTCTGCCTCTTCTTCGACGTCTACCTAAAAAGTTAGATCCCACGGGGGTGAGACAATTGAAATTGCCTCAGCGAGAGATATAACTCTCTGCCAGAAATATTATTATTGCAGTTTAGAAGAATAAAACTAAGTAGAAGAATCATAAGTATTCAACAGCAGATAATTCAATTACCTAAGCATATAAGAGTAATGTTCTTCTTCAAAGTATTTCAGCTTGTAACTTGATAAGGGAGTATGTCATTTATCCACTAAGGAATATGATGAACATGTATAACATTTATCTATCTAAGATATACTAAGCAAAGTAACATCAACCAGTGATTCTCGTATTTCAACCTTAAGCAAATACGCTACACGGCTGATTACATTTTACAATCATACTTAAGCCCTAAGGAGATGAGGTATACCGCTCATACTCCAACCGACCATTGCAAAATCAAAATCGGTACCATACATAGGTCAATGGAAGAGCCGGATTCCCATGACCTCATCTTCCTCAGTTCGTGAGAGGACCAAATGCAAAACATATTGTGTCTCTACTAAATAGCTTTCCAGGGTATACTGGCAACTTTGCTATAGAGTTACAGTGGCATGTTGTAATCTCTTCGCAATCGAGAGATATCATGTTTATCTCATATCGAACCGGCATTAACATCATCGGGATATTAGTGATACATCCATCCCGACATATATAATGAAGGATTGGGAGATTTAATGTTTACCTCACATCAATTCCTCCATTATGGCGTAAGGATATTCGCACCCATAACCCCCACATACTCAACAGTATGCCCTCCAGGAGTTCTTGTAGGAAAACTTGTTTCACCATCACCAAACTACTGACGATGATGGATCTATGTCCAGGGCTCTACATGATAAGATTTTACTTTATTAATTAAGTACATTACCATATTCTTTTAGCATCAGTCAGGTTTTCAAACATAACTTATTATAACAAATGCTATACATAATGAGTAATACTTCCATCAAGTACTTTTAAAGGCTTTATAAAACATTGGGATCTCAATCCCTTGTCATATCAGGGTATTCTCATCCCTTATCATCTTATCATCATGATTATGTAATATGGGTATTCAAACCATTAGTTCATCAAAGAACACTTGTTACCACTTAACAGGTAACTAACACCTTTAGGTCACCTGACCAAGGTAAACATGATACTTGCAATAAAGGCAGCTCACATGGCTCTTAAAGCCCACTAATCTCTTGTTACCTCTCACTAGGCAACACAGCATGTTATGGCTTACAAGGCCCATAAACAATTTCATTAATAAAACATCATAGCTCCTACCTGTCTATGTCCAACATCTCATGATACCTGCATGATTAGTGCATATGATAACAGTTATATCAATCACATATCAGCACTAGATAATGTAAGAGTAACATCACTATTTCCTTATTAGAATTAAGATTTCCCAATTCATGTCAATTAGGAATACTCATCTCATTACCCAGATTAGGGTTATGATTTATCATTATATTGCCCAAGATTAGGGTTTCATACACTATAACCTAAGATTAGGGATTCTCATACCTTTACTTTGTATCAGGGTTAGGATTTCATATCAAGGTGTTACATATCATTACACATCATTACATTAGGTTAGAGTTTCACATCACATCGTTGCATTAGGGTTTCACTTAACATCATTATATTAGGGTTTCACATAACATCACCCTTGATTAGGGTTTCACATGACATCACCCTCAATTAGGGTTTCACATGCCATCACCCTCAATTAGGGTTTCTTATGACATCACCCTCAATTAGGGTTTCATATGACATCACTCTCAATTAGGGTTTCATATGACATCACCCTCAATAAGGGTTAGGGCTCATCAACCTTTTCAATTAGGGTTTCATGATCTCTTTATCAAAGATCATATCCTAATTACATATTTTATTCATGTTGAAAGTGTTGAGGCTTAACCATTACACGATTATCATTCATGTAGGAATTCCTCTCTCTCTCTTATCCTCTCTAGGATGTCAATTACTTCAAACCTGATTTGATTAGGTCAACCCATTTTGAATGAAGGGTTGACATAGTGTATTATGTCATTACTTCCATAAGCATCAAAGGTTAACCATTCAAAAGGTACTAATCACTTAAGTACCTTGAAGGTACAACCATAGTAATTACCTTTGATAGGAATCATCAACAATCATATAGTTGATTGTACTAATATGTCTTGAATCAATTAGACCTTCAAACGGTCTTGAAGTACCTTGACCTCCATTCGGTCTTGAGGTGCTTTACCTCCATTCGGTCTTGAGGTGCTTGACCTCCATTCGGTCTTGAGGTGCTTGACCTCCATTCGGTCTCGAGGTGCTTGACCTCCATTCGGTCTTGGGTACAATTACCCATTCGGTCTTGAGTAAATTACCCATTCGGTTTTGAGTTCAACTACCCATTCGATCTTTAACTCAATTGCCCATTTGGTTTTGAAACCGAATTAATTCAATCGGTTTTGAAACCGAATTAGCTCGTTCGGTTTTTTAAACCGTTTGCCCCTTCCTTGGTTGAGGTGTGTGCTTAAGATGTAATCATCATCTTCAAGCTTCAAAACTTCGAAATCATTTGCAATTCTTATGGGTATTTCAATAACTAATTAAAAGGAAATTGAGAGAGTAGAAAGGTTCAACACAAATTGAATAAATTGCCAGCAATAATGACATTTAAGGGTTCAAGTTATATAACCCACCTTTAAAATTGAATCCAAGTTTCAAGCTCCACGTCTCCAATGGTGAGTGAAGCTTTATCAACCTCTCAAGGCTCGTCCTCAAGTCTTTGAGTGAAAAGGAATGGCTAGAGTTGAAGATTCAATGAAGAAAAAAAGAAAGCAAGCATTGATTTTTTATTTCCACCATGAAATCAAGGTTGAAGATGATTAAGGAGCTTAACTACAGGTTGGGGCACGTCCTCCTATATCTTTTAAGCTCCTTTGAGTTCAACCAAAGAAAGAAAAGAAAGAAGGGTCAAAAAAGCCTTTCATTTGAGTTGGAAATGAGATGTTTATAAGGGATTTTCAATGAGAGAGAAAGTCTTATAATAATCTTTCAACTTCCCAAAATTGGTGCCACTTAACCCCCTTACTTTCTTGCATAAGAAGCTATCAACTCCGCCTTTGAATTCCTCTTCATTATCCATGAATTAAAGGAAAGCAAATTAAGCACCTTAACCATTATAATAATAATATCCAAAATTGAGTGGATATTACTTTTCCTTTTATTAATGTGAGTGGGCTCTCCACCCACTTAGGATATTTTCATTGCCTTTTCAAGGCACAAGGACGTCCAAACTTATGCAAATTCAACCATCACAATTTTGGTTGAAGGGCAATTCAATTAATATATTTATTTTTGCATTAAATTGAATTAGGGTTTCAATTATGCTTAAATCTTGATTATTTTAATATCAAGATTCTCTCTCCTACGAAGTAATTCAAATGAGGCACCCCTCTCATTTTATTTTCTCTATATGATGCCAAGAAACATGAGGGACTCTCTAGATGTGGTATTTTGCATATTGATCCCTAGGTTTTGGGTAAGTTGTACATTACACCAAAACTAGGTTTTAATGCACAAACATTGCTCAACGGGCTCTTTCTTGGTGCTCAGGCTTGCACAAGCCATACCTCTGCATCATTTTCATTCTTATGATGCTTAAACACCTGAGGAACATTTTATCATGTACAATTTTCAAGTTAACCCCTCAACTTGGGTAATTTGCACATTAGTCCAAAACAAGCAAAACATTGTTTCAACATTATTCAAAAAGGACTAAAATTGAAACATAAGTTCCTCTTGAGCCTTAATTACTTTTCAAGAAATAAGAGCAAGCATATAATTAACTTTATTAAGCAAAACATCTAGGGTTAAGGCATAACCCAAGTCAGGGATGTTACAACACCCATGTCCAAGTGAGAGATATAACTCTAAACCAACAGTTATTAAAAAAACAAAAAGGTGTAACATCATTAAACAAGATGAGTAGATATAGCTAAATGAAAAATTAATATTAACTACATAGGTTTAGCAGTTTAAGCAATTATAACTAACAGAAACAACAACATGATAAGAAGGAATATGAAGAACATGTATAAAGTTACTTCTCCAATCGCATTACATTATAGTTGAGCCATATAAGGGACAAGGCAAAGGTAAACATATAATGTGAATTGTCTTAATCCTAGACAGATATGTTATATAACGAGATTATGTCTTTTATTAATGCCCCGAGGAGTTGAGGTATACCACTCAGTTCCAACTGACCACTACTAAGTTGAAATTAGTGCCATACAAGATCTAAGAGAACTAGACTCCTATGATCTCCTCGATCAGTAAGAGTTTGTTGCATCGGCATATAAATTCTAACTACAAAACAACCTAGTCCGCTCTGGTATATAGGACACGACACTAGTGAATAGGGTACACAAACCAAACATCTCATGTACAACCACAACTGTCCTCTAATTCATCACACACACACATATAAATAAATATATATGTATGTATTTATATATATATATATATATATATATATATATATATATATATGCGGAGATATGACCACAATCGTTATCCTGCCGAGGTATGACCACAACCATCCTCAAAAACCATGGAGTCAAGATGTCAAGGACACTTAGTCACTTGCACCTTACATACTGAACAATATGTGCTCCGATCTTCCCTCGGGAATACTCATTTCACCATACAACAAGTGTTGACATTGGAAATGATCTATGGCACATGTCAACTACATGATTAGGGTTCCACTTGATTGGTTAAGTTAATTAAGTGTCTTTTACTGCATCAATCAAGCTACAAGAAAACCCTAAAAAGATACCACAAAGATAAGGTAGAGTGCAACTTCAGAATATATAAAACATTTGAGATATAAACTTTCCACATCACTACATGATATTTTTTACTGTCTTTCATAAGATCATCACCATTGTCACATCACTGTGGGAATTCCATCCCTTATCTCATCACCAAAGGATATCACCTCAACTTAAGGCACAAAGCCATTGCCATGTCATAAGACCATTCAAAATATATCCTGCAAAAAAATCATTATCTCTCTATGCCATAACAAGGCTCTTCAACATCACCACACATGTGTTACACATAAGTTTGTCACCAGTTGCAATTGAAGTCATTGATGCTCAAGATATATCCAATCAAAGCTACCATAATTAAAAAGAGAAGATACTCTATCATCATGCTTTTTATTCATGCCAGATAGGCACTTCATTATATACTTTGCAATTAGAGTTAGAGACTCACATACTTAACCGAATTAGGGTTTCAAACAGCCATGAGCATTAACCCTAATTATCACTAGTTCCTATGAATCTTGGAAGTACATTATGTCAGAGTCATTATCACCAAAGTCAAATGCACAACAACTGCTGGAGATACATAGCATGAACACTGAAGACTAGGTTGATGATCGCTAAAACCAGAAGATGCATGATCATTGGAAACATAGGGTTGTGACCGCTGAAAACTAAGGTGCATGACCGTTGAAACCATGGGGTTTCACCTTTCTTGATGACCACTGATCTTTAGCGACCACATAGGTTAGCCTTAGCCACCTTCAACGACCGCTAAAGATGGTCATCTCAACGACCACCGAAGAGAAGGTTCAACGACCAACAAGGGCAAGATCAGCAACCAACGTACTCCAACAACTCAATGACCAAAAAGAGATAACTCAACAACCATTGATGGAAAGCTTGGCGACCACTCAAACATGTAGAAACCTTGGAAACATCATGAAGAGAGAGAAGGACCCCTAAATCACAATATCAAAGATTAAGCATCACCATGAAACCAAAAGTCACCAAAGGCAAAGCTCAAGGAGAAGATCATCACCAAAACCCTAAATCCAATTATTACCAAGATAGATAAAACCAAAATCATGAAGCAAGAGAGAGAATCGACACCTCCACCATCATGCATGTAACAAAAAACTCCATTCTTAAGCAAGAAAACAAGACCCATGATTATGAGAGGGAAAACCAAGGTTGAGCACATGCTAAAAAGGATCACCACTTCCACCACCTAATAAAAGTTCAGCCACATAAATTAAGGTTTAGTAAAGAAGATGATCTACTCAAGTTCACTATGAAAAGTAACCCTAGAGCATAGATATTATCACCAAGGTACTATCAACATGTGATATTTAGTGCAACAATAATTGAGGTGAAGGTTATATAACTTCCCTTGGAAATGGAGAAACCACTCCAACAACAAGAAGCTCCAAGAAAAGAGAGGAAATCCAAGCTTGATCACCACCTCACGACCAAGATATCATCACATCAAAAAGAGAAGAACAAACATAGGTCAAAGAACAAGAAAGGAGAGACAAAACTTAGGCTGAGAAAATCAAGAAGGAAGCTCTTCAACTCATCTCAAGCACCATAATGTAAGACCATGGATTTGGCTAAAGAAAAGAGAATATCTTCAAAACCCTAGCTTAGACACTACCATGGAGCACCATGGTTCGGCCAAGTAGAGTAGGAAGAGAGGTAGGGTTGAAAGAGACAAGATCAAACAAGAGAGATCACTTACCAAGATCAAGGAACACCAACGGATCACCAAAGAGGAGTTGCTCCAACCCTAGATCAACACATGTAAGGGTTCGACCACCTTACTCCAAGGTTGAGCACCTTCTCCACCACCAAGAACACAAAGATGAGCTCCAAGGAGGAGAGAGAAATAAGAGAGAGAAAAAGGGATCACTTGCATGCAAAGATAGGGGTATATAAACCCAAAGGTATGAGAGAGGTAAGGAAGGTTATCTATCCAACTAAACATGCCACTTGTCCAACATATCTCAACCATGCAAGCACTCAACACATGCATGCATCAAGGATCGTTAAAACTAAGAAAAACCAAACGACCAACTGGTCCATCAAACCTTAACAACCATTGAACAATCTCATCATTCAAGGGGACCAAGGTTCATTGACCGCATAGAAAAGGAAAAGTCGTCAATCACAACACTTAACCTAGGGTTTCTTGGCAACCTAGAGGGTGTTATAGCCCCATAGACCACCAAGGTCACTAGGTACACATCCAACATCAATGAATGCTGAAAAAACTTCCCAAGAACAACTTAGTGGTCGTTGGAAACAAGGATCAACGATCAACACACAAGGAAGGTTAACCATCTACACAAGGCACATAAGCAAAACCCTAAACATCAACTCATGATGCCACCTCATCAAAACAAGGTACAATAGGGTGCCCATATGGACCACTCTCTCCAACATGATTCCAAAACATGTGAGACACATCGAGCATGTGATAAATTGCAATATAAAACCTAAAATCTGGTAAATTGTAATTAGGTCCAAAATAAGCACATATACAACATAACTAGCTCAAACAACATCCAAATTGGACCAAAATGAAAACTTAAGCATGTCACATGTTATTAAATCACATCGCATGATTAGATCAAGGTTCTAAGCATATTATTAATCCAAGAAAGCAAGATCAAACACAAATCTAGGTTAGGGGTCTTGCATTAAGAATCTCCACCGGGGGATATCTAAACTTGACCCTCGCTCCACTAAATGTGTCTTTTTGAGCTATTCCCGAACTAAAAAAGTTTACTAGTGGTTTGATCCAATCAATAGTCAATGGTATGTGAGTGTAGATGTTGTTTTCTTTGAAAACATGTCATACTACTCTGACGAAGGGGCTACCTTATCTAGTGATCTGGTAGATCCTACTCCTCTGCTTTAGGTAGTAGAACATGATGAAACTAATGAAACTAAAGAAGTGTCCATGGTTAAAGTTCCCCCTTTGTCTCCTCAACAACCAATTCCTCCCTCATCAATAGGCCAAAAATACCCATAGGTATTCTCTAACCTACATCTTCCTACTAGTAAAAGGAAAGGTGCTTGTTCATGTACTCATCATTCGATTAGTAATTTATGTTCTTCAACTAATCTTAGTTATAGCTTTTCCTATTTTAACACTGCTCTTGCTGCTATTTCTGTGGCATCCAACTCGCAAAAACATGATTTACTTAAGCAGAAGCATTCGTTAGCAGTGGAATTACTGAAAATCACTAAAAATTAAAACTTTTTACAAAGAGATCCTTACATTGGAAAACTCTTTCAAAAAAGAACCAAAGTAATTCTATTACATTCTGGTTCACTAGTACATGTCTTGTACCATTCCTTCTCGAGAGTTATAAGCATCAACTGCCATGTTAAACTGTGCATAGGCAGTATAAAAATCTCGAGGCATCAAGCCAAAATCTCATATCAATATTAACTAACTACTGACTCCTAGGACCTGAGAGTACAGAGACGACACATAGGACTTTATATACAAACATGACAGCAAGTGTCTCCACCTGAGAATTCCTTGTTGTCCCTGTTGCTGCTCTTCACCCGCTGTAGGGTTTCTGCTTCTTCTTCTACGTCTACCTAAAAAGTTGGATCCCACGGGGGTGAGACAATTGAAATTGCCCCAACAAGATATATAACTCTCCGCCAGAAACATTATTATTGCAATTAATGGAATAAAACTGAGCAAAAGAATCATAAGTATTCAATAGTAGGTAAATCAATTATCTAAAGATATTAAAGCAATGTTCTTTTCCAAAGTATTTCAGCTTGTAACTTGATAAGGGAGTATGTCATTTATCAAGTAAGGAATATGAAGAACATGTATAACATTTATCTATCTAAGATATACTAAGAAAAGTAACATCAACCAGTGATTCTTATATTTCAATCTTAAACAAATACACTACACTGTTGATTACATTTTACAAGCATTCTTAAGCCCAAAGGAGATGAGGTATACCGCTCATACTCCAACTGACCATTGCGAAATCAAAATCGGTACCATACATAGGTCAATGGAAGAGTCGGATTCCCATGACCTCATCTTCCTCAGTCAGTGTGATGACTAAATGCAGGACATCTTGTGTCTCTGCTAAATAGCTTTCTAGGGTATACTAGCAACTTTGCTATTAGATTTATAGTGGCATGTTGTACTCTCTTCACAATCGAGAGATTTCATATTTATCTCACATCGATCCGACATTAACATCATCGGGAGATTAGTGATACATCCATCCCGGCATTCGGGAGATTAGTGATACATCCATCCCGACATATATAATGAAGGATTGGGAGATTTAATGTTTCCCTCACACCAATTCCTCCATTAGGGCGTAAGGATATTCGCGCCCATAACCCCCACATACTCAACAGTATGCCCTCCAGGAGTTCCTGTAGGAAAACTTGTTTCACCATCACCAAACTACTAACGATGATGGATCTATGGCCATGGCTCTACATGATAAGATTTTACTTGATTAATTAAGTACATTACCATATTATTTTAGCATCAGTCAGGTTTTCAAACATAACTTATTATAACAAATGCTATAAATAATGAGTAATACTTCCATCAAGTACTTTTAAAGGCTTTATAAAACATTGGGATCTCAATCCCTTGTCACATCAGGGTATTCTCATCCCTTATCATCTCATCATCATGATTATGGAATATGGGTATTCAAACCCTTAGTTCATCAAAGAACACTTGTTACCACTTAACATGTAACTAACACCTTTAGGTCATCTGACCAAGGTAAACATGATACTTGCAATACAGGCATCTCACATGGCTCTTAAAGCCCATTAATCTCTTGTTACCTCTCACTAGGCAACACAACATGTTATCACTTACAAGGCCCATAAACAATTTCATTAATAAAACATCGTAGCTCATACCTGGCTATGTCCAACATCTCATGATACCTGCATGATTAGTGCGTATGATAATAGTTATATCAATCACATATCAGCACTAGACAATGTAAGAGTAACATCACTATTTCCTTATTAGAATTAAGATTTCCCAATTCATGTCAATTAGGAATACTCATCTCGTTACCCAGATTAGGGTTATGGTTTATCATTATATTGCCCAAGATTAGGGTTTCATACACTATAACCCAAGATTAGGGCTTCTCATGCCTTTACTCTATATCAGGGTTAGGATTTCATATCAAGGTGTTATATATCATTACACATCATTACCTTAGGTTAGAGTTTCACATCACATCATTGCATTAGGGTTTCACTTAACACCATTGCATTAGGGTTTCACTTAACACCATTGCATTAGGGTTTCACTTAACATCACCCTTAATTAGGGTTTCACATGACATCACCCTCAATCAGGGTTTCATATGACATCACCCTCAATTAGGGTTTCACTTAACATCACCCTTGATTAGGGTTTCACATGACATCACCCTCAATTAGGGTTTCACATGACATCACCCTCAATTAGGGTTTCACTTAACATCACCCTTGATTAGGGTTTCATAGTCTCTTTGTCAAAGATCATACCCTAATTACATATTTTATTCATGTTGAAAGTGTTGAGGCTTAACCATTACATGATTATCGTTCATGTAGGAATTCCTCTCTCTCTCATCCTCTCTAGGATGTCAATTACTTCAAACTTGATTAGATTAGGTCAACTCATTTTGAATGAAGGATTGACATAGTGAATTATGTCATTACTTCCATAAGCATCAAAGGTTAACCATTCAAAAGGTACTAATCACTTAAGTACCTTGAAGGTACAACCATAGTAATTACCTTTGATAGGCATCATCAACAATCATATAGTTGATTGTACTAATATGTCTTGAATCAATTAGACCTTCAAACGGTCTTGAAGTACCTTGATCTCCATTCGGTCTTGAGGTGATTGACCTCCATTCGGTCTTGCCTTACTTCTTCATTCGGTTTTGAAACTGTTTGATCAATTTATTATTGAAACTGAATGAACCCTAAATGGTTTGTGAACAATTGCCCTTCAAACATTTTGAGGACCGTTTGGTCCCAAACCATCATGAAAATGATTGGACCAATTTGGTTTCCTTCAATCAAATGATTGGTTTTAGGGTTTGCTTTATTGAATCGATTATCAATTGAACTACTGGAAGTTATCCAATTACAGCTCTTGGATCTTCAACCATCCATCACAACCTTTGAACTCCAAATGGTTTTGAGACTGTTTGGTCTCAAACGGTCTTGAGACCATTTGGACCATCAACCAAGTAATCGATCCAATCCAATTAGAAATTCTTCAATCGATCAATTAGGGTTTGCAATCCATTGATCATCCTTCTAAAATTAATTATAATCAAATCAATTTGAGCCATTAAATCTTCATCAATCACGTCAGCAATTAACCCCAAATGGTTTTGAAGTTTAATTTACCCATTCGGTCTTGAGATCCATTACCCATTCAGTTTTGGACTCAACTAACCATTCTATCTTGAAGTCAGTAACCCATTCGGTTTTGAAGTAATTTATCCATTCGGTCTTGGGTACAATCACCCATTCAGTCTTGAGTAAATTACCCATTCGGTTTTGATTTCAACTACCAATTCGGTCTTGAACTCAATTGCCCATTCGGTTTTGAAATCGAATCAATTCAATCGGTTTTGAAATTGAATTAGCTCATTCAGTTTTGCAAACCGTTTGCCCCTTCCTTGGTTGAGGTGTGTGCTTAAGATGACATCATCATCTTCAAGCTTCAAACCTTCGAAAAAAGTTGTGATTCTTATGGTAATTTGAATCAACTAATCAAAAGGAAATCGAGAGAGTAGAAAGGTTCAACACATAATGAACAAATTGCAAGCAATAATGACATTTAAGGTTTCAAGTTATATAACCCGCCTTCAAAACTGAATCCAAGATTCAAGCTCCACATCTCCAATGGTGAATGAAGCTTTCACAACCTCCCAAGGCTCGTCCTCAAGTCTTTGAGTGAAAAGGAATGGCTAGAATCGAAGATTGGATGGAGAAAAGAAGAAATCAAGCATTGATTTTCGATTTCCACCATGAAATCAAGGTTGAAGATGATTAAGGATCTTACCTACAGGTTGGGGCACGTCCTCCTGTTTCTCCTAAGCTTCCTTGTGTTCAACCAAAGCAAGGAAAGAAAGAAGGGTCGAAAAAGAGTCTTCAAGTGGGTGGAAAATGAGATGTTTATAAGGGAATTTCAATGAGAGAGAGTCTTATAATAATCTTTCAACTTCCCAAAATTGGTGTCACTTAACCCCCTTACTTTCTTGCATACGAATATATCAACTTCACCTTCGAATTACTATTCATTATCCATGAATTAAAGGAAAGCAAATTAAGCACCTTAACCATTATAATAATAATATCCAAAATTGAGTGGATATTACTTTTCCTTTTACTAATGTTAGTGGGCTCTCCACTCACTTATGATATTTTCATTGCCTTCGCAAGGCACAAGGACGTCCACACTTATGAAAATTCAACCATCATAATTTTGGTTGAAGGGCAATTCAATTAATATATTTATTTTTTGCATTAAATTGAATTAGGGTTTCAATTATGCTTAAATCTTGATTATTTTAATATCAAGATTCTCTCTCCTCCAAAGTAATTCAAATGAGGCGCCCCTCTCATTTTATTTTCTCTACATGATGTCAAGAAACATGAGGGACTATCTAGAGGTGGTATTTTGCATATTGAACCCTAGGTTTTGGGTAAATTGCATATTACACCAAAACTAGGTTTTAATGCACAAACATTGCTTAACAAGCCCTTTCTTGGTGCTCAGGCTATCTCAAGCCATACCTCTGCATCATTCTCATTCTTATGATGCTTCAAAACTTAGAGGAGCATTTTATCATGTACAATTTGCAAGTTAACCCCTCAACTTGGGTAATTTGCACTTTAGTCCAAAACAAGCAAAACATTATTTCAACATTATTCAAAAAGGATTAAAATTGAAATATAAGTTCCTATTGAGCCTTAATTACTTTTCAAGAGATAAGAGCAAGCATATAATTAACTTTATTAAGCAAAAAATCTAGGGTTAAAGCATAACTCGGGTCAGGGATGTTACAAATTATCCACCCCTAACAGGGATTTCGTCCCCGAAATCATTAAGAGAAAAGAGAAGGGTACTTCCTCCTCATCTCTTCCTCTGGATCCCATGTAGATTCTTCAATGCCACGGTGATGCCAGAGAACTTTCACAAGACATATGTCTTTCTTTTTTAGCTTTTTAATTCTTTTATCAAGGATCATCACAGGTCCTTCAACATATTATATATTATCATTTAATTCTACCTCCATAGGTTGCAAAATTAGTTTTGTGTCAGGATGACACTTTCTCAGCATAGAGATATGGAACACTAGATGCAACTTATGTAGCTCAGGTGGCAACTCTATCTTATAGGCTATCCTTCCAATATGTTCAATGATTGGATAAGGCCCATAAATCTAGGAGCTAACTTCCCTTTCTTGCCAAATCTAAGAACACCTTTCCAAGGTGAGACCTTGAGATATACTTTGTCTCCAACTTGGAATTCTAAAGGTCTTCGCCGTTTGTCGGCGTATGACTTATGTCTATCCTGTGCAGCCTTCAATTGCTGTTGGATTACTTTAATCTTCTTAGTTGTCTGCTGCACTAGCTTAGGACCCAGAAGTTGATACTCTCCTATTTCATACCAACACAACGGAGATCTACAACATCTACCATATAATGATTCATATGGTGCCATATCAATACTGTGCTGATAGCTATTGTTATAAGAAAATTCTATCAAGCTTAGGTGTAGATCCCAATTTCCTACAAACTGAAAGACACATGCCCTAAGAAAATCCTCCAAAGTTTGTATGGTCCTCTCAGATTGTCCATATGTCTGTGGGTTAAAGGTAGTACTAAACCTTAATTGCGTACCCAAAGCTTTGTGTAGTCATTCCCAAAAATGACTCATGAACTGGGGACCTCTATCAGAAACAATAGTGATTGGAACCCCGTGCAGCCGCACTATTTCATCTACATGCATCTGTTCAAGCTTCTCAGCTATGTAGGTTGTTTTGACAGGAAGGAAATGTGTTGTCTTAGTCAACCTATCAACTATCACCCATATGGAATCATGACCTTTGGTTGTTCTAGGCAAACCAACCACAAAGTCCATGGTCACATGATCCCATTTCCACTGCGGTATGGGCAAGGTTGCATTGTTCCTGCGGGCTTCTGATGTTCAACTTTAACTTGCTGACACACCAGACACCGCATAACTAACTCAGCTACATCTTTCTTCAATCCAGACCACCAATACATATCCTTCAAGTTATGATACATTTTGGTGCTTCTTGGATGCATTGCATACATCGAAGAATGCGCTTCTTCCAAGATTAACTTTCTTAAATCATTGGCATCAGGTACTACCATCCTACCATGGTAACAGACTACCTGATCCTATGACTCATGAAAGCCATCCCGTTTCTCACTACCATACTCTGACCTGGTCTGTTGAACCACAGTATCAACTTGTTGTGCTTATTTAATCTGTTGTCTCAGAGTAGGTTTTATGTGCATATCAGCTAACATCCCGACTAACAACGATACCTTAAGCTGTATATTGTTTTGCCATAACGAGATAAGCATATCTCTCTTAGAGCACACTAAGGAGTTCAACTGTGTTTTATCTAAGACTGATGATGATGATTTCCTACTTAGTGCATCAGCCACTACATTAGCCTTCCCTAGATGATAATCAATTGTACAATCGTAGTCCTTGATTAACTCCATCCAGTGGCGTTGTCTCATGTTCAACTCATATTGTGAGAAGATATATTTTAGATTCTTATGGTATGTGAAAATCTAAAATGTTTCTCCATAGAGATAATGTCTCGAGATCTTCAAAGCATGAACCACAACAGCTAGTTCCAGATCATGTGTTGGATAATTCTCCTCATGTTTCTTAAGCTGTCGAGAGGCAAAAGAAATCACTTGATTATCCTGCATCAACACACATCCTAGACCATTCTTAGATGCATCACAGAAAACTATGTACCCCTTCCCTTGCTCAGGTAACACCAGCACAGGTGCACTTGTTAACTTTTCTTTCAACAACTAGAAAGAATGTTGACACTTGTCAATCCAGACAAAAGGAACCTCCTTCCTGGTCAACTTGGTTAGAGGTAAAAGCTATAGAACTGAAGTTCTTAATGAACCTCCTGTAGTATCCTGCCAGTCCAAGAAAACTGCGTATCTCTGTTGGTGTCTTTGGCTATTCCCATTGCAGGATAGATTCCACCTTCTTAGGATCAGCATGGATACATGAGGTAGATATTACATGTCCTAGGAAAGAAACTTCTGGTAACCATAACTCACATTTGCTAAACTTAGCATACAGCTTATGCTCTCTTAGCAAGGTTAAAGCCTGACGGAGGTGTTGCTCATGTCGTTGAGCATCTCTATTGTATACCAAGATGTCATCTATAAAGACTACTATAAATTGATCAAGAAAAGGTCGAAAGATTCTATTCATGAGTTCCATGAATGCAGCTGGTGCATTAGTTAGTCCAAACAACATAACTATGAACTCATAGTGATCATACCTTGTCCTAAAAGCAGACTTAGGTATGTCACTCTCCTTGATACGCAACTGATGATATCCCAACCTCAGATCTATCTTAGAAAAGATAGTTACACCACGC
Source organism: Alisma plantago-aquatica (assembly GCA_963693085.1). Lineage (NCBI taxonomy): Eukaryota > Viridiplantae > Streptophyta > Magnoliopsida > Alismatales > Alismataceae > Alisma > Alisma plantago-aquatica. The sequence goes on from OY856409.1 coordinate 193,085,983, forward strand.
AACTGATCAAACATGTCATCTATCCTTGGCAGAGGATACTTATTCTTTATAGTTACTTTATTAAACTGTCTGTAATCAATGCATAATCACATTGATCCATCCTTCTCTTAACAAAGAGAACTGGAGCACCCCATGGTGAAGTACTCGGTCGGATAAAACCTTTCTCAAGCAACTCCTACAGTTGTTTCTTGAGCTCTGCCATCTCACTAGGTGCCATTCTATACGACGTTTGTGCTATTGGTTGTGTGCCCGAGATTAGATTAATCTCAAAATCAATCTCTCAGGGCAGAGGTATACCTGGAAGTTCCTCAGGAAACACATCTTCAAACTCCCTGACTATCGAAACTTCAGAAAGATTAGAACTCTCCATTGTGGTGTCTACTACATGTGCTAGGAATGCAAAGCATCCTTGCCTCATCAGCTTTTCATCTACCGTAGATGACACAAGACAGGTTGGAAGAATCTTTCTATCTCCCTGAAAGATCCATGTGTCACCATCATCAGTGAACACAACTTGCTTGGAATCACAATCCAAGACAACCTTATACTTTTCTAGGGTGTCCATCCCAAGAATTATATCGAACCCGTGCATCTCAAGTGGTATGAGATCCACATGAATGTGATGTTCAGAAAAGGAAAGAATGCAGGGAGAACACACTTCCCACAGCACTGCAGATCCCAACAAAGGGGTTTCTAGTAACAGACTATCTGTTCTATGACTGACAGTCATGTTACAGTCATGAATCACTCTTCGAGTGATAAAGGAATGTGTATCACCCGGATCAATTAAAACATATACGAAGCAGGATAAAGACACATCAGAATGAAATAGTTCCATCTGACCTATCACAACTCGAGGATTGACTACTGCTTCGGGTTGATTCATTGCATAGAATCTCGTCGTCGCTTGCTGTTGACCCTGTACTCAGTTGTTGGGTGTCGACTTTCCAACTTGGGACGCTTGTCCACATCCTCTAGAGCCACTTGGAAACTATCACCTCTGAGAGCCTTGCTGACTCTGCCTCAAAGGTTGAGTCACACTTACTTCTCTAGCTTGACAATCTTTCATCAAATGTCCCATCTTTCCACATATAAAACAGCCTCTGTTCCCCGACTGAGGCATGGGTGGTCCTATTACTGATACTGAGGCTGAACTTTGGACTCCTTCTGGTGGCAAACTACGGCCTTTACCCCTACTCGACATCCATTGTGTCTGGGTATTGAGCCTTGGTGGTGCTATTGGTGCAGAAAACCTCAGCTTCTTGAAACTTTTGGACCCTTGTCCTTGAAACTGAGTATACGCCTTCTTACCACTGGTCTGTCGCTTCTCAATCATCGACCTTTCTATCCTTCTCATGGACTCCACAAAGGTGGCAAACCTCTCCCTATTCTCTAAAGCAGACACATGAGTGGTCAAATCGGTGTTCAACCCTTTCTCAAAATGCTGAATTCTTTCTTCGTCATTAGCTTCCATATGCGGACAGAACCAAAAAGCTCCATGAACTTAGCTTCATACTCGCTAATGTTCATTGGTCCTTGCCTTAACCTCTCAAACTGAGAGATCTTCTCATCTAGAAAAGTCTTAGGAAAATATCTACTGACGAATTCTCGTCAGAATACTTCCCATCCGATCTCAACACCTGGCCTCTTGCCCTCTTCTATTGTCCACCAGTGGCAAGCACTCCCCTTAAGAAGGTACACTACATGTCTAACCTTCTCAGCTTCTGGGATATTGAGGATTCTAAAGGCCTTCTCCAACTCAGTCAGCCACATGTCTACATCTATTGGGTCAGTTGTACCAGCATATTCTGTGGCTCCAACCTGACAAAGTCATTCAAAAGTCTTACCGACTCCTTGTCCTTCATGGTGAGCTGGTGCCCTAGTTGCAGGTGGTGGCATCCTATCCGCCATATGCATCATGGTTGCCATGAACTGCCCAAACAGATCATGGAAGGCTGGGTTTTCCAGTGCAGCTTGGTTAAGCTAGGGATGTTCAGGTTCTGGTTCATCCCTATTCTGGTCCCTTGCACCTCTTCTCGGTGCAGCAACGCTGCTCTCAGCAGCATGTTCTTCATGTGATCCAGACATCTTGAAGTTCTTCTTCTCCTCCTATATGAGCAGAAGACACTATCAGATTACTAGAAGACACTAGAATAGACTCAACAACCTTAATCCTATGTCTCTATAGACTCAGCGAACCTAGAGCTCTCATAACACTTAATTTGTGGCATCCAACTCGCAAAAACATGATTTACTTAAGCGGAAGCGTTCGTTAGCAGCACAATTACTGCAAATCACTAAAAATTAAAACTTTTTACAAAGAGATCCTTACATTGGAAAACTCTTTCAAAAAGAATCAAAGTAATTCTATTGCATTTTGGTTCACAAGTACATGTCTTGTACCATTCCTTCTCAAGAATTACAAGCATCAACTTCCATGTTAAACTATGCATAGGCAGTATAAAAATATCGAGGCATCAAGCCAAAATCTCAGATCAATATTAACTAACTATTGACTCCTAGGACTTGAGAGTACAGAGACGACACATAGGACTCTATACACTAAAATGACAGCCAGTGTCTCTACCTGAGAATTCACTACTGTCCCTATTGCTGCTCTTCACCCGCTGTAGGGTTTCTACTTCTTCTTCTGCGTCTACCTAAAAAGTTGGATCCCACGGGGGTGAGACAATTGAAATTTACCCAGTGAGAGATATAACTCTCCGCCAGAAACATTATTATTGCAATTTATGGAATAAAACTGAGCAAAAGAATCATAAGTATTCAACAACAGGTAAATCAATTATCTAAAGATATTAAAGCAATGTTCTTTTCCAAAGTATTTCATCTTGTAACTTGATAAGTGAGTATGTCATTTATCCAGTAAGGAATATGAAGAACATGTATAACATTTATCTATCTAAGATATACTAAGCAAAGTAACATCAACCAGTGATTCTAATATTTCAATCTTAAGAAAATACACTACACGACTGATTACATTTTACAAGCATTCTTAAGCCCTGAGGAGATGAGGTATACCGCTCATACTCCAACCGACCATTATGAAATCGAAAACAGTATCATACATAGGTCAATGGAAGAGCCGAATTCCCATGACCTCATCTTCCTTAGTTAGTGTGAGGACCAAATGCAAGACATCTTGTGTCTCTGCTAAATAGCTTTCTAGGGTATACTGGCAACTTTGCTATTAGAGTTACAGTGGCATGATGTACTCTCTTCACAATCGAGAGATTTTATATTTATCTCACATCGATCCGACATTAACATCATCGGGAGATTAGTGATACATCCATCCCGGCATTCAAGAGATTAGTGATACATCCATCCTGGCATATATAATGAAGGATTGGGAGATTTAATGTTTACCTCACACCAATTCCTCCATTATGGCGTAAGGATATTCGCGCCCATTACCCCCACATACTCAACAGTATGCCCTCCAGGAGTTCATGTAGGAAAACCTATTTCACCATCACCAAACTACTGACGATGATGGATCTACGGCTAGGGCTCTACATGATAAGATTTTACTTGATTAATTAAGTACATTACCATATTCTTTTAGCATCAATCAGGTTTTCAAACATAACTTATTATAACAAATGCTATAAAGAATGAGTAATACTTCCATAAAGTACTTTTAAAGGCTTTATAAAACATTGGGATCTCAATCCCTTGTCACATCAGAGTATTCTCATCCCTTATTATCTCATCATCATGATTATGGAATATGGGTATTCAAACCCTTAGTTCATCAAAGAACACTTGTTACCACTTAACAGGTAACTAACACCTTTAGGTCATCTGACCAAGGTAAACATGATACTTGCAATACATGCATCTCACATGGCTCTTAAAGCCCATTAATCTCTTGTTACCTCTCACTAGGAAACACAGCATGTTATGGCTTACAAGTCTCATAAACAATTTCATTAATAAAACATCATAGCTCATACCTGGCTATGTCCAACATCTCATGATACCTGCATGATTAGTGCATATGATAACATTTATATCAATCACATATCAGCACTAGACAATGTAAGAGTAACATCACTATTTCCTTATTAGAATTAAGATTTCCCAATTCATGTCAATTAGGAATACTCATCTCATTACCCAGATTAGGGTTATGGTTTATCATTATATTGCCCAATATTAGGGTTTCATACACTATAACCCAAGATTAGGGCTTCTCATGCCTTTACTCTATATCAGGGTTAGGATTTCATATCAAGGTGTTACATATCATTACACATCATTACCTTAGGTTAGAGTTTCACATCACATCATTGCATTATGGTTTCACTTAACATCATTGCATTAGGGTTTCACTTAACAACATTGCATTAGGGTTTCACTTAACATCACCCTTGATTAGGGTTTCATATGACATCACCCTCAATTAGGGTTTCATATGACATCACCCTCAATTAGGGTTTCACTTAACATCACCCTTGATTAGGGTTTCACATGACATCACCCTCAATTAGGGTTTCACATGACATCACCCTCAATTAGGGTTTCACTTAACATCACCCTTTATTAGGGTTTCATAATCTCTTTATCAAATATCATACCCTGATTACATATTTTATTCATGTTGAAAGTGTTGAGGCTTAACCATTACATGATTATCATTCATGTCGGAATTCCTCTCTCTCTCATCCTCTCTAGGATGTCAATTACTTCAAACTTTATTAGATTAGGTCAACTCATTTTGAATGAAGGATTGACATAGTGTATTATGTCATTACTTCCATAAGCATCAAAGGTTAACCATTCAAAAGGTACTAATCACTTAAGTACCTTGAAGGTACAACCATAGTAATTACCTTTGATATGCATCATCAACAATCATATAGTTGATTGTACTAATATGTCTTGAATCAATTAGACCTTCAAACGGTCTTGAAGTACCTTGATCTCCATTCGGTCTTGAGGTGCTTGACCTCCATTCGGTCTTGAGGTGCTTGACCTCCATTCGGTCTTGAGGTGTTTGACCTCCATTCGGTCTTGCCTTACTTCTTCAATCAGTTTTGAAACTGTTTTATCAATTTATTATTGAAACCGAATGAACCCTAAATGGTTTGTGAACAATTTCCCTTCAAATGGTGTGAGGACCGTTTGGTCCCAAACCATCGTGAAACTAATTGAACCAATTTGGTTTCCTTCAATCAAATGATTAGTTTTAGGGTTTGCTTTATTGAATCGATTATCAATTGAACTATTGGAAGTTATTCAATTACAACCCTTGGATCTTCAACCATCCATCACAGCCTTTGAACTCCAAACGGTTTTGAGACTGTTTGGTCTCAAATGGTCTTGAGACCGTTTGGACCATCAACCAAGTAATCGATCCAATCCAATTAGAAATTCTTCAATCGATCAATTAGAGTTTGCAATCCATTGATCATACTTCTAAAATTAATTATAATCAAATCAATTTGATCCATTAAATCTTCATCAATCACATCAGAAATTAACCCCAAACAGTTTTGAAATTTAATTTACCCATTCGGTCTTGAGATCCATTACCCATTCGGTTTTGGACTCAATTAACCATTCGATCTTGAAGTCAATAACCCATTCAGTTTTGAAGTAATTTATCCATTTGGTCTTGGGTACAATTACCCATTCAGTCTTGAGTAAATTATCCATTCGGTTTTGAGTTCAACTACCCATTTGGTCTTGAACTCAATTGCCCATTCGGTTTTGAAACTGAATCAATTCAATCGGTTTTGAAACTGAATTAGCTCATTCGGTTTTGCAAACCGTTTGCCCCTTCCTTGGTTGAGGTGTGTGCTTAAGATGACATCATCATCTTCAAGCTTCAAACCTTCAAAATCAGTTGTGATTCTTATGGTAATTTGAATCAACTAATCAAAAGGAAATCGAGAGAGTAGAAAGGTTCAACGCATAATGAACAAATTGCAAGCAATAATGACATTTAAGGTTTCAAGTTATATAACCCGCCTTCAAAACCGAATCCAAGCTTCAATCTCCACGTCTCCAATGGTTAATGAAGCTTTCACAACCTCCCAAGGCTCGTCCTCAAGTCTTTGAGTGAACAAGAATGGCTAGAATCGAAGATTGAATGGAGAAAAGAAGAAATCAAGCATTGATTTTCGATTTCCACCATGAAATCAAGGTTGAAGATGATTAAGGAGCTTTCCTACAGGTTGGGGCACGTCCTCCTGTTTCTCCTAAGCTCCCTTGTGTTCAACCAAATCAAGGAAAGAAAGAAGGGTCAAAAAAGAGTCTTCAAGTGGGTGGAAAATGAGATGTTTATAAGGGAATTTCAATGAGAGATAAAGTCTTATAATAATCTTTCAACTTCCCAAAATTGGTGCCACTTAACCCCATTACTTTCTTTCATACGAATCTATCAACTCCACCTTCGAATTCCTCTTCATTATCCATGAATTAAAGGAAAGAAAATTAAGCACCTTAACCATTATAATAATAATATCCAAAATTGAGTGGATATTACTTTTCCTTTTACTAATGTTAGTGGGCTCTCCACTCACTTAAGATATTTTCGTTGCCTTTGCAAGGCACAAGGACGTCCACACTTATGAAAATTCAACCATCACAATTTTGGTTGAAGGGCAATTCAATGAATATATTTATTTTTGCATTAAATTGAATTAGGGTTTCAATTATGCTTAAATCTTGATTATTTTAATATCAAGATTCTCTCTCCTACAAAGTAATTCAAATGAGGCACCCCTCTCATTTTATTTTCTCTACATGATGCCAAAAAACATGAGGGAGTCTCTAGAGGTGGTATTTTGCATATTGAACCCTAGGTTTTGGGTAAATTGCACATTACACCAAAACTAGATTTTAATGCACAAACATTGCTTAACAAGCCCTTTCTTGGTGCTCAAGCTATCTCAAGCCATACCTATGAATCATTATCATTCTTATTATACTTCAACACTTCGAGGAACATTTTATCATGTACAATTTGCAAGTTAACCCCTCAACTTGGGTAATTTGTACTTTAGTCCAAAATAAGCAAAACATTATTTCAACATTATTCAAAAAGGACTAAAATTGAAACATAAGTTCCTCTTGAGCCTTAATTACTTTTCAAGAGATAATAGCAAGCATATAATTAACTTTATTAAGCAAAACATCTAGGGTTAAAGCATAACCCAGGTCAGGGATGTTACAATTTCTATGCCAAAGAATTCTACACAAGCTCTTCAACATCCTACATGGCGACAAGCTATGGACAATGAAATGAGTGTCTTACGAGATCACAAGACCGGGGATCTTTTTAATCATCCTAAAAACTGTACAAAGGTTAGTTGTTATTAGATTTTTACTATTAAATATCAACCAGATGGGTCTATTAATCGGTTGAAGGTTTGACTCGTAGCCAAAGGCTACACTTAGACCTATGGTGTAGACTACTTTGAAACTATCTCTCATGCGGCCCACCTCAACTCTATGAGAGTTTTTATCTCTGTGGCTATCAATAAAGATTGGTCTCTTTTATTAACTTGATGTCAAAAATGTGTTCATGTATAGTGATCTACATGAGGAAGTTTATATTGAACAACCACCTAGTTTTGCCAGTCGGGGGGGTGTTCCAAAGTCTACAGACTCATGAAGGAAATATATGACCTAAAACAAAGCCCACGAGCATGGTTTGATAAATTAAGCCAAATACTTCTCAAGTTTCAATTTTGACACTACCAACATGGATCATTATATATTTATTAGAAAAACCAGCTCTGGACTTGTTGTCCTTATTGTTTATGTGGATGATATTATTTTGTCTGGTGAGGATTCTGACGATATTGCAACTACCAAATGACATCTTGAACAACATTTTATTACTAAACATTGGGTAAACTCATATACTCATCGGGAATTGAAGTTTCCAGACCGTCTTCTAGTGTCTGCCTCTCCCAACACAAATATGTGTTGGACCTTCTGACAGAAGCATGTATGCTTGGTTCTAAACCTGTTAGTACTCCCCTAGATCCCAATACCAATTGGGATGATGGATCTTCACCTCCATACCTTGATAACCATCAATACCGACAAACAATTGGTAAACTTATCTATCTCACTATGACAAGAGCTCATATAACTATTGTTGTTGGACTTGTGGATCAGTATCTAGACAAACCTCGACAATGTTACTGGGTGTTGTGTGTCACATTCTTAAATATCTTATATGGTATTAGACATGTTCGATCCTTCCTAAACATTCTCCACCATCAAACCCCCTCTTACCATCGACCACCCCACTTTACCCATTTTTTTCACCATCTCCACCATTACCTCTATCACCTTCATTACCACCACCCTCCTCCTACGAACACCACACTCCTCCCATAGACCACCCCATTGACCTCCACCCAGTGAGCATATCTTCATCTTCCCCACATCGACCTCCCACCCTTCGCCCACCACCCATCGATCACCCACTCATAGACCACCACCCGTCAACCACCACCTATCAAACACCACCCATCGACCACCACATGTTGACCAACACCCCATCGACCACCACTCATTGACCAGAACCTATCAACCACCACCTATCAACCACCACCCATCGAGCCCACCCATCGACCCCTCTTTTGGAAATTCCAAAACAGGACATTGAAACCCTAAAGGTATCACCTCTTCTCCTGCCTACGCCTCATGGTGGAGTGACTCTCTTACCGTGGTGACATAGGTCTTCTCTTATCCCTACTGCCCCTATGAGGGTTTCTTAGATTTTTTAAATCCAATATGTTATTGCTATCTACTGCCTCTGTGCGGGTTCCTTGGATCTCTTTAGATATGGATACTGTTGTCTCTGCCCCTATGTTGTTATTTGAGATCTACTTATTTTCTTCTAATCTTTGCTACTGTTATTGCTCCACTGCGAGTTTTCTTTCATATCTAGTCATCTAGATTATGATCTACTTCTACTTCTTATGACTTCCATGGCTACTATAGATCCTTCATGGACCTTGTGTGCTAAGACTGTGAAACTTGATGAATCTAACTGCCATATGTGGGTGGATTCATTTGTACTCTATGTTAAAGACCAAGAGAGTTATGCTCATATCTCTTTTATTGGTAAGGATCCTCCTATTGACTCGTAGATGACAAAGTCAAACAGGCCTATGACCAATGGGTCAACAGAGGATTCTGGTGTCATGAAATAAATGGTGAATAATGGTGAATCGAAGATCATCCAGTCTCTTCTTTGCCTACCTGATGCCAAAGCCATGTGGGATCATCTGTCCCATGTGTACTCACATCAGCATAACCCGAAGAAGGCCTTTAGGGCCTTTAGATCTTCAAAAGCTTGGCTAAAAAGGAATATTCCTCCAACGAATCTGTTGAAGACAAGTCTAAAGTACATAACACAACACAACCAACATAGGAAAGAACACAACAAATAGACAACACATGCTAACGCATAAATTGTATATACTAATAAATATCAAAGACAAAACTTAGATCCACCATCAAGCTATGTAACACCATCATTCAAGAGCGACTAAGTCCCATATGTATATTTGGGGTGGGTCTATGCCCCTCTATCATGTCATTCATTCATCATAAATACCATATGACATAAATTTCAATTGCTTTCTCTTGGTTATGGTTATTTCAAAACTAAATTTCCTCTTATACAACCATGATAGTTGCATTTTAGAAAGCAGAGAGGAGGTCCAATCTAATCCCGAGGGAGAAAGCTCCTGTTGTGTGTTTTGAACATTGATCCTTAACGAGCAAGTATTTGAAATTTATCACAAAGATAGTCGATGTCCAATAAATATGCAAATGCATATATATATATATATATATATAGAGAGAGAGAGAGAGAGAGTCATGCTAAAATACACTTGAGTGTACAGATCGCACAAATACACTCAAGTGTGTTTGCATATCAAGACTATTTTTTGCAAAAAAATGTAACCCATTGATCTTCACTGTCATACTATAACTAGTCTACATACAAATTTTGAGCCCATTTGGATGAGTGTAAGTTGCTCATCCAAGGGCAACAAAATTGATGCGTGAAACTAATTTGAAATGCATAATTATTGTGGTCTTTATAACATGATCTATAAATGTCCAAATGTGCTCAAATTTTGCATATGAGATAATCACAAGATGTTTAAGAAGATCAATGGATTTGATTTTTGAAAAAAAAATATTGCATCATGAAAAACTACTTGAGTGTATTCTGCTTCGAATACACTCGAGTGTATTATAGCCTGACTCTCTCTCTCTCTCTCTCTATATATATATATATATATATATATATATATATATATATATAATATGTATATATATATATAATATGTGTGCAATTACAATGACAATCACTTAGTTAATTGACACCTACTATGCAATAGTTGTAGGTGAATGGTTAGCGTGGTTGAGGCATTTGAAACCTCGATGTTGATGATTTTTCTCTATTTCCACATCATTTTTTGACTTAATTTATTTCTACCTTTACTTCTATTGTACTTAGCTCATAATGGATCTATTATTATATGATCATACTAGCAACCAAAATGTATAACACTATGGATTCATACCCATGATTCTTATGAGCTATTTCAAATTTCACTACAACCGGCCTCGTATAGTTGTGTGTAAACCTTCAAACTTTATAAACTTATAACTCAATCAAAGCAACTATGTAAAGTGCTTAGTCTCCAAAAGTTGATGCTATGATTGTATGTTAGTGTCTAGAACCTGCATTCGCTAAACTCACATCAATTTCCACTTCACCAATTGGTCCATTAGTTTAGTCTTAAGTCATTAATTTAGGGACAAGACACACACTTATTTATGAAGTTATAACAAATCCAACCACTATTTATCTCCTTAAGATGATCTATGCAATGAGAGATATGACTATTTCATATTGAACTTGAAGTTGTAACATGCCCTACCTCCTTCGAGGGATAGTTAGAAAATTTATCTTATTTTCATGAAGCTACTCGTTTGGATCTTGAAGCTAAGCACCCGCAACTTCCCCAACCAATGGTGCTACCTTTGTTTGACATCCACTGCACCCCCTTTGCGTTATATGGTTGAAGATGCCATCTTATCCTTTTAGAAAGGGACTGCTTGTGCACGCGGCAACCTCCGCACACAACACCTTATTGATGCTATGCATATGGCAGCAACAACTATTAAAGATGAACTTCTGAATGAGTTTCTGCCATTATCAATCTTTGGCTTGTCGGTCGTTGTCCTTTCTCTCTAACACCCTACATTGCTAGTTCTCCTTTGACTCCTTTGCTCAAGCCAGACAATGGAATCTGACCTATCACTGTGGATACAATCTGGTGTCACCTTGTCTCTAAGATTGCGATGAAGGGCGTCTAGTCAGATGTCGTCCCTTATCTTAAGGATCATCAATTTGGGGTTGGTTTTCTGGCGGTGTTGAGTCCCTTCTACATGTAGTCACTCGCTTGATCCATGACTGATAACATTGTACCACTGTGATGATGGCCTTGGTTGACTTTAGCAATGCCTTCAACATGGTTGATAGATCTACTATTTTTCAAGAGGTTCGTCTTCACTGCCTGTCTATTGCACGTTGGGTAGAGTTCTGCTATAGCTGCCCAGCTCCCCTCTATATAGATCAAAGTGAGCCTCTTCAATCAACAACTGGTATCCAACAAGGTGATCCATTGGGACCCCTCCTTTTTTCATTGGCTCTTCACCCTCTTATTATACAACTAAAGGATGAATGTTGCCTTGACTTGCTTGCTTTCTATCTCGATGATGGAACCCTCATTGGGGACACTGATGAGGTTTATATGGCCTTATCTCTTATATGTTCTCATGGTCCATCCTTTGGTCTTCATCTCAATACTAAGAAGACAAAGATTTTTTGGCCTTCTGCTGGCCCTAGTCGAGATCCAGAGTTTGGCTTGTTTCCTATTGACAATACCCAACCAGAACATGGGGTGAAGATTCTAGGTGGTCATGTTTCCACAAAACCATGTTTTGTTAAGGAGCTTCTCAAGAAGCGTGCAAATAAAACTCTTGACACGATGGATCGCTTGTTCTTACTATAAGATCCACAATGTGAGCTCCTTCTTCTATGATCTTGTGTTGGAATGCCCAAGATGCTATTTAGTCTTCGAATAACAAGTATCTTTTCCTCTTTTAGAAATTTCGAGACAAAATTTTTATTAGAGGGGGAGAATTGTTACAACCCATTCCTAGATTTTTTGATAATCCTAGAGATTTAAGATAATATTAATTCTCATCATGTTTTTGTTAGTAACATTTTATCTTGTGCTTTATATTAACTTTGGTAATCTTAAGTACTTGTTTGGGCAACTCATAATCATGACTTAAGCATACTATAAATATCTGATTTGGAGTTAATATAGCATTAACCCATACATGTATGCAAGAAGAAAGTTAATGACATTGGAGGAAATAATTAATAAATAATTTTTCATTTGAAAATATTATCAACATATATTTTAAAGATTGTAGAGAATTCAATTATGAATCCAACAAAAAAGAATAGACCAAATCGGAGATAAAGTGAGAGAGTTATGCCCTTTTTAGTAAACATGTACCGAGTATCGTGACCGATACTGCATCAACACTGTGACTGCGACCAATGCTGCATCGACACCGTGACCGGAAATGCTAGTGCCGCGAACGGCGCTGCGTCGTGTGTCGCGGCCATGGCCGATGCCACCTAAGACAACCAATCATAAAACGATCATATCTCAAGCTATGTTTATTCGTTTTCAACGAAACAAAGTGCGTTGGAACCGCGATTCAATCCTCTATCATTCTAGATACCTTGATCTATGAGAGGGAGACCTAGAGGGCAATTTATGGGGAAGAACATAAAGAATAATGGAAATCCAAAGGGGTTGCTATATATTCGACTTGGTAAGTAGGTTTAACCCTTGATTCTTGACGGGGAATATTATCGCACTAACAAAATCACTCAGGGTTGAAATCCCCGAGCTTTTATCAAAACCTTATGCAATAATACCACCCGCAAGTGGACGGGTCTTATCGCAATATAGTTAAGGATCGAATCCCAAAGGACAATGTTTTTAAGAATCTTTGTTGGTCGAATTTAATTCGAGTAAGACTAATATTTATAATGATTGGTTGATTTGAGATTGATTAAACTAAGTGCAGGAAAGTAAAGAGCATGATTAAAGTTTGTTCTAGATTAATGATATGGAATCGCTGGGATGGTATCGGGTTTCACCACCACTGCACATGCAAACACATCCAAACACATTACATCCAAGCAAGATATAACTATTCAAATGGAGATGTTGTGAACCCTCTGTGAGGATAGGCTCATGTAAGCATCACCTTAGGGATCAGATTTCTCATCATCCTCCGGATCACTCACTTACGGCTCTGAGGATACAACATCCAACTAAGGTTGTGGAGCCCCCTTGCGGGTAGGCACACAGAAGTGTCACCGTAGGCTAGATGGCTCGTCCCCTCACGGATCATACACTTACTACCTCAAGGAACCCTATCAGATGTCTCGTCAAGGAGTCAACCGTGCTAATCAACAAGCATGTAGGCAATTAGTCTGCAAGTGAACATCGATGATTAACAAAGAAGATACAACATCCAACTGAAGTTGTGGGCCCCCCTTGCGGGTAGGCACACAGAAGCGTCACCGTAGGCTAGATGGCTCGTCCCCTCATGGATCATACACTTACTACCTCAAGGAATCCCATTCTATTTCTAGTTTGGGAGTTTACCTCATTAATCGACATCTACCCTACATATAGAAGTTCTTACAACATAGGGAATAACAAGATGAAAACAAGCAAGTAATCAAACTACAAACGTTATCAATTAACAACGAAATGAAAAGTTATATACATTGCCTTGGAATGTTAAATGAGAAGTCATGAAAGCATGGCCAACGGGGCTAGTCCCCGCACCCCAGCGAAAGGGAACTACTCACTCATGGTGCGTGAAACAAGAAGAACAAGAGAGAAGGAAGTTTTCACCATGATCATGATGCAGAAGGTTGTCGTAGCTCGGTGAAGATGATGCAGTCTTCTACGTCGTGTCGGGGTAGATGTGGACGAGGAGGAAGAACCACCAAGGCGGGAAGGGCATACCTTCTTCTACACCTTCTTTCTCTTCTTAGCCTCCTTGCTCACAGCAAGAGGAGGTGTGGGCAGCTTGACAATGGCAGGAAGATGGTGGAGTGGTGGTGGTGTGGAAGGGAGACCAATCCTTTGCTTAAGAAGCCTTTTGGCCTCCTGGAATCGATGCCCAAATGAGGACCCTTGTGGTCCTATTTATAGGCTTGGATGGGGTCCTCACGTTTTTGTTGTGAGTTTGCTCCAAACGGTTTGGAGCAAACAGTTTGCTTGAACGGTCTGGAGCAAATGGTTTGGGAGACCGTTTGACATCCAAATGGTCTTGGCTTCTATCGGTCTCTACCTCTAATCGGTCTCGAGTCTCTGTCCAAACGGTCTTGAAGACCGAACAGATCCAAATGGTTTTGAGAAGGAACTTCCCATACAGTCTTGGAACTTCGCCTCCAAATAGTTTAGTGAAACCGATAGGTGCCAACCGGTCTTCACTTGTGCTGGCTTCAAACGATCTTTGGCGGTAGCTGGCCAAACGGTCTTACAAATCGCCAGGCTTTGATCGGTCTTGAATCTTTGTTCAAACGGTCTTGATTAATATCCTCCAATCAGTCTTGGAAACGATTTGATGGCTAAATGGTCTTGGAGATCGTTTGATGGCTAAACAGTCTTGAGAACTGCATGCCGCCAAATAGTCTTGAAATCGTATGGATGCTTGCATGGTTTCACTGATCAAACTGTCTTCGATTCATTGATCAGTCTGGGGGCCAAACGGTCTTGCGGGTGACTGGCCTATCAGTCTTGAGACTGTATGGTGCCAAATGGTCTAGAAACCATATGGCTCCAAACGGTCTTGAAATTGTATGGATGACTGGCTGAGATCGTTTGGGGTCGAGACCGTTTGGTCAAAACCGTTTGGTTAAGACCAAGGATGAGAGGTTCTTGAGTGAATTCTATGTGATGGTTGAACCTCATCGCGACTTGCACAAAATCAATATAAATCTAGTCAATAATCTTGATAATTGAATTAGTTAAGAATTCTTATATTTTGTGAGATTTAGGAGATGAAATCGAAAGTGTTGAATCGAATAGGTCCCAAAAAGGTGACTGGAAATCATGATGAATATGCATTCATCAGAATACCCCGAACTTAAACGTTGCTCATCCTTGAGTAACACAAAATCTGAAATAGTCGCCAAATGAATACTTTATGATCATGTGATTGCCTCCTCTTCACATCACGATTGTTTCTTTTCTGCTCAGTATGACTAAGCATCTCAACTTCTTGAGACCGCTGAACACATCTTACCATATCTTCGTTCTGAGTTTGCTTTCCAACTTCACTTCCTCTTCACTTTTTCCAACAACAAGCATGTCAAAGAGTTTCGTAAGAGTCCTGAGGTACCCGCTGAACAACATGTGTGCATCTAATCTGACACTGGTGTATTTCGGGGTAGTGGAGGCATTTATCGTGCCTTTAGGTAGAAAAGGGAGCGAAGGGCAGTGTGGAAGGAAGAAATAAATCTCTCCTTTGTTTGACTCAAGATTTTTATTATATTGTTTGCAATTTCATTTATTGCATTTTTTGTGTGTGAATCTCTCCTCTATTCGACTCAAGATTGCATTTTTTGTGTGTGCTTTGGCATCTTTTCTTGGTGGTATGCCCCTATTGATTTGCGAGGGGTATGGAAGAAGCGGATATAGAGGGAAGTGGCGTGCCACCCTGAACTTAGGGTTTGGCACTATTTTGGCTATTTTTGTTTCTTTTTTATGGATGGAGGGGTACAAATATGATAGAAGAAGTGTAGAAGAGAGTTCAGATCAGAATGCAACTTGATTTACGATTTCATGCACCAGGTTGTTCTCTTTATCGTACTCTGCTCAAATAATGACTTGATGAGGATCCGGTGGGGATTCATGTTGTTGTTCCACTAGTCAGTCAGGAAGTACGACGTGTTTGATCCTTATTAGTTCGACAGACGCTTGCCATTTTTACATAAAGATCATGATGTTAGGGTTCACAAGCTTCACAAGATGATTTCAATCAAAAGGCTAGTTTTTAGAAGAAGGTCCTTTTGAGGATCTTCTTCGAATAAGGAGGGTATAATGATCCAAAATGCATAGTGATTGAAACGAAAAGTGTCAAAACTTCATCCAGTATCTATTCAAGTTTCTTTGGAAAACTTTTAATTTTTTTTTGAAATTTTTGAAATTTTGGTCCAAAATGCAACGATGAAATATTAAGTCTGAATTAGATGGGTGAAGGTGGAAAGTAAGATACGTATCACCCACCCTCCACCCCAAACTTAGAAATTTGCTCATCCCAAGAAAACTCTAAATCCGAGATGGAGGGGAAAGTTCATGCCGTTTGGACTATCAAATGTGGTTGTGTTCCAATCAGCGTGCGTCCTCCATCTAAAAATCTCAAAAATAAAAAACGATCAGAACTCAAGATATCATCTCACGATGCAATTTTTATTTAGTGAAAAATTATCTAAAAAGTAAAAACAAAATTAGGCAAACTTCAAAATTGAAACTGAAGACGAATTTATTGATTGGGTTGCCTCCCGACAAGCGCCTTTGTTTTACGTCGATGGCTCGACTTTATTTCGTCAACTTTTATGGTGGATGTAATCTAGTTTGGAGAGTTCCAGCGACACATTAATGCCTGTGTTGGATGAGGTGAAATATCTTTTCAAACATTGGCCATTAGCCACAACATCTCCTGACTTTTCATTCCATAAAACGAAAGCACCATGCGGGTAGATGCTCTTAACAGTGTATGGTCTGGTCCAACGAGAATGGAGTTTCCCTGGGAATAACCTTAGTTTTGAGTTGATCAGTAGGACTTGGTCTCCCACTTGAATGTCCTTCATCTTGAGATGACCATCATGACACAACTTTGTGCGTTCTTTATAGATTCTAGCATTCTCATAAGTTGTCATTCGGAGTTCTTCCAGCTCTTAGAGTTGTAGAATCCTGGCTTGGCCTGCTTCTTTCATATCGAAATTTAGTTGTTTTATTGCCCACCATGCCTTGTGTTCTAATTCTACCAGAAGGTGGCATGATTTTCCATAGATTAGTCAAAAAGGTGTAGTCCCAAGGGGAGTTTTAAAAGCAGTTCGGTAGACCCACAAGGCATCATTGATTTTTACTGACCAATCTTTCCGATTGCGGCCTACAGTCTTTTCCAAGATAGCCTTGAGTTGACGGTTAGAAACCTCTACCTGTCCACTAGTTTGTGGATGATAGGGTGAGGCTACCTTGTGAGTTACACCATTTTTTGGTCGGTTTTTTTTGGTCGGGTTGTGAGTTACACCATATTTCCTCAGCAATGCTATAAAGATTCTTTCCAGGAAATGAGAACCTCTGTCAGAAATCACAGTGTGTGGGACTCCGAATCGGGGGAAGATAATATCTATGAACATCTTGATGACGGGTTTGGAATCACTAGTGATGGTTGGTATGGCTTCAACCCATTTTGAGATGTAATCTGCCCCTACTAGGATGTACAAAAATCCATGAGAAGATGGGAATGGACCCATGTAGTCCACACTCCAAACATCAAATATCTCGACTTCTTGACACAAATTCAGTGGCATCTCATCTCTTTTGGTTATGTTACCCGTTCTCTGGCACTTGTCACATGATAAAACAAAGTTGTAGGAATCTTTAGATATGGTTGGCCAAAAGAATCCACACTGTAAGACTTTCAAGGTAGTTTTCTTAGGGCTCATATGGCCTCCAACTGGGCCTGAGTGACATTGCTCCAAAATAAGTTGAGCTTCTTCTTCAGCGATGCATTGTCTGTATAGGCCATCAACACAGATCTTGAAGAGGTAAGGCTCATCCCAGTGATATTGCTTCACATCATGCATGAATTTCTTCAATGCATTTCTGGTGCATTCGGGATGAATGACACCAGCGGCGAGGTAATTTACATAGTCTGAGTACCAAGGTGTAGCTTCTGAAATTTTCATTAATTGGTCATCAGGAAGAGAATCATTAATCGGGATCTTCTCAGTTTCCAGGGTGTGGATGTGATTGAGGTGGTCTGCCACCACATTCTCTGTACCTTTCTTATCTCTTATCTCTATATCAAATTCTTATAGGATGAGAATCCATCTTATTAACATGGGTTTAGCATCTTTCTTATCTAGGAGGTAACGGATGGCAGCATGATCTGTGTAGATAATGACTTTTGAACCAATGAGGTAAGATCTGAACTTGTCAAAGGCATACACGACTGCAAGGAGTTCTTTTTCGGTAGTTGCATAATTCCTTTAAGCTTCATTGAGGGTTTTCGATGCATAGTAGATCACATAATGTTTCGTTTCTATACATTGGCCCAAGACAGCACCCACAGCATAATCACTGGCATCACACATAATTTTAAAAGGGTGATCCCAATCAGGGGCTCTGATGATGGGTGTTGTTGTGAGAGCATGCTTTAGATGGTTGAAACTTTTAACACATTCTTCGTCAAAATTGAACTCAACATCCTTTAGTAGCAAATTTGTCATTGGCTTGGTTATCTTTGAGAAATCCTTTATAAACTGTCAGTAAAAGCCCGCATGACCTACGAATGTGCGTACCTCCCTTACATTGATAGGGATAGAGATCTTGGAAATTACTTCAATCTTGGCCTTGTCTACTTCAATTCCTCGATTACTGACCCTATGGCCGAGGACAATGCCCTCCTTTACCATAAAGTGACACTTCTCCCAATTTAACACAAGTTGTGCTTCTTCACACCATTTGAGGACAAGGGAGAGGTGTTTTAGGCAGGAGTCGAATGAATCTCCGTATATAGAAAAATCATCCATAAAAACTTCCATAAATGTTTCAGTGAGACCAGCGAATATGGCAGCCATGCAACGTTGGAAGGTTGTTGGTGCGTTATAGAGGTCGACGACATTCTTCTAAATGTGTATGTTCTGAATGGGCATGTGAAAGTAGTTTTCTCTTGGTCATCTGGATGTATGGATATTTGATAGAATCCAGAGTAACCATCGAGATAACATAAATATTCTTGATGAGCCAACCGTTCTAAGACTTGATCAAGAAAAGGCATCGGAAATGATCCTTTTGAGTTGTCTTGTTTAACTTCCTGTGATCAATGAACATCCTCCACCCTGTAACCGTTCGAGTGGGGATGAGTTCCTTGTTTTCATTTTGTATCACAGTAGTTCCATCTTTCTTTGGGACCACATGCAAGGGACTCACCCATGGTGAATCCAATATCGGATAGATTATCCCAATAGTGAGCAGTTTAATGACTTCACGACGGACTACTTCCTTCATATTTGGATTCAATTTGTGTTGATGTTCAATAGTTGGCTTGTGATCTTCCATCATGGGGATTTTATGCATGCACAATGCTTGACCAACCCCCGTGAGGTCGCTCATCTTGTATCCTATTGCTTTCCTTCTTTCCTTCAATTCCTTCAAAAGTTTATCTTCTTGTTCTGTCGTTAGATCTAAATTTATATTGACGAGGCAGACCTTGAGTTCATCTAGAAACACATATTTTAATCCTTCCGGTAAGGGCTTCATTTCAGGAGCTTGTGGCTTTTCACATGCTTCTTCAGTAACATCCACTGCTTTTAGTTCCTCAACCCTAGGTTCCAGATCTTCTTTAGCAGCATCGAGGTGGGAAACACAACTTTTCACTTGTTCATCATCTGAACTTTCTACATTCTGATTAGTAAGGGTCATTCCTAAAGGATCTTCTTATTCATAATCCTCCTATGTGAGGAGTGACAGCTGCTCTATGCACTCAATCAAGTAGACTTCTTCTTGCATACTTGGTCTTCGCATGCTTTCAAAAACTTTAAATTCGAGAGTTTCTTTACCTAATCTGAGCAGCAGGGTTCCTGCTTCAACATCAATTAGGGCTCTAGTAGTGGCAAGGAATGGACGTCCGAAGATGAGGGGGTATCTAGTGTCTTCTTTTATGTCCATGATGACAAAGTCACAGGGGACATAGGAATCTTTGCCAACCTTGACAGGGACATCCTCAATGATTCCCAAGGGTAGAGTCATGGTGTTATCTATAAGTTGTATTGTCATTCCAGTTGGGAGCAGTTAAGCAAACCCTAGCCTTTTGTAGAGGCTAAGTGGCATGATGGAAATGCTAGCACCAAGATCTGCTAATCCTTTCTTACATGAAGAATCACCGATATGGCAAGATATCCCAAAAGATCCTAGATCTTTTTTTTGTTGAACATCCTAGATCTTTTTGCTTCTTGGGCATCTTACTATGGATGATGTCTGAAGTAGTTGTTGCTAAATTGACTGTCTCATATTCCTCAGTTATATATTTCCTGGTGAGAAGTGACTTCAAGTACCTTGTCCAGGATGGTATCTCAGCCAGCGCATCCAGAAAAGGTATATCAACATGAAGCTTTTTCATGGCTTCCTTAAACTTGTTGAATCGGGTAAAAAGCTTCATTTGCCTTAGACGAGCTGGAAAAGGTATACGAGGCTTGTATACAGGGATATCAGGTTCTGGTCTTGCTTCTTCCTCTTCTGTAGCAGGTTTTTCAGAACTTTTCTCATCTGTCTTATCAGTTGTCACTAGTTCTTTTGGTTGAGACTCAGGTATTTTAGGGTTTTGAACAATCATCGGTTCATCCTCATCTGTAATAACCACAGGTGTCTTGACAGAGGATCGGAATAATCTTTTCCTGACCTGGTTGTGACAACCTTCAGTTGTTCTGGGTTCTTAGGATTGTTCTCTGGTTGGCCAGCAAATGCTCCAGCAGGTGGTTTCATACTAGCTACAAGTTGAGCTAGTTGAGATTCAATAGCCTTATGATGGGCTTGCTGATTAGCTATCATCGTCTGTTGGCTAGCTATTAATGTTTGTTGTGACTGTAACATCTTCTCAATGGCTGATAGCTTGTCATCAGGAGAGATGGGGCTAGCTTGTTTCCCTTGTTGTTGATTCTGGTAAGGGACTTGGTTGGGATTCTGAAATTGAGAACTATTCTGATACTGGTTGTAGTTCCTGTTCTAAAAGTTACTCCTAACGTTTCCTTGATTCCCGAAATTTTGTTGTGGGTTATGCTAAAATATAGGTGGACCTCATTGTTGATTATTTGGACCAAGTTGTTGCGAGTTTTCCGCTCCTAAAGGATTTCCATATTGAAAACCTGGATGGTTCATATTCTGATTTGGATTGTAATATCCTTGACCAGGAATGGTGTTGATAGCATTAAGATTTTCCATTTTACTATTATCTCCTTGTCCACATGCGTTGCTTAGAACAACATCGTAGAGAACATTGCATGCTAAAGTGGAATGATCGGTACCTTTACATGCTTCACAGAATAATGAAGCTGACTTGATCTGTTCTTGTTGTTGAGGGGGTGAACGTCCTCTCCCAAATGTAGCAAGGGATGATTCGATATGGTCTTGCTTGGCTACTAAGAGCTTGATGGTTTCAGTGATAGACTTGTATTTCGGGATAGCTTCAGCCATAGCTACCTTCAACACGCCCTTACCTACAGACCTACCCCAATTAGCTTGATTTTCAGCTCCAAGGGTAACAACCTTCCATGTGCTGTCATAACTTTGGCGCATGAAGTTTCCTCCAGATGAGGAATCTAAAAACCTCTTGATATCATCGTCCACGCCTCTATAGAAGATCTTGATAAGTTGATTCTTAGGAATGTCATGGTGTGGACACTTGCACAGAAGCTCTTTGTATCTTTCCCATGCTTCAGCAAGTGATTCTCCAGGGACCTGAGGGAACTGAGTTATACGTACCCTAATTTCATAGGTGAGAGAAGGAGGGTAAATTTTTTCCAAGAATACATTTTGAAGTTGTTCCCAAGTAGTTATGGGCTCACATTGCAAGGAATTGTACCAACTTATAGCTCTATCAGCAAGAGAATACTTAAAGAGACAGAGTCGAATGGCATCGTCTGAGACTCTATTTTTCTTTGTCATAGCACAGAGATCAATAAACCGCAGAAGGTGTTCTTGACTATCTTCACCTTGTTTACCATAGAATGGGTTGTTTTGAAGCAAGGTAATCCAATGCGCCCTTATCTCGAAATTGGGAGCATGGATGGGAGGAGGTTGAACTGGGTGATGAACATCATCAGCTTTAGGGATTGAGAACTCCCTAAGATCCTTTTATAGTTCTTTTGCTTGCACTGCTAAGATTTCTTCTTGAATTGCAGCCCTAGCCTCTTGCATTAGTCTTTCTCTCTGTGCATTGATGGCTTGAGTCACCCTTCGGGCTATCTCTTCTTCTTAAGCCATTCTTGCTTGGTTCTTTCTGTTTTGATGATGAAAGGTTCTGTCTGTCTCTGGATCAAAGTTGGTGGTGAGTCTGGGACTGTTCAAACGGTGCATACACCAGTCTTAGGGGTACCTAAAATGAAAAGATATGAAGTAAGATTAATGGAGTGGAGTGAAATTCAAGTAGATGATCGATTGTATCAAAAGAAAAACAAAAATCCTAAATGAGCCTTAAAAGAACTAGATTTGACTAACTGATTTTGTTGTCCCCGGCAACGGCTCCAGAATTTGACGTTGAATATTATCGCACTAACAAACTCACTTGGGGTTGAAATCCCTGAGCTTTTACCAAAACCTCGTGCAATAATACCACCCGCAAGAGGACGGGTGTTATCGCAGTATAGTTAAGGATCGAATCCCAAAGGACAACATTTTTAAGAATCTTTGTTGGCCGAATCTAATTCGAGTAAGACTAATATTTATAACGATTGGTTGATTTGATATTGATTAAACTAAGTGTAGGAAAGTAAAGAGCAGGATTAAATTTTATTCTAGATTAATGATATGAAATCCCTGGTATGGTATCGGGTTTCACCACCACTGCACATGCAAACACATCCAAACACATTACATCCATGCAAGATATAACTATCCAAATGGAGCTGTTGTGAACCCTCTGTGAGGATAGGCTCACGTAAGCATCACCTTAGGGATCAGATTTCTCGTCACCCTCCAGATCACTCACTTACAACTCTGAGGATACAACATCCAACTAAGGTTGCGGGACCCCCTTGCGGGTAGGTACACAGAAGCATCACTGTATGCTAGATGGCTCATCCCCTCACGAATCATACACTTACTACCTCAAGAAACCCTATTAGATGTCTCATCAAGGAGTCAACCATGCTAATCAACAAGCATGTAGATGATTAGTCTATAAGCGAACATCAATGATTAACAAAGAAGATACAACATCCAACTGAAGTTGCGGGCCCCCCTTGCGGGTAGGCACACAGAAGCATCATCATAGGCTAGATGGATCGTCCCCTCACGGATCATACACTTACTACCTCAAGGAATCCATTCTATTTCTAGTTTGGGAGTCTACCTCATTAATCGACATCTACCCTACATATAGAAGTTCTCACGACATAGGGAAGAACAAGATGAAAGCAAGCAAGTAATCAAACTACAAATGTTATCAATTAACAACGAAATGAAAATTTATATACATTGCCTTGGAATGTTAAATGAGAAGTCATGAAAGAATGGGCAGCGGGGCTAGTCCCCACACCCCAGCGAAAGGGAACTACTCGCTCATGGTGCGAGAAACAACAAGAACAAGAGAGGAGGACGTTTCTGCCATGAGCATGATGTAGAAGGTTGTCATAGCTCGATGAAGATGATGCGGTCTTCTATGTCATGTCAGGGCAGATCTGGATGAGGAGGAAGAACCACTAAGGTAGGTAGGGAAGACCTTCTTCTCCACCTTCTTTCTCTTCTCGACCTCCTTGCTCGCAGAAAGAGGAGGTGTGAGTGGCTTGACAATGGCAGGAAGATGGTGGAGTGGCAGTGGTGCGGAAGGGAGACCGATCCTTTGCTCAAGCAGCCTTTCGGCCTCCTAGAATCGATGCCCAAATGAGGACCCTTGTGGTCATATTTATAGGCTTGGATGGGGTCCTCACGTTTTTGTTGTGAGTTTTCTCCAAACGGTTTGGAGAAAATGGTTTGGGAGACCGTTTGACATCCAAACGGTCTTGGCTTATATCAGTCTCTACCTCTGATCGGTCTCGAGTCTCTGTCCAAACGGTCTTGAAGACTAAACAGATCCAAATGGTTTTGAGAAGGAACTGCCCATACGGTCCTGGAACTTCACCTCCAAACAGTTTAGTGAAACCAATAGGTGCCAACCGGTCTTCACTTGTGCTTGCTTCAAATGGTCTTTGGCGGTAGCTGGCCAAACAGTTTTACAAATCGCCATGCTTTGATCGGTCTTGAATCTTTGTTCAAATGGTCTTGATTAATATCCTCCAATCGGTCTTGCAAACTGTTTGATGGCTAAATGGTCTTGGAGATTGTTTGATGGCTAAATAGTCTTGGAGACCATTTGATGGCTAAACAGTCTTGAGAACTGCATGCCGCCAAACTGTCTTTATGGATGCTTGCATAGTTTCACTGATCAAACGGTCTTCACTTCATTGATCAGTCTGAGGGCCAAACGGTCTTGCGGGTGACTGGCCTATCAGTCTTGAGACTGTATGTTGCCAAATGGTCTAGAAACCATATGGCTCCAAAAGGTCTTGAAACCGTATGGATGACTGGCTGAGATCGTTTGGGATCTAGACCGTTTGGTCAAAACCGTTTGGTCAAGACCAAGGATGAGAGGTTCTTGAGTGAATTCCATGTGATGGTTGAACCTCATCACGACCTGCACAAAATCAATATAAATCTAGTCAATAATCTTGATAATTGAATTAGTTAAGAATTCTTGTATTTTGTGAGATTTAGGAGATGAAATCAAAAGTGTTGAATCGAATAGGTCCCAAAAAGGCGACTGGAAATAATGATGAATATGCATTCATCAATTCTTCCTCCTCCTTATTTCCCCTTACTCGTGATCTGTAGTCCAGTGATTTTGAGGTTTGGGTTAACCTCTGACCTTCATCTTCTACCTACAACAGACCTCGTTTAGGGTTGAAAGAAAGAAGAAATTGCTAATTTTGCTAGAGTTTTGATTTGGATTTGAGAGTTTCAGAGATGGGTTGTGTTTTTAAGGTGTTTTCACACCTTAGGGTGAGTGGGTACTTCCTTTAAACATTAGATTGCACAAAAATCAATTAAATTGTTAATAATTTGCAATTGCTTAGTATGCAAGTACAACCCTAAATGGTCTATTTGACCTAGCTTTTGCAAGTTGATATGAAATGGATTTTTTATCTATTGTGATGAATTTCAGATTATGAAATCATATTAGAAATCCATCTAAATGATAATTCTTAAAGTATTTGCATAGGTTAAAAGAGTAAATTGAAATTTAGGGTTTTCGGCTATGATTGAAATTGTTGTATAATTGAATAGAGAAATTTGTCTATTTGAATCTCATAAACAATGAACGATTGTCTATCTGAATGCATAGAACATATATGTCAGATACTATCTTGGATTTTGTGTGATGTGAATAGTGTTTGCTTGATATCTCAATAAAGAGAGTGAAGCCCTAGATGAGTATTGGAAATTTGTGAATAGATATTGTGAAATCCATTGAAGTACTTTTCTTGACATCTAGACTTTGTTTATTCAATGTTATTCTTGATGTATGATGTTATAGTAAATGGCGTGGAAACCCTAGTTTAGTTCATAATAGGGTTTCATATATATACTCAATTATACATGAACTTCTGAGAGCAATTCTTATTGAATTATGTTATGATGTATTCAATCCTTATGCGAGTTATGTGATAAGTGAATGAGGTAAATGAAACCCTAATGATAGGGTGTTCAGTGAAACAAGTATTGTGATATCAATGTTTCTCAGTTTGAGATGTGGTGATGCTTAATAGTTCAGTTGTGGTAAATGTTATTAGAAGGTTTATGAAATGAACGGTTTGCAAAGTTGAACAAAGATATGTTGATGTGATGATTTAATTGTGAATTTAAAGAGTGAATTAGACATGTAGATGCCTTGAACACTGTAGAATCCTCGTAGGATGAGGCTTGCATTGTGAGGAGGAAATGATTTCCCGATTGGAGGTAGTCCAGATTGAGGTAAGCTGGAGTGCACCAGTAGGGTGTGAGGGTCTTGACCAGTAGGGAAGACTCCTTACAGTTGTGTGGTACCCAACACCAATCGGGGATGTCGGTGGTACCTATGTTATATGTTGAGCGATCAGTGGGCAGTAGGTCCACTGATGCACAATAAGCCTGAGGGCTTTGACTCACCGCCTGAGTACCCAGGTCGAGAGGTGGAGTCTGAGATATCCGGTCACTCCCATTAGTCGCCGAGAGGCAGACGTGCCGAGGCCCGCTGTAGATAGGATCTTACTCAAGAGATAGGCTTAGGAATTCAAGCATACTTCTAAGCCTTGTACGATGAGATCATAGCTTGCTAGGATTCTTTCACATGTTGTGGTACACCTCATGTGGGTTCAGGGCATAATAAGATGAATGAGAGGTTAAACAAGTGTGCATAATTATTGAATTATTCTTTGTATGTTTCTGAGTTATCAACTCTCTTTATAATCAATCAAGCATGTTCATATATTGATTCACTCTTGGAGATATCTATAGTATCCTGCCATATTTATGATTGTCAATGATTAGATCTTTTAAAGCTTATTATTGTTATAATTGATATCAGTTGCTCGACAATATATCTCTAATTATAATAGTGATTTAAACTATTTCTTTGAAGTACTCATTCATTGAGCGAGTAGGCTCACCCCTCTACTCATAGTTTTTAGGGAAACCACGTGGACTTGAAGAAGGTCAAAGCAACATAGTAGTTCTACCACATGAGTTAAGTATGAGATTAGTTAAGTTCAGTTGGTCCTTGTCACTCTAGGTCCTTGTTAGATGTGAGAGAATTGTAAATGATGTTTTGTATCTTTGTTTCCTTGATAAGAGAGAATGTATCTGATTCTCATTTCGTATGTACATGGAAGTGAGAAACATAATGAATGTATGGACGTGTATCATTAATGTTGAGATCATATTAGAGTAATAAAAGTTTAATTCTCTTGTAAAGTTTGTTTATGTGATTGGATGCGAGAAAACAAAGAGTTTGAAATGAAATAAAGGGAAAAAATAAGTAAGGGAGTGAACTTTGTATTAAGTATAATCCTCAAACTTATGCCCTAATCTCATGATTAGTGGTAATCATGGGATGTGGGTGTAACAGCTTGGTATCAGAGCTTAGGTTGAGTTGTCAGGGACCATTAGGATAGAAAGTCAGAGTTATAAGTGTGGCAGATAGGAGGTGATGTGTCTATATCTCTAGGAGGTAGATACCCTGTCCCGGTATCTGAATACTTAGGTTGACTAGTATCAAGCTACTTTGTCTATTATTCTCTGGATGCCCTGGCCAGGCATGCAAGGGAAGGATGGGCTAGAGAGAAACTCTACAAATATTAGTGTTAGAAGACTAGAAAGAAATGAATGGATTGAGCATAAGAATAGAATGTGATACAAATATTGATTTATATTGCTTCTTTGATTGAAGGTCAATAGAAATGCTCTTATATATGAATTCATATTATCAGTTTCTAGAATATGTATGGTTCTTTTAAATTGTTATGTATCCTGAAGTTAATTCAATTATTGTTTGCATTCTTTGTATCAAGTAGATTGGAAGCTATGTATAAATGAATTTACCCTAAGTAGATATTCTTTCCACATGTTTGAAATAAGTAGGAGCTGGTTAATCCTGAGTAGCTCTTGGCTTCAGGACTGAAGGTTCGTCTTGGTCCAGCTGGCAGGGTGCGTTACTGGGATCTAATGACTCCTATTAAAAATATAATAAGAGTAGACTATGGATATATTAGACCCACATCATAGTGAGAATGTACATACACTAAGATGTTGAAACATATGAGAAAGATTAGAATAGATAAGAATCAGTTGGAACCGATATCTGAGATCCAACTTTGGGGCCTCATATGAGAAACCCTTAATTGGGAATAAAGGAAAACGACATAAGGTTCAAATAAAGTTTAATAATTAGTATTATATGAACTCTAAATATGAAATATGGAAAAGATATGAGAAAAGTATGTAAGGGCCAAGATAGTAAGAATCAATCATGAGGAATGGATCATATAATCGAGTACAATGCTTTTATGTACTCCAAAGCAAAGGGAAAATAGAAGAAAAGAGTTAAGTATACGATAAGTACATAGAAGTGAAGTTCAAAAGAATGAAAGTGAAGAGAATTACATGAACATGTAAATCATAAGAAAAGGATAACAAACTTAGTTGAAACAAAGAGAAATGTTAGAAATGATGAGCTTGATTAAGGAATGAGGGTTATGACATAATTGAGAGCATGGAATGTATACCTTTATTATGAAGTTTAATACATTCATCCCTACTACCTTTGGATTCTAAGTCTCTATAGAACAACAAACTAGTTTCTAAAAGAAGAACAAAAGTGTAGCTAAACAAATGAATGTCATACAAAGGTAGACTATTTTTAGGAAGGAAAAACTTGATTGAAAAAGAAACTAAGTTTGACCCATGCATGAGTTGTTTGATTTAAAATGAAGGGAATGTAATGTATTAAACATGAGGTGAAACTAGTAGAGAGATTGTTGATTTATAATTTCAAATTCACATTAGTAGAAGGATAAAAAGAAATATGTGCAACATGGTATACATGATCATACACATGAATCAACAACATGATCATAAGATAAAAATTAGAATCTAAAGATGACAGGTGGAAGAGTAGTATATGGTAAGAGGATTATGGAAAGTAAGGAAGGGTTTGAAACATGATGGAGTAATATAAGTTATAAATGAAAGATGTTAGGAGATTCAAGAAAGTGCTAATTAGTCAAGTATCCTTGTTGATAACTAATTAAACCTACATATGAGAAATATATTAAGGGAATGTTTGAAGATAAGAATTCTAAGTCTCAAAATCATCTACTCTTTCATATCTTCCTTAATGAGAGCAATGTGGGAATGAAGTGATAAGAAAATGAATCATAGATGATGCATAAACACCATGGTAGAGACATCTAGTGTATGTAATAATGACACACAATATAATGATAAAACCCTACCAGGGTAAATTGAGAATGTAATCTATCTGAATGGCCACGTAAGATAAAGGAAATTCAATTGATAAGATAAGGAAGACTTTAGTAAAACTTGTGAGATCCAAAGTTTGAATTTCAAATTAAGGGAGCAAAGTCACATCACAATAGCATCATGCTACTCATAAGGACCAAACCCTAGAATGTTTAGAGTTGTAGTAGTTCAAGGGATGTCACTAGTTGTTTGACCTTGAATACTAGCATCTCTATAAAACAAGATCATGAGATTTGCACTATGAGAAGTAAACTAGCACTGATAGTAATACAAGGTGTAAAGGTAGCTAATCCAAAAGGTAGATAAACAATATGGAAATGATTCAGAGCAAAGGATAAGAAATAGATTTGAAATATAAGATGTGTAATTTGAACAAAAGGAGAAGTGCAAGATGAGCAAAGTATAATCTAAAACAAATTATTGTAGTGATATCAAGAATGATGAATAATCTATTCTTACCTTGTATGTTTCAATTTTAGGGATGTTTATTCTATATGATCAAAATGAGAAGGATAAGTAACAAGAAGTAAGTAGTAATGAATGAGGAGATAAGAGAAAACAATGTCTTTCAGTAATACATGAATTTGTTTTTAGAAGTGTAATTTGTTGAAGGTATAATGAGGGATGTAAATTGGTTCTACGTATGATTTTAGTGTATATGTGCAAGCAATATGTTAATTAAAGGTGTCAGATGGTTGTAGTCATTCATACCAGTAATCCATGTTAGTATTGCACAATTGTGGTATGGTGATATGGATTGAATGATGATGGAACAAATGGAGGGTTACCCTGAATAAGGTAGTCTTACTTATTCACTCATATGAATAGAAGGGATGATAACCATATTGTATTGATATGTAACCCTAATGAGGTATAGCTTGTTATAGCTAGCTTTAATATAACTAAGTGATGAAAATTGGGTATGAATTGTCCTTGAATGACTAATACAATCATGGAGTACTCTATTACTGTTGTTGAAACCCTAGTATGCTATAACCCGATGGTTATACCTTGATTTATGTGTGGGTTCATACTTGAGAATAGTATCGAAATGTGATGGTGATGCTTCACCTTATGCATCCATGATCTAATGGGGATGTCGTGAGTAAGGGTTTGGGTATAAGTGCTGATTAGTAACATTAATATAATTTATCTTTTTGAACCTAACTCTAATACAAATAGAATAATATGACTATTCATGTTTAACATTCTTATATGATGGAATGATGGTGGAATAACCTCCTTAATATGATCATAACCTTAATATGTTAATTGGTGGTTATCATAGCCACATAGTTGATACTTTCTTATGCTAAACATGTGCATTGTGAATATGATGAGGGTTAATGATATCTAGATTCCTTGCATGTTGATGTAATAAAGGAATGTTCTTAATGTTAATATAACCCTGCTATGGTTGTTTATGAATATCTCCTTGCTCATTAATGTAATATTGTGTTGATCTGGTGTATTATATGTAAGTGATGTTGTTGAGCATTGTTATAAGGCATGAAAATATAACAATGATCTTGCAGGGAATAATATGATGGCATTAATGACATTTGGGCATGGTTGAGCCCTGGATGAGGTGTAATTCTCTTGTGTTGATAAGGGTTGATACCCTGTGATATTGTGAAAAGGATTTATATCTTGTGATAGTATGATGACTATTGTGGTCTCATGAATGGCAAGTGAATAGTACCATGTGATGATGAGATGAGAAAGTATGTTTCACATGTTTTATATCTTTTAAAAGTTGTGATTTGAAGAGGAACAAATGGCTCAATGTTGAATATAAAATTTTAGACTGGAGAATTCGAAAGATTAAAAGAGAGAGATACCCCTAGTAAAGGTTCTTTGGAGGAATCATGTGTATAAGAAGCTACTTTGGAAGTGGATTCAAAGATGTTTAACAAGTATCTTTTCCTCTTTTAGAAATTTCGAGATGAAAATTTTTTTAGAGGGGGAGAATTGTTACAACCGGTTCCTAGTTTTGTTGATAATCCTAGAGATTTGAGATAATATTAATACTCATCATGTTTTTGTTAATCATATTTTATCTTGTGCTTTATATTAACTTTGGTAACCTTAAATACTTGTTTGGTCAACTCAAAATCATGACTTAAGCATACTATAAAGATCCGAGTTGCAGTTAATATAGCATTAACCCATACATGTATGCAAGAAGAGAGTTAATGATATTGGAGGAAATAATTAATAAATAATGTTTCATTTGAGAATATTATCAAAATAATATTTAAATATTGTAGAGAATTCAATTATGAATATAAAAAAACAATGGACCCAATTGGAGTTAAAATGAGAGAGTTATGCCCTTTTTAGTAAACATGTACTGAGTACCGTGACCGACACTGCGACCGCGACCGACGCTGCATTGACACTGTGACTGTGACCGATGTTGCATCAACACTGCGACCGCGGCCGATGTTGTGTCGACACCGTGACCGATGATGCTAGTGCCGCAACCGACGTTGCGTCGTGTGCCGCCACCGCGACCGATGTCGCCTAAGGCAACCAATCGTAAAACAATCATATCTCAAGCTATACTTATATGTTTTCAACAAAACAAAATGCATTGGAATCACGATTCAATCCTCTATCAATCCAGATACCTTACTCTATGAGAGGGAAACCTGGAGGGCAATTTTTGGGGAAGAACATAAAGAACATTGGAAATCCAAAGGGGTTGCTATAGATTCGACTTGATAAGTAGGTTTAACCCTTGATTCTTCCTCTTCCTCATTTCCCCTTGCTTGAGATCCATAATCCAGTGATTTTGAGGTTTGGGTTAACCTCTGACCTTCATCTTCTACCTACAACAAGCCTCATTTAGGGTTGAAAGAAAGAAAAAACTGCTAATTTTGCTAGAGTTTTGATATGGATTCTAGAGTTTTAGAGACGGGCTACGTTTTTAAGATGTTTTCACACCTTAGGGTGAGTGGGTACTTCCTTTAAATAGTAGATTGCATGAAAATCAGTTAAATCATTAATAATTTGTAATTACTTAGTATGCAAGTACAACCCTAAATGGTCTATTTGACCTAGCTTTTGCAAGTTGATATGAAATGTATTATTTATCTGTTGTGATCAATTTCAGATGATGAAATCATATTAGAAATGGGTACAATCCATCTAAATGATAATTCTTAAAGTATTTGCATAGGTTATAAGAGTAAACTAAAATTTAGGGTTTTCGACTATGATTGAAATTGTTGTATAATCGAATAGAGAAATTTGTCTATTTGAATCTCATTGATTATGGATGATTGTCTATCTGAATGAGTAGAACATATATGTCAGATACTATATTGGATTTTGTGTGATGTGAATAATGTTTGCTTGATCTCAGTAAAGAGGGTGAAACCCTAGATGAGTGGAAAGTTGGAAATTTGTGAATAGATATTGTGAAATCCATTGAAGTGCTTTTTCTGACATCATAGATTATGTTTATTCAATATTATTCTTGATGTATG
Source organism: Alisma plantago-aquatica (assembly GCA_963693085.1). Classification (NCBI taxonomy): domain Eukaryota; kingdom Viridiplantae; phylum Streptophyta; class Magnoliopsida; order Alismatales; family Alismataceae; genus Alisma; species Alisma plantago-aquatica. The sequence goes on from OY856409.1 coordinate 193,118,663, forward strand.
ATGTTTTAGTAAATGGCATGGAAATCCTAGTTCAGTTCATAACAGGGTTTCATATATATACTCAATTATATGTGAACTGTTGAGAGCAATTCTTATTGGATGATGTTATGATGTATTCAATCCTTATGCGAGTTATGTGATAAGTGAATGAGGTAAATGAAACCCTAATGATAGGGTGTTTAATGAAACAAGTATTGTGATATCAATGTTTCTCAGTTTGAGATGTGGTGATACTTAACAGTTCAATTGTGGTAAATGTTATCAGATGGTTTATGAAATGAATGGTTTACAAAGCTGAACAAAGATATGTTGATGTGATGATTGAAATGTGAATTTAAAGAGTGAATTAGACATGTAGATGCCCTGCACATTATAGAATCCTCGTAGGATGAGGCTTGCACTGTGAGGAGGAAATAGTTTCCTGACTGGAGTTAGTCCAGATCAAGGTAAGCCAGAGCGCACCAGTAGGGTGCGGGGGTCTTGACCAATAGGGCAGACTCCTTACAGTTGTGTGGTACCCAACACCAACCGGGGATGCCGATGGTACCTATGTTATATGTAGAGTGATCAGTGGTTAGTAGGTCCACTGATGCACAATAAGCTTGAGGGCTTTGACTCACCGCCTAAGTACCCAGGTTAAGAGGTGGAGTCTGAGATATATGGCCGCTCCCATTAGCCTTCAAGAGGCAGACGTGCCGAGGCCCACTACATATGGGGTCTTACTCAAGAGATAGGCTTAGGAACTCAGGCATGCTTCTAAGCCTTGTATAGTGAAATCGTAGCTTGTTGTGATTCTTTCACATGTTATGGTACATCTCATGTGGGTTCAGGGCATAATAAGATGAATGAGAGGTTAAACAAGTGTGCACAGTTATTGAATTATTCTTTGTATGTTTCTGAGTTATCAACTCTCTTTATAATCAATCAAGCATGTTCATATATTGATTCAAGCTTGGCGATATCTATAGTATCCTGCCATATTTATGATTGTCAACGATTAGACCCTTTAAAGCTTACTGTTGTTATAATTGATATCATTGCTCGACAATATATCTCTAATTATAATAGTGCTTTAAACTATTTCTTTGAAGTACTCATTCACTGAGCGAGTAGGCTCACCCCTCTACTCACAATTTTTAGGGAAACCACGTGGATTTGAAGAAGGTCAAAGCAACAAAGTAGATCTACCACATGAATTAAGTATGAGATTAGTTAAGTTCGGTCAGTCCCTGTCACTCTAGGTCCTTGTATAGATGTGAGAGAGTTGTAAATGATGTTTTGTATCTTTGTTTCCTTGATAAGAGAGAATGTATCTGATTGTCATGTCATATGTACATGGAAGTGTGAGAAATAGAATGAATGTATGGATGTGTATCATTAATTTTGAGATCATATTAGAGTAATAAACGTTTAATTCTCTTGTAAAGTTTGTTTATGTGATTGGATGCGAGAAAACAAAGAGTTTGAAATAAAATAAAGGAAAAAAATAAGAAAGAGAGTGAACTTTATATTAAGTATAATCCTCAAACTTATGCCCTAATATCATGATTAGTGGTAATCGTGGGATGTGGGTATAACAGCTTGGTATCAGAGCTTAGGTTGAGTTGTTAGGGACCATTAGGATAGAAAGTCAGAGTTATAAGTGTGGCAGATAGGAGGTGATGTGTCTAAATCTCTGGGAGGTCTGATTATTTAGATACCCTGGCCCGGTATCTGAATACTTAGGTTGACCAGTATCAAGTTAATCTGTCTATTCTTCTCTGGATGCCCTGGCCAGGCATGCAGGTGAAGGATGGGCTAGAGAGAAACTCTAGAAATATTAGGGTTAGAAGACTAGAAAGAAATGAATGGATTGAGCATAAGAATAGAATGTGATACAAATCTTGCTTTATATTGCTTCTTTGATTGAAGATCAATAGAAATGCTCTTATATATATATGAATTCATATTATCAATTTGTAGAATATGTATGGTTCTTTTAGATTGTTGTGTATCGTGAAGTTAATTCAATTATTGTTTGCATTCTTTGTATCAAGTAGGCTGGAAGCTATGTTTAAATGAATTTACCCAGAGTAGATATTCTTTCCACATGTTTGAAATAAGTAGGAGCTGGTTAATCTTGAGTAGCTCTTGGCTTCAAGACTGCAAGTTCGGCCTGGTCTGGTTGGCAGGGCGGATCTAATGGCTCCTATTGAAAATATAATAAGAGTACTCTAGTTAAATTAGACCCACATCATAGTGAGAATGTACATACACTAAGATGTTGAAACATATGGTAAAGATTATAATAGCTAATAATCAATTGAAACTGATATCTGAGATCCAACTTTGGGGCCTCATATGAGAAACCCTTAATTGGGAATAAAGGAACACGACATAAGGTTCAAATAAAGTTTAATGATTAGTATTATATGAACTCTAAATATGAAATATGGAAAAGATATGAGAAAAGTATGTAAGGGCCAAGATAGTAAGAATCAATCATGAGGAATGGATCATATAATCGAGTACAATGCTTTTATGTACTCCAAAGAAAAAAGGAAAATAGAAGAAAAGAGTTAAGTATATGATAAGTACATAGAAGTGAAGTTCAGAAGAATGAAAGTGGAGAGAATTATATGAACATGTAAATCATAAGAATAGGATAAAAAAGTTAGTTGAAACAAAGAGAAATGTTAGAAATGATGAGCTTGATTAAGGAATGAGGGTTATGATATAATTGAGAGCATGGAATGTATACCTTTATTATGAAGTTTAATACATTCATCCTTACTACCTTTGGATTCTAAGTCTCTATAGAACAACAAACTAGTTTCTAAAAGAAGAACAAAAGTGAGCTAAACAAATGAATAAGTCATACAAAGCTAGACTATTTTCAGGAAGGAAAAACTTGATTGAAAGAGAAACTAGGTTTGACCCATGCATGAGCCGTTTGATTTAAAATGAAGGGCTTGTAATGTATTAAACATGAGGTAAAACTAGTAGAGAGATTGTTGATTTAGAATTTCAAATTCACATTAGTGGAAGGATAAAAAGAAATATGTGCAACATGGTATACATGATCATACACATGAATCAGCAACATGATCATAGGAGAAAAATTAGAATCTAAAGATGACATGTGGAAGAGTATTATATGGTAAGAGGATTATGGAAAGTAAGGAAGGGTTTGAAACATGATGGAGTAATATAAATTATAAAAGAAAGAGGTTAGGAGATTCAAGCAAGTTCTAATTAGTCAAGTATCCTTATTGATAACCAATTAAACCTACATATGAGAAATATATTAAGGGAATGTTTGAAAATAAGAATTCTAAGTCTCAGAATCATCTACTCTTTCATATCTTCCTTAATGAGAGCAAGGTGGGAATGAAGTGATAAGAAAATGAATCATATATGACGCATAACCACCATGGTAGAGACATCTAGTATATGTAATAATGACACACAATATAATGATGAAACCCTACCAGGGTAAATTGAGAATGTAATCTATCTAAATGGCCACATAAGATAAAGGAAATTCAATTGATAAGATAAGGAAGACTTTAGTAAAACTTGTGAGATCCAAAGTTTGAATTTCAAATTAAGGGAGCAAAGTCACATCACAATAACGTCATGCTACTGATAAGGACCAAACCCTATAATGTTTAGAGTTTTAGTAGTTCAAGGGATATCACTAATGATTTGACCTTTAATACTAGCATCTCTATAAAATAAGATCATGAGATTTTCACTATGAGAAGTAAACTAGCACTGATAGTAATCTAGGGTTTAAAGGTAGCTAATATGAAAGGTAGATAAACAATATGGAAATGATTCAGAGCAAAGGATAAAAAATAGATTTGAAATATAAGAGGTGTAATTTGAACAAAAGGAGAAGTGCAAGATGAGCAAAGTGTAATCTAAAACAAATTCTTGTAGTGATATCAAGAATGATGAATAATCTATTCTTACCTTGTATGTTTCAATTTTAGGGATGTTTATTCTATATGATCAAAATGAGAAGGATAAGTAACAAGAAGCAAGTAGTAATGAATGAGGAGATAAGAGAAAACAACGACCTTTAGTAATACATGAATTTGTTTTTAGAAGTGTAATTTGTTGAAGGTATAATGAGGGATGTAAATTGGTTCTACGTATGATTTTAGTGTACATGTGCAAGCAATATATTAATTAAAGGTGTCTGATAGTTGTAGTCATTCACACCAGTAATCCATCTTAGTATTGTACAATTATGGTATGGTGATATGGATTGAATGATGATGCAACAAATGGAGGGTTACCCTAAATAAGGTAGTCTTAACTATTCACTCATATGAATGGAAGGTATGATAACCATATTGTATTGATATGTAACCCTAATGAGGTATAGCTTGTTATAGATAGCTTTAATATAACTAAGTGATTGTAATTGGGTATGAATAGTCCTTGAATGACTAATACAATCATGGAGTACTCTATTACTGTTGTTGAAACCCTAGTATGCTATAACCTGATGGTTACACCTTGATTTATGTGTGGGTTCATACTTGAGAATAGTATGGAATGTGATGGTGATGCTTCACCTTATGCATCCATGATCTAATGGGGATGCCGTGAGTAATGGTTTGGGTATAAGTGCTGATTAGTAACATTAATATAATTTATCTTGTTGAACCTAACTCTAATACACATAGATAAAGATGAGTATTCATGTTTAACATTCTTATATGATGGAATGATGGTGGAATAACCTCCTTAATATGACCATAACCTTACTATGTTAATTGGTGGTTATCATAACCACATGGTTGATACTTTCTTATGCGAAACATGTGCATTATGAATATGATGAGGGTTAATCATATCTAGATTCCTTGCATGTTTATGTAATAAAGGAATGTTCTTAATGTTAATATAACCCTGCTATGATTGTTTATGAATATCTCCTAGCTCATTAATGCAATATTGTGTTGATCTGGTCTATTATATGTCAGTGATGTTGTTGAGCATTGTTATAAGGCATGCAAAGATAACAATGATCTTACAAGGGAATAGTATGATGGTCTTAATGACCTTTGAGCATGGTTGAGCCCTGGATGAGGTGTAATCCTCTTGTGTTGATAAGGGTTGATACCCTGTGATATTGTGAAAAGGATTTATATCTTATGATAGTATGATGACTGTTGTGGTCTCATGAATGGCAAGTGAATAGTACCATGTGATGATGAGATGAGAAATTATGTTTCACACATTTTATATCTTTTAAAAGTTGTGATTTGAAAAGGAACACATGACTCAATGTTGAAAATAAAATTTTAGACTATGAAATTCGAAACTTAAAAGAGAGAGATACCCGTAGTAAAGGTTCTTTGGAGGAATAATGTGTAGAAGAATCTACTTTGGAAGTAGATTCGAAGACGTTTAACAAGTATCTTTTCCTCTTTTAGAAAATTCGAGATGAAATTTTTATTAGAGGGAGAGAATTGTTACAACCCGTTCCTAGCTTTGTTGATAATCCTAGAGATTTAAGATAATCTTAATGATCATCATATTTTTGTTAGTAATATTTTATCTTGTTCTTTATATTAACTTTGGTAACCTTAAATACTTGTTTGTGCAACTCATAATCATGACTTAAGCATACTATAAAGATCTGAGTTGGAGTTAATATTAGCATTAACCCATACATGTATGCAAGAAGAGAGTTAATGATATTGGAGGAAATAATTAATAAATAATTTTGCATTTGAGAATATTATCAAAATATATTTTAAAGATTGTAGAAAATTCAATTATGAATCCAACAAAAAAGGAATAGACCAAATCAGAGTTAAAATGAGAGAGTTATGCCCTTTTTAGTAAATATGTACTGAGTACCGTGACCGACACTGTGACCGCGACTGACGCTGCATCGACACCGCGACCGGCGACGCTAGTGCCGCGAACAACACTGCGTCGTGTGCCGCGACTGCGGCTGATGTCGCTCAAGACAACTAATTATAAAACGATTATATGTCGAGCTATACTTATATGTTTTCAACGAAACAAAGTGTGTTGGAACTGCGATTCAATCCTCTATCATTCTATATACCTTGCTCTATGAGAGGGTTATCTAGAAGGCAATTTCTGGGGAAGAACATAAAGAACAATGGAAATCCAAAGGGGTTGCTATATATTCGACTTGGTAAGTAGGTTTAACCCTTGATTCTTCCTCATCATCATTTCCCCTTGATCGAGATCCATAATCTAGCGATTTTGAGGTTTGGGTTAACCTTTGACCTTCATCTTCTACCTACAACAGACCTCGTTTAGGGTTGAAAGAAAGAAGAAACTGCTAATTTTGCTAGAGTTTTGATATGGATTCAAGAGTTTCAGAGATGGGCTGCGTTTTTAAGGTGTTTTCACACCTTAGGGTGAGTGGGTACTTCCTTTAAACAATAGATTGTACGAAAATCAGTTAAATCATTAATAATTTGCAATTGCTTAGTATGCAAGTACAACCCTAAATGGTCTATTTGACCTAGCTTTTACAAGTTGACATGAAATGGATTATTTATCTGTTGTGATGAGTTTCAGATGATGAAATCATATTAGAAATGGGTACAATCCATCTAAATGATAATTCTTAAAGTATTTGCAGAGGTTATAAGAGTAAACTGAAATTTAGGATATTCAACTATGATTGAAATTGTTGTATAATCGAATAGAGAAATTTATCTATCTGAATCTCATTGATTATGAATGATTGTCTATCTGAATGCGTAGAACATATATGTTAGATACTGTCTTGGATTTCGTGTGATGTGAATAGTGTTTGCTTGATCTCAATAAAGAGGGTGAAACCCTATATGAGTGGAAAGTTGGAAATTTGTGAATAGATATTGTGAAATCCGTTGAAGTACTTTTCCTGACATCATAGACTTTGTTTATTCAATGTTATTCTTGATGTATGATGTTTTAGTAAATGGCGTGGAAACCCTAGTTCAGTTCATAATAGGGTTTCATATATATACTCAATTATATGTGAACTGCGGAGAACAATTCTTATTGAATGATGTTATGATGTATTCAATCCTTATGCGAGTTATGTGATAAGTGAATGAGGTAACTGAAATCCTAATGATAGGGTGTTCAGTGAAATAAGTATTGTGATATCAATGTTTCTCAGTTTGAGATGTGGTGACTCTTAACAATTCAGTTGTGGTAAATGTTATGAGATGGTTTATGAAATGAACGGTTTACAAAGCTGAACAAAGTTGATGTGATGATTGAAATGTGAATTTAAAGAGTGAATTAGACATGTAGATGCCCTAAACACTGTAGAATCCTTATAGGATGAGGCTTGCATTGTGAGGAGGAAACGGTTTCCCGATTGGAGGTAGTCCAGATCGAGGTAAGCTAGAGCGCACCAGTAGGGTGTGAGGGTCTTGACCAGTTAGGAAGACTCCTTACAGTTGTGTAGTAGCCAATACCAACCGGGGATGCCGGTGGTACCTATGTTATATGTTGAGCGATCAGTGGTCAATAGGTCCACTGATGCATAATAAGCCTGAGGACTTTGACTCACCGCCTAAGTACCCAGGTTAAGAGGTGGAGTCTGAGATATTCAACCACTTCCATTAGCCGTCGAAAGGTAGACGTGCCGAGGCCCGCTGCAGACGAAGTCTTACTCAAGAGATAGACTTAGGAACCAAGGCATGCTTCTAAGCCTTGTACAGTGAGATCATAGCTTGTTGCGATTCTTTCACATGTTGTGGTACACCTCATGTGGGTTTAGGGCATAATAAGATGAATAAGAGGTTAAACAAGTGTGCACAGTTATTGAATTTTTCTCTGTATGTTTTTGAGTTATCAGCTCTCTTTATAATCAATCAAGCATATTCATATATTGATTCACTCTTGGAGATATCTATAGTATCCTGCCATATTTATGATTGTCAACGATTAGACCCTTTAAAGCTTATTGTTGTTATAATTGATACCCTTTAAAGCTTATTGTTGTTATAATTGATATCATTTGCTTGACATTATATCTGTAATTATAATAATACTTTAAACTGTTTCTTTGAAGTACTCATTCACTGAGCAAGTTGGCCCACCCCTCTACTCACAATTTTTAGGGAAACCATGTGGACTTGAAGAAGATCAAAGCAACAAAGTAGATCTACCACATGAGTTAAGTATGAGATTAGTTAAGTTCAGTCAGTCCCTGTCACTCTAGGTCCTTGTATAGATGTTTGTATAGATGTGAGAGAGTTGTAAATGATGTTATGTATCTTTGTTTCCTTGATAAGAGAGAATGCATCTGATTGTCATGTCGTATGTACATGCAAGTGTGAGAAACAGAATGAATGTATGGATGTGTATCATTAATGTTGAGATCATATTCGAGTAATAAACGTTTAATTCTCTTGTAAAGTTTGTTTATGTGATTGGATGCGAGAAAACAAAGAGTTTGAAATAAAATAAAGGAAAAAAATAAGTAAGGGAGTGAACTTTGTATTAAGTATAATCCTCAAACTTATGTCCTAATCTCATGATTATTGGTAATCGTGGGATGCAGGTGTAACACATATTATATTAGAGTCTTATGTTGCCTTCTTCTATATTTAACAATTATGTATTAAATGCATAAGTTTTGCCATCCAGAAGGCTTGCAGGCCCAATTTGTAGCCCACGCTTCTGGAAACACATTCATATAATTACTTATCTTGAAGCATGATATTATTTCTGGTTATTTCATTATTTTTTTTCGTGAAGTTAGTTACCTTTCTTATCATGCGCGATCCGACAATGAAATTGGAGGGAGATTTTCAAACTCAATGTTTAATTTTCATGGTATAGATAAAAAATACTTGGAAACCGAGGAGACCATGGGACTTATTCTATCCGACGAATGCCCATACGCCCAAGCCCAACCAATGGATCCCGGTCAGCTATCAGCTCGCGGCCAAGTGAATGCCGATTTAAAATATCAAAATAGCCAGGAAAAAATAAAAACAAACGACAAATTTCCTCTTCTCTTCTCCCTTGCCCTCCTCTCTCCACCCTTCCTCAACGCTCCCTCAGCCCTCCTTCCATTTGCCTCCCCGGTCCCTTCCGTCCCCGTCCCGCTGTCCACCCCCAACCTCCGCCCCACCGGCTGAAAATTCCCTCCCGTTTCGCCCCTTCTACGGTCGCCGGACGCCGAATTCTCACCGGAGCGCCGCCACCGATCGACCCCACTCACGGCGACCGAAGTGCGGGAGACTGCAGCTCGAGGAGCGTCGATCGGGATTCGACGGAGGAAGCGCAGCTTTACGCGATCTGATCTGCGGCTATACCCTTTCTGGCGGCAGCTGGAGGATCCCGCTTCTGGAAGCCCTGGTTGGATTCGGTCGGGTGGGGCGTCCTCGGTGAAATTATCGCCCCCCCCCGTGGCCCATGACCTTGCGCACGGGATCCGCCACCGCACACGGTAATGCCGGTTCGGCCGTAACGGCGACAACGTCCATCGTTTGAGGTGCCCGACAAGCAATAGACGCGCGGGCGCCATGGATGTGGACGCGAACATGGCTATGGATGAGGAGCAGGATCCCGCGGCCAGTCGCCGTCAGGAACCGGCCTCTACGCCTCCGCCGCCAACGCTGGACCGAAGGGTTGACCCCTCCGATAGTCCTCCCTCCACGCCCACCGCCCAGCCGCAGCAGCAGTCCTCCGTCTCCGTATCCGGCCCGAGGCCCGCCCCAACCTACTCGGTCGTCAACGCCGTGATGGATAAGAAGGAGGACGGGCCGGGTCCACGGTGTGGGCATACCCTGACTGCCGTGGCAGCAGTTGGCGAGGAAGGGACTCCAGGGTATATTGGGCCTCGCTTGATATTATTTGGAGGTGCCACTGCTCTAGAGGGTAATTCTGCAGCCTCAGCGGCGCCCCCATCTCCAGCAGGAAGTGCAGGAATACGTACGTGTATATACTTTTACAGTGTTCACTTTTATATAGATTGTGCTTCGCATTATAGAGGCTAAAAACTCCCTTTGAATACCCAAACTGTCATTCACCACTCTTAGCGGAATGACATCCTCAACTGATATTCAATATTTTCAGCCAGAAGAAATAACAAATGTTTATGCTCTTTCATGTAGCAATGACATTTTCAATAACGGGATTGGTTTTGCAGGTCTTGCTGGAGCTACTGCAGATGTTCACTGCTATGATGTAATGTCGAATAAATGGTCAAGGTGCACTTACTTTCGTCTACAAGACTACACATTGATGAACTGTAATTGCAATTAACAAACACATGTTATTCCACTTCTAATACTCTCATATCTAATGCTCTTGATGCGCTATGGTAGTGTGACCCTGTTGTTTTCAACCCCCAAATGTTAGAACCGGCAATAATGAATCACCTAATGGTTTCAGGCTGACTCCGCTTGGGGAACCTCCCTCTCCTAGGGCGGCACATGTAGCTACTGCTGTTGGCACCATGGTTGTTATCCAGGCAAGGGAACAAATTCCTTAGGCCAACGTTGCTAGTGTAGTAAGATGACATATCAACATTTCAGTTTTATGCTTCACTGGATTATTTATTCTTTATTGCTCTGTAGGGTGGAATTGGACCTCTTGGTTTGTCTGCAGAGGATCTTCATGTTCTTGATCTCACACAACAGAGGCCTCGGTGGCACAGGTTGTATTCCTAAATGGCTTCGTCATTGTTTTCATTGCTGCAATGGGACTATATTCATAGCTCGTTATACACTTGCAGGGTAGTTGTCCAGGGACCTGGGCCTGGACCACGCTACGGACATGTGATGGCTTTGGTTGGTCAAAGGTTCTTGCTCGCAATTGGGGGAAATGATGGTGAAATTTCACTCTTTCTTATATCTGACCTTTAAGAAATCTTTTTGGTTATCAAAAAATGGTCAACTATTGCAAATTTTACATCTTTTATTTTCTTTTAGGAAAACGCCCGTTAGCTGATGTCTGGGCATTAGACACTGCTGCCAAGCCTTATGAATGGAGGAAATTAGAGCCAGAAGGGGAAGGTCCACCACCTTGCATGTGAGCACTTTGTTTTAGTCTTTACATTGCACTCCAACATTATGATGGTTATACCTTCTTCTTTTCTAGCTTATTAAAACAATATTGAAAATACACCTCTGTCTCTCGTGCACGCATAACCAGAAACTTAGATAGACACGACCCTCTCTCAAAGACTTTGTTGCATGGATATTAGATACGAAAATGAGTGAGGATATGGGTACAGGCACAATGGATAAAGTGATGGTATCATGCACACATTGAATTATCACCATACCACTAAGCAGTTCATTTAGTGACGGCCAGTTGAGGCCCATTTTATGAATTAGTCGTGTGCAACTGTGCATATGCATTTTTTCACCGAATAACGCTTTCATTATGTCATTTAGATTCTAGCAAAATTCCATAGAGTATATTTTTAGATAAGAGTTTATGGATCTGTAAATTTTTTAATTGTAATATTCTTAGAGAAAAATATTATTATATTAATAACATCAATTTTAATTTTAATTAACTATATTTGTAGCTTTATCAGTGCGAACATTGGCGTTCGTTTGCATACAGCAGTAAGCTGTCTAATAATTTTGTTTCAGATGATTTTTTTTTCATTTTAATTGTTAGCTATACAGATTTTCAGTTACGAAAATATGTCTATGACATCACTAAAAATTCGACGGTTGAGCCACTCGTAACACTAGTTTGATCTGTCAACTGGGAACTGGTAGCCTAACTGGTTCATTCGCCGATTCGGTCTTTGCAATTTCCATTATTGCGCGAGATACTATCTGGATCAGAAGCTAATAAGTATTACCACAGGTTCACAACTACTTTGGAGTGCCATTGATGTTGGCGAAAGCTCGTGACCTGTTGGCCATCACCATGAATCTGGAGCTTTGTCTTAATTGATTACAAGAGGGGCCGGGGGGGGGGGTCTAGCTCCCTTGTTGTGTGTGAAAGGTCTGGAAACATGATACTAGAGGGGGGGGGTTGGGGGTTTAGAATAGTAAAATGGTCATGCAGAGGGCATACACAGAGTTAAAATTGTGAAAGTTTGTAGTAAGAAACTTAACAAATCCTTCTTGACTGCTTGATTCTACCGGTTTGTGTGGTTTGTCAACTGATTTTAGCGTGGTTGACAGGTTTTCAAGGTGACTTGGCCAATTAAGTTCATGTTCTAATTGATCAATATATTCTTATACATGAAGGCCTTTGGAGCAATGATTTTGAGGTTAGTAGCATGTGGAATGATATGAGTTTAAAACAATTTGACATGTTAGGCCTAGCATCTTAACTAGTTCTGTCACCAAAGGATATCGTAACTGGTCTAATCACCCGGGAAACCATGCCTATACATGAAGGTAGTTGTAGCTCTAATCCATAGCTAATACCAAGTGGAGTGGCATGAATATAAATTATTTTCGGAAGATATTTTAGTGTTATCTAATTTAAGGAGTCTTCTTAAGCAAATGCATATTGGTGGAATTAAGAAGTACTTAAAGTAATAAATTGATCAAAGAGATGTAATGGAGTTTCCCTGAACGTGGATATATAAGATAACATTTCATGGATACACGCTAGAAATAGAGGAAGCTATTAAGGTAATTAATGAGGTCAGATGTAGACTTGACGTGTTTTGAAATAATTTCTGAAAAAGTTTTGTGGGAGTAAAATATTAGTCTCTTCAAAGAGAGATGTGGTGGTGGAATGGGTTGTTTTTTGACAAGTCGGTTCAGGATTTAGATTAGACCCACCCATGGATTGAATTTTCAGTCGAAACTATGAAATTTCGGTTTTGACCAGTACCGGGCATCAAAATGGACATGCCACATTGCCGAAATTTCCAATTTGCAATTTCATAAAAAAATTGAAAAAAAAACTTAAAAAATGTGGGAGACCTCCTCCCCCCAGTTAATTGAATCCAAAAATAAGATGTAACATGTTATTGCATAAGAATATATGTATGTATACGTTGCACGATCAAAACCCTGATTGAAACAGTTTTGTATATTTTCACTCACAAATGTAGGAGCCCCCCACCCAATACCAACATGATATTATTGGATAATTATGTGTATTTACGCATGTAGATCATTATGGTAAAGTTTATGACTTAATTCCTTTATTTGGTCATCGAATTTGCGTCGAAATCTTGTGTTGAATAAGTGGAAATATTAAAATTTCGGTTTCTGAACCATCTGAAACGGTGTCGAAATCAACATTTTAAACTATGAGACCACCCAAATGAGAAATTGGTTGATTGCAAGTTTGTAATAAATTTACATTAATAAGTGATCGTTCGTAGCAGAGCCACATATTGATAAGTACCCAGTGGATTATGGATTTAAAACACACATCAGTCAGTCATGGATCATTTGTAGCAAAGCCACACGCAAGTGCATGGACGGCAGTTTGCAGTGGTATTTGATATTGGTAAGGCGCAAGGGATCTGGTATGATGAGAAAACTGGATGTGGTTTGAGTTAGTGATCCAATCCACAGTCATGCAGAAATACAAATGATTCATTAACTCTAATGCAGATTGGAAAAAGAAAACAGAAAGAGACTAGCCGATTAGTGCGGGGCTTGGTGATGAAATGAAAAAGGTGACTAGCGCAAATAAAGGTAATAACAAGAGGAGGGGTGTTCGAATCTGCAGGTTTTTCTTTTTTGGAATTTTTAGAGTAGAAGGGGGCTTTGGGGAATGAACTGAAAATAAATTGGAAGTGACGAGGGTAAACTGCAAGCGGTTTGTCTTATACGGTTTGAAAACGGGCTATGTAGGCATACAAATGTTACATCCAAAGCAATGCTATTGAGTCGTTTAGAGTTAAAAGGGGAAGACTTGGACCCGAATGAACTAGGGCATAGGGGAGACCCAACGAGGAGAGATTTGTCTTCACAACATCTGAGTGAGATGATGACCCAAAACAAAGATGGGCTCTAAAGAAGCCTCCAGTAGCAGCCAGCATGGCTGGGATTGAGGCCTAGATGATGATATTGATGAGCGCGTTCATCGGCACTCACTCTTATGCTTAAATTAGATTATTTGTCAAGGACTGGTGCAGCACCCCAATACCCTATCATCTCTCCCACTATTGATTTTCTTTTGTATGCCTTTCTGCAGTTGATCCTATTGTGATTATGTCTCTTTCTCCTGAGTACATTATTACGAACTTGATACAGCTTAAGTGAAGAATCTGCAGTGCTTTCTTCTTTTCTCTTATGTTGTTTGCTGTAAATTAGTAGCTACAGACCATGCCTCTGTGTGGGATACACACAATAATTGACTTACAAATTTCATTTTAGAATCTATAAAAAGCCTTATATCCATACATAGTAGGTTATCCAGAAAGTACTAGTCAGATGTTTCACTATCGATTAGTGATGGGAAAGTTGAATGACTAGCCTCTATCGAGTAATGTATAAACACCTATATCAGTTAATATATGTATCACAGACATTTCTTTACAAAAAAGCACATACGTAAGGAAGTTTTTTGAAGATGGATTTCCCCAAATTGTGTTATGATTGTGAACTGATGCTTTTACTGTACTGCTTTTATCACTACCACCACCATTACAAATAAGGTTATTTCCAGGATGAGTTCTAGCTCTTTTACGGGTGAGATTGCCTAATAATAATAGGATTCAAACTATAACCACGATAATAAATCTGTCAGGTACTTAAATAAATTACATATTTGAGTCTTAAGTACACTTTATCTTTTTCTTTTAAGTTAATACACTTTATCTAACAAGCATCTAGATTTTTCAAATGCTGGCAAGGGATAGCGCGGTTGGCAATTCTGATGTTCTTCAATGAAGGACCCGCTTTTGAACCACAGACGATCATTTCTTGATTTACCACCCCTCCCGGGTGTCTGGTTTCCGCCTCGGGTTGTGAGGGGGAGGGGGAATCTTTCTCTCTTAATCTCATATATTTTTTTTCAAACAAAACAAAAGGTTAGTAAGTATAATTTATTGTAAGCATATCTATCTTACTTTCCTAATCCAGTTAATTAAGACAAAAATAAAAAATAAACCTCAAGTTGTTTTAATTAGTAGTGAAGGGAGAGATGAATGGTTATATTAGGAGGTGGCAAAAAAACTAAAAGAGAAGAGCTGAGGAGGAGGGTGCAGGTAGAATGGGAGCAGCAGTACGTGTCTGTGGTGGTTGGTATTTGCCTACTTGGTAGGAAGGTGGTGGGCAGCTACATGTGAGGTGGGAGTCGACAGAAGTTCTTATGGGTGTTTTTTTTTAAAATTTTCTTTGAATTACTAAGGAGAAGGATAGGATATATTCCTTGAAATGTAGTTTAAACTCTATTGACAGACTGATTGAAGTATAGTTTAGACCTGTATACTCCTTTATCAAGTTTTAAATTTATGAGATAAATTTGGTATTTGGGTCATGCTTTAGACCTGTTTTCTCTTCATAATTTTTATGCTTTCTCTTTGGAGCTTATGATCAATTATGCTATACAAATCAGTTACATCGAAAAATGTTTTCTGGCAGATTTTATATCAAATTGAGAAGTGTGAACTGAAAAGCGTGAAACATTCTTTGTATGCATCGAGTTTTTTTTAACATTTCCCTTGCTAAAATTTTTGTATATGTCAATTTACTGTAAAAGGATTATTTAAAACGTCCTTTTTGTATATCTGTTTAATTTGTATTCACACAATAAATAATTTATAGCAATGATTGTAATTGTTGTTTATGCTATCAATTACATCAGAAATAAAAGATAAAGCCCCAACCTAGAGTAATCACGATTAATTTCCGTTTGAGTTTATTCTGAAATGCTTCACTTCTGAAATGCTACACTAAATATGAAATTTCAATGAAAGCACTCCTAGTTGCACAGGTTAGAAGATGAATGCTTGAAAACCTAAGTCCTCTAGAATTTTAATGAATGGGGAATTGCTTATTTTTGCTGAAGTGCATAGTGAATGAGAAATGAAGCTTAGAGAGCTTGTAAATTTCTTTTCCATTGGGCCCTGAATGCTTTGTTTAATTCCTTAACGTTTGATCAAAACTCTTGTTAAGCTTTCATGTTAATTACTTCATGCACATTTGATAATATCCAATTTTATCTAATTAACTATAAGCAATTTCCTTCAATCATCCATCATTTTTGGCTAAATTGCATCTAGTTAGGGTTATTTTGTCGAGACAACATTTCTTCCTATGTTGACTAACTGGCTAACTGCAGAAAACTGATGTTGTGGAATCAACTGCAACCCAAGTCGCTATGTAGATTGAAAATGGTAATTTGAAAAACTTATTGTATTGATATGATTAACAAGTACAATACAGTTCCCCTTATATAAGATGGAGGTAAACCAAGGAAGAGGTAATTAAGGAGTATGGGACTAAATCAACAATAAGTAAAGCCTGTCTTGACACTCCCCCTCAAGCT
Organism: Alisma plantago-aquatica; assembly: GCA_963693085.1. Taxonomy (NCBI): domain Eukaryota; kingdom Viridiplantae; phylum Streptophyta; class Magnoliopsida; order Alismatales; family Alismataceae; genus Alisma; species Alisma plantago-aquatica. Next base: position 193,135,091 of record OY856409.1, read on the forward strand.
GGAGCATAAATATTTCTCATGCCTAGCTTGTCAATCAACTATGCAAATCTCTTCCATGGAAGTGCTTTAGTTAATAGGTCACCAATCTGGTCTTCTCAGCATGTGTAGGCATACATACCGTCCTTCATAACAATCTCCCTAATGAAGTGACAATCCATTTCAATATGTTTACTGCGTTCATGGAAAACATGATTACCAACAATGAAGGTAGCGACTCTTGTCAGAAGATAGGAGCAACAAGAAGAAAATCTAGATTCCTTTATAAGAGACATGACCCAGAGAAGCTCATAGACTGTATGGGCCATAGCCTTATATTTTTCATCAACACTGGATCGGGCCACCACATTCTGCTTTTTCTTGTGCCTATGTATAAGATAGCCTCCTACATTAGTGCAGTAGCTAGAAGTAGATTTACGGTCAATAGGGCTTCCCCTTATCATTCAGAGTACCCAAGATTGACTGACCTTTGCTGGGATATGCTTTTAAGTACCTCAACATGTGATAAACTGTATCCCAGTGACACAATCTAGGTTTGTCTAAGTATCTACTGACAAACTCGACTGCAATGGTGATATCGACATGAGTAACTGTAAGATGGATCAATTTTTCATCAGGTCGCCTATATCTGGAGCTATTTGAAAACATTGGCCCCTCATCATTGAGTTCAAAATTAAGATCCTGAGTATCAACATGAGCAGATCGTGCCCCCATCATGCCAATTTCTTCATGTATGTCCGAACATATTTCCTTTATTATAGGAAAACCTGAAGATCCCCTACAAGTTACTTCAATCCCAAGAAAGTAAATAGCCAAGTTTTTAGTGGCAAAGTGTCCAACCAGATATTTCTTTGTAGCCTGAATCTCGACTGAGTTTTCCCCTGATAATACACGTCATTACACAAGATTTCCTGCATCTATTTTTTCAATAAAGACATTGTGATCCGCATGTTATACGGAGCAAATACTATTAGAATCTGACTGAGTTTATCAAACCATGCTCTAGGGCTTTGTTTCATGACGTATATGGCTTTCTTAAGTTTGCAGATTGGGAAATCCCCCTAAGGCCCTAACCAACATTCCCCATGAGGTTGCTCCATGTAAACTTCTTCATGGAGGTCTCCATAAAGAAAGTAAGAAACATATTTTTGACGTTGAGTTGAAAAGGGCCATTTAAGATTCACAACAACAGAAATAAGGATATAGACGGAATTGAGAGCAATCATAAGACTCAATATAACTCTTTGCAACTAGACGGGTTTTCAGTCACTCAACAACACCATCAAGATGATATCTGATAGTGAAAACCCATCCACAACTAATCGGAGAGCAATCATTGGAGGAGCAACAAGATCCCAAGGATGACACACATTTAGTGCAATAACCTCCTCATCCATGGTAGCCTTCCACCCATGAGCTTGAGCCTCTACAACTGATTTAGGCGCAAAAATAGCAGACAAGGAGCTAATAAAAGCAATACCTCCTCATTCATGGTAGCCTTCCACCCAAAGTGAGCTAGAGCCTCTGCTGTAGATTTAGGCACAAAAATAGCATACAAGGAGTTGGTAAGAGTAGTGAATATTGGCCCCTGTTTGTCATAGCTACAGTACTGAGCAATATCATTTTCTGTACATTTGGGTTTGTGCAACTCAATCGACAAGCTAACTCAGAAGTGCTTGAAGCTGGATCATAATTAATAATATCTTCGCCATGGACTGGATTCACAACATGAGTCGAAGAGATGTTGGTAAATTTCTAGTAGCTTTAGGCCTCCCTCTGTGATATACATGGAGAGGTTTATCTGGCTAGGAGGGGAAGGGGAACCATGGGTAAAAGAATCTTAGTAGAAGAGAGATCATCAGGAAGGGGACAATTTCCGGCCAAGGGTGACCTTAATCAGAAAAGAAAGGTGTGTTTTCAAAGAACACTAAATCAACACTAATTAGCGCTCTTTTGTCAAAAAGACCAAAACATTTGTATCCTTTTTGTCCATTAGGAAAGTAGAGAAAATGCAGTTAGTGCAACGAGGGGAAAACTTGTTTGACCCTGTCGTAAATTTTTAACAAAATTAGCAGAAGACACATGCTAAGCACGTGTTTCACATTTAAATTAATCTAATAAATGACATTTAGATATATGCATGTGGTACAATTGATCGTAGTTGATTAGTCTAAATCAGTCGAAATGGGTTCACGACCAATACTACTTTGACATATACATTAAAACATGCACATAACACACACCCTCATAGAAACATTAGATATAGCTCCTGATATTTACATACAATTGCTAAAAAATAGCAATTCAATATACTGTCAATTGGCTCTCTCCAACTTGTAGCATGACATTGCCAAAATTACATATGTTACCCACCTTAGGCATGTTTTGTTGACGATTAACATATAATTTATACTTAATTTACATACAACCTTCTATGTAACAACACGTTCAACTTCTAGTTGATTCCTTCCAATTTGTAGCGTGTCCAACAAAAATTACATGTGCTCCCCTTCTTGGGCATGTGCCTGTTGACGACTAATATAGCTAAAAGAGAACAATTTAGTTAACTATCGATTGACCCCCCCAAGCTTGAACATGTGATTACCAAAATTACCTTTGCTCTAAATAATTATATGATCTGCAGTCAGAATAATTTACATACAACTCGATTAAATACGAACAACCTCCCTTCAACATGTAGTGTGTCATTCTAAAACTACATGTGCTCTCCTTGGGCGTGTGCATATTGGTGACTAATATAAAGCAATACTCAAGTAGTTTACATGCAATTTGCTAAAACAGAACAATTTGACTAACTACCAACCAATTATCTCTAATATGTACATGTGTCACCAAAATTACATTTGTCTAAAATATTGTATTATTATAACTCAAAATAATATACATGCAACCCGCGAAAAGAGAACAACTGAACTAATCACTAGGTGGCTCCCTTTGACCTTTAGTGTATCATTACCAAAATCACGTGTGCATCTTATTAGCATGTGCCTATTGACGATTAATATATAACCAATACTCATAAGAACTTACATTTAATCACTAAATGATAATCACTAGGTGGCTCCCTTTGACCTTTAGTGTATCATTACCAAAATCACGTGTGCATCTTATTGGCATGTGCCTATTGACGACTAATATATAACTAAGACTCAGAAGAACTTACATTTAATCCACTAAAAGATAATAACTTGATTAATAGTTGGCGGACTCCCTTAAACCGACCACGTGTAATTACCAAAATTCTCTATTGCAAAAAAAAGGTAACAAAGTAAAGTACATAAACCATAGTTTTTAAAAGCGGTATGCGTTATGTGTGCAGATGGGTCACCTTAGATAGTATATGTGGTATGCGGGAGTATATGCGTTTTTGGATTTTTTTGAAATAAATTAATTATACATAGCAAAAAATATATATTAAGCATAAAAAAATATATTTCATTTGTAGAACACAAAATTATTTATACATTATAATTGTCCACACATATATAGATGTATAACATATTTTCATAATCATATATGTGTACACAACTACACATAAGTAGCATATGTGGAATATGTATGTGTATTATATGTAGATATATGCATATTGACATGTAAATGTATATACTATATATGCATATATGTGAAAATGTGTGTATGTAGCATATGTGAAATATCAAATATGTATGTGTATTATATGTAGATATATGCATATTGACATGTAAATGTATATACAATATATGCATATATGTGAAAATGTGTGTATGTAGATTCTGGTATATATCATACACACATGTCCATATATATCAAAATGCATATACATAAAATAGACTAGTACACATTTGAAGATGTTTGTGTATTATATGTAAGTATATCAATAATGTATAACCATAGTTGTTGAGGCGGCCAGACGCTAGGCGTTTTTGAGGGAGCGCCTAGGGCGCCTAGGCGGGCGCCCACGTGTTTTCTGGGTGTTTTGCCCTTTTAAATAAAAATTGATGATTTTTATAATAACATTCATAATTTCATTTATGTAATTATTAAATAATGACTTTATTACATACTATTATGTAGTATCTAGGCTAAATCACATCTAACATGACCTAATAGAACTGATTGGCCCTAATTTGAACTCATTTGATCCAAATTTTACCTAATTTACCCTAAACCTCACCTATTTTTGTATAAAGGACCTAATCAAACCCAATTTCCCCAAAATTTTCATATATTGACCTAAATGAGATCAAATTTGGCCAAATCAGACCTAATCTTCCCAAACTAGAACTATTTCTCCCAAATTATACTTGTTTTCCCCAAATTAGAGCTAATGTGCCCAAATTTGACATGATTTCGCCTAAATAAAACCTAATTCTGCATATTATAAACCAATCAGACCTAACTTCCCCAAATTTCCCTATGTTGACCTAAACAAGATCGAATTTGGCCAAATCAAACCTAATCTCACCAAATCTGTCCCATTTCCCCAAAATCAGACTTGTTTTCCCCAAATCATACATAATCTGCTTAAATTTGACAAAATTTGGCCTAAAACCAAACCGAATTTTGTATAAAATAACCGAATCAAATCCAACTAGCCCTAATTTTTCCTATATTGATCTAAATGAGGTCTTACACGACCAAATCAGACCTAATTCCCCCAAATTAGACCTAATTCCCAGAAACTAAACCTATATATATATTTTAAAGTTGGCGATTCATTCATCCTGTCGCCTGGGTTCGAACTTATGACCTCTCGGTCTTATATCATCACTTTTACCATTGGGGTGCCACTTCATTGGCAAAAATTAAACTTATTTCCTCCAAATCATGCATGTTCTCAAATCAGACCTAATTTACCCTAATTTGACCACATTTGGAATAAATCAGACCTGTTTCAACCATAAATTGACTCAACTTGATCAAATTCAGACCTAATTTATGCAAAATTAGCCTTGAAGTGGCTTAATTTGGCCCTAAAAGCCTTAAGCAGCCACTTAGGTCACCTAGGGGGCTGGGCGCCCAGTTTGAGGCGGCCCTCCTTAAGCCTAGGCGTCGCGTAGGCGAGCGCCTTGATAACTAAGTGTATTACTAAACTATATATAGATATAGATATAGATAGATATTGAAATGTATTAATATATATATATATATATATATATATATACACACACACACACATGTGGGTGTGTAGTTAAGTAGTTTAAATAAAATTGAAACAAGTTACTTTGAAAAAAAGGTCTGCAGAACTTCTAATAAAAAAGTGGCCTCATATACCCCACATATGCCCCGCACAGGACCGCATATGCGGCCATGACTGCATATTGGGCCGCTTATGCATATGCGGGCTGGCAAGTGAGCCGCACCGCATATGCCCCTCATAAAAACACTTTTTAAAACACTGACATAAACAGTCTGCATGAACTCATAGACAGACTGTGAAAGTACATAAACAAACTGGTAAACACATAGACTTGCTGCTGAAGTATGTAGACATATCTCACCGGCATGTCTCAGACAAACACACACAAACTCCTAAAACCAAAGACAAAAGGTCATAGGTATACGTGACAGTTAAACAAACATATGTGAGAAATCAAGGAGACCATAAATCAATTTTTTGTGTGGCAGCAAACCAAAATAAAGAAAAGCAAGTATACAAACATCTGGAATAGCAGGCATGTCAATCACCTTTATTCGTAGGTAATAAGACATATACAACCAAAGTCCTGAGGCGGCAGGGAAGAGGGTGGGCATCATGGTATAAAGGGTGAACGTGCATCTTATTTCAAAGCACAAAGGAAGGCATGCAATTGACTAGAAAGCATGCATTAACAAAGCATCAACCCAGAAATACTTTGGAACATTGGCGTGACACGTTATGGTTCAGTCACATTGAGCAAGTGTCTATTTTTCCTTTCCACAATGCTATTTGTTGAGGCGTGTAGGGACGTGAGGTTTGTATATCAAGACAAAAATGTTTTAAATCATGTTGAACACAAGTGCGTCACCAATACAAAAGATTTAAGTCTTTGAAAGTTAGGTTTAGTTTTAGCAAAAAAAGTTTTACATTAGGCGAAACAACAAATTTTTCTTTGTGAAGGTAAAGCCAAGTAATTCTAGAAAACTCATCAACCTTGACAAAACTAATGAAGTACTAAAATTTAGACGTGTTGAACGTGGTACTAAACGCAAAATGGAACCACCCTAGTTGACCAACGACCTAGATCAATCCAACCGTTCAACCTTAGACCAGTTGACCGTGGTCCTCACCACCCTAGTTGACTGTGGTCCACAAGTCACTCGACTTGGTTGAGCGTTCTTTGGTCCCCAAAAACCCAAACTTAATCACTATCCAAACTGACCATTTTGTGCCAAGTCAACCACTCAAGTCGGTTGACTCTCCAAAGCTGCTCGACTCCCACGAAGAGAATCTTGACCGGAAGCCTTAAGTGAATCACCACGTCTTTGGTTTTATCAAGTTGAGCTTGCACAAGTCAACCGACTTATCTAGGCAGTAGGGCATTCGGAGAGCTACCAACCTACCACAAATAAAATGACTTCCTTAATTTACCTGTCTTGCCAATCAAAGATGGATCTTGGCTAACCAAAATTCGGGTCAAGTTAATAATCTACCTTGGCTTGGTCTCGAGATTTGAGCATTGTTTATGAAAGCAAGCCAAGTTCAAGGCCTAGGGCGTCTCTCTACATCATTCTTGTCAGTAGGTTTTGGAGCAATTAATAGAAGGTGGATGAAGGATGGTAAAATTCAACAAAGAGCTAGTGTTCTCCTTGTGCCGATTGCATGACTATTGAGAGACTGCTTTCCCAATTGACATGGAGCCCTCTCTATTCTTCTTTTCTTCCTTCTTTCGTTGTGTTTTCTCCTTATGTATCTCATGTGCACTTCCGTCCACATGAACTTGGCTGAATGAACTTGGTTGAATTAATCTCTCGTTTGGGGAATAGCCCCATGCGGCATGTCTTTCGAACGACACTCGTTATTTGTTTTTTTTAATGATTATATTTAGTTTACCTTAGAATTCTTGAATGATTTGGATGACTGACCACCATAATCTGGTTTTATCACTTGGGAATAGTGAGAGAGGGTGATTTTAAGTTAAATACATGAATGATGAGCGACTATTTTTGATATGAGAGTAAAGGAGAGCCGTGGGTATGATTGCTATGCTTGATTCGCTGACTGGTGAATTACCACGGGAGTGCTATGGTTCTGCCATGTGTGATTTTGATCGGGCGTGTATGGTGTGGCGTTTTTTCTTAAACCCAAGGTAATTTGAGTTGGGTCAGGAATACATTTGTTGGGGTTTGTATTGAGCAAAACCTGACCTGACCTATTGCCATGCCTGTATGAAATGCTTACCCTTTCCAATATTATTTTCAACTAAAAGGTGAGTTTTCTTTCCAATTTGTAGTTCCGTCCATCATCGTTAATATTCTTGATCTGATTTGGCTTTCTATCATAAACCTTCTATTTGTTACTTATTTTAGCGTTTATTTATTTCGGATGTCGAGTGATCCATGAGCTGAGGGATAGATGTCTCATCTACTTAATTAATCCTCAAAAGACATCTCCTTCCAAATGCAAAATATAGCTCCTCTATGTAGGGCATGTCTCACTCCCCAACTGTCACCCACAATCTCTGATAAATACCTATCATACTTTGTGTTCTGTAATTCTGTGATAATTTTTGTACCTTTAATTACTGCAATTTTACATTCGTTATTTTTCAATGAGCAGGTATGCAACTGCAAGTGCACGTTCTGATGGCCTTCTACTGCTTTGTGGAGGAAGAGATGCCAACAGTGTGGTATGCCATTTCTTCCCTACATTTTGTACAAACATTAGCTAGGTGGTTTTACTGATCTAAGACTGGTCTTGTTAAGATAGATCTATTCCATTTAACCATAAGTTTATCAATATAAGCGTTGCTTTTACTACTGGTACTGAGTAGATTGACGTGAAATATATACTTTTCTTCCTTTAATTTTCCATTTCATCTGTTGATTGGATGGTCTTGGTGGTATTACTGATCTAATGCTGGTCTTCTTAAGATAGATGCCATCTAACCATCAGTTTATAGATACATGGGTTGCTTTTACTACTGGTACAGAGTCTATTTACAATGAAATGTATATTTTCTCCCTTCAATCCTGCATTCTGCTTATAGATTGGATGTCTTAGATGATACTTATCTAAATTTTGTATTTTATATTGTATGATATTAGTAACTACCCTGCTCTCTTTAGCTGGATTGCTGACCCTCATGGATTTGAAGAACTGCTAAATGCAGGCCTGTCTGTTATCTTAGATAGTCAGATGTCACCTTTGCAATTAATCACTGCATTTGAGCTATACTATGGCTCCGTTGTCGATATTTTATTTATGAACTGATGAATGATCATGTTGGTGTACACCTGTAAAAGAAACTCTGGTTGAAATCCCAGAGATAAATGATCTCCGTACCTCATTTCCCTGCAGTCCATGAGTTCCTGGCAGAAGATGGAAATTGAGGTTGATAGAATTTAGAAAGCTAGAAATAATTGACCCTAGAAGGCATTGATAATAGTTGCTTGTGTTTACATGAAATTTATGCATCAGAGCATAGTCACAAAATTCTAGATTCATCCGGCGAGGTTGAAGAAGTTGTACTCAGGAGTTATGCCAAAGTTTGGATAAAATTCGAAAATATCAGAGAAAACTCCAATTACTTATAAGGGAATTGATCGGATAAAATTTACGATATGTTTATGTATTCATACAGACTTTACATGTATGCAAATGATAAACATTGATCTAAATTACATATATGTACATACATGATTTGCTTATTAGTTTTCTATTCGCAAATATTGAATAAAATAGTTTGTTCTCATTTCATAAAAGAATTGTTTGTGTCTTTGTGACATTCAGAAATAATTCGTCAAGTCGGTGGATAATTGATGACATTTGGAATAGTATGTGTTTCTTGTGAAATTCAGCCGCACATCCGTCACATGAAGAATTCGTTCACCATTCACAAATAATTCAAAAATTTGGAGAATTTTGTGACTATACATCAGAGAAAAAAATGGAATGCTATCATCAGTTCACGCGTCATGTCTTTGTTTTTCCTTCATGCGACATTGTTGAAAATCTAGATTGGTTTATGATGCTTTCACTTATGACCTCCATTCTAAACTATTGGGTTTAACACTGGTTCTGCTTGGTGTTAGGAAAAACTGGATTACTGTTATGTAAAAAAAATCTAATGCTGTAAGCCATACACGTCAAGTCTTAAAGCAGGTCGCTCTGTTTTTTACGGTTATAATTTTGCGTGCCGTGTAATTTAATTCTGTCCTAGTTTATTACGTGAAATACCAAGTGCTTGTTTTGACAGGGTTTTGAGTTGTATAATGCTGATTTTCAGTTCAACAATTAAGGTTGTTGCTACTGGGCATGGTTTTGCCCTTTAACTGAAATGTTGCAATAGTCTTGTTAGGCTCATAGGTAATCAAACTACAAAATTTAAATGTTACTACATTCTATCTGAAGTCTTAATGTTTATGGATCAAGATAAATAACTATTACTGTTCTTAAAACAATGTGATTGGCAAGGTAATATAACTGTAAATTTTCATTGACCAGTAAGCATAGTTAGGTAATGTAGCTGTATACAACAGAGATAAGTTATTGCTTGCTTTCTAGCTTTTTACCTGGTTTGCAGTTAAGTGTTATCCTTCTTTTTTGTGTCAGTTTTAGATTGAAATCTTTCTATTACGAGTTTTCGGTCTAGGCAATGCTTTATGAAGATGTTATTAAACAGTTGATAATTGGCACTCTTTTTGTAGCCTCTCTCTAGTGCATATGGTCTGGCAAAGCACAGGGATGGCCGTTGGGAGTGGGCTATGGCGCCTGGTGTTTCACCTTCTGCTAGATATCAACACGCAGCTGTCAGTTTTAAAGTTCTTGCTCGATTATATTGCTTATAATGATTTCTCAGAATTGTTAATGGTGACCTGTGGTTAGTACAGGTTTTTGTTAATGCTCGCCTTCATGTCTCTGGAGGGGCACTTGGTGGCGGACGAATGGTAGAAGACTCATCAAGCATCGCAGGTAAATATAATTCATGCTTGAATATTATGGCATGCTATGTTATTCTCTAGAAGAAACTAGATATTGGTGGGTTTGGGCTTAAAATAGGCTTCAAATAAATATTTGCTTGACCTAGACTAATCTTATTATGTCAGCATCCCGAGCTCACTTAATTCCGTCGGCCTGGCTAGTCTTGTTCTCTAAAATTATATGTGTATTTTATAGCATTATAGATGTGTTATCGTGGTTCAAGGTAGTTAACAAATATCATTTGTAGTCATTGAAATACTTTTCTATATGCATGCCATTTTACTATATGCACATATGCTGATTAATGACTGAATGCCTTGATCGTATGATACCATTATGTATTCTATAATAGTGTTCTTCGAAGTATCCATAAAAAGAGTGACAACGACATGTACGGTAGCTTAACTACAAGTTAGGACCCCCTGACGGAGAAACACTAAGATTTCCTGGTACCAATGTTTTTTAAAATGTTAAGCGGTAAGCGTGCAGATAGCACCTTGTAACTGGTTTAGTGGTAAGGGGGCAATTTTTGAAAAAAAAACAGGTTTTAGTTTTCTATATAGTTTATACAAAAGTACACACACACACACACACACACAAACACACACACACACACACTATACTTTTTGGAACTTTTTTATATATCTAAACACTCTACCCAACAAGATAAAAACACCCATATAGTTTCTAACACAACTATAAAACAATGATTGTACCTATAATATAGTAACCACTAATCAATAGACCTGTCATGGATAAAACCCCATACATACATGATACAACAAAATTTTTGCATCACATGTTTACTTAGCTAAACAGTAAACAATATACTTATCATGGATACCTTACTAACTTATTGTTATCTTTGCATATCCTCAATTAGTCATACATTACAGCAGTACATATAATCAAAGTACATTCTAAATTAAGTAACAATTACATGTAATTTACTTGTGTACATTACAACAGTACCTTATTATCACGACTTACATGCAAAATATGCATTCTAAATTAGAACTACGGCTTATTATACAACATTTAAACTATAGAAGTTCAATATATCATAGTCAATAATACTTGGACCATATAATTTACTTAATGTTATAGGTTTACAACAGTATTTAAAAAAAGGAGTAAAAAGCGGCTAAAAAGGGGAAAAAGGGGCAAAAAGCGGGAAAAAGGGCCTTGTTATCAAGGCCCTGAAAAGGCTAGGCGCCCCTTAGCCTTAGTTATCAAGGCCCAGAAAAGGCTAGGCGCCCCTTAGCCTAGACGCCTTGAAAACCATGAATTTAACTGAAAAAAGTCTTGCAATCTAGCCTGATATGCCATAACCTGGTGCCTACCACTAAAGAAAGGCCCAATGACTTCAAGCTTGACCAGTCCAAACCAAACAAGATCTGGCCCATTGACAGGTCCAGTGGGGACTAACTAATTGCAGTCTGGTTTCGTCAAACAAATGCATCAAACTTCAGTTGGATATTTCTTTTAGGATTAAAGTTATATTTTTGTTAGGGGATTCAACTCCTAAGATTTGATACCTGGTCATATCAAACTGATTTCTCATCGTTCCTGCTTGCACGTTGATTGTTGATCTTGAGATTTGCAGTTTTGGAGCGAATCTTTTCTTTGTTAGATGAAGTTCTGATTGACTAGGTGGTCTACATTCAGTAATCAGTTGCCAGTTTCTTTATTTACTAAGCCCATATGAAACTTAGCAGCCACGTTTATGGTAGTGGATCTGACTAAGGTTACAGTAACTAATATTTCCTATGAGCTTATGCATAAATGGTTAGTGAAACATCTCAACCCATTGGCTGGAGCTTAAGCCTCACTTTGCCAAGACAGATGTATGATTGTGTTATTGATGTGTAATACTCTTTTTAATAGACAAACAATATAATATAAATTTAGCGAAGTATAAATAAATGTGGCTAAATGACTAAAAGGAATAATTCTCATTCATCAAGTGTGTCTAAACAATGACGGGGTCGTAGAGATTGATGGAGCGATTTACATTGCCCAAAACGAGAAAAGGAAAGGTCGCAAGAAGCCGCTTGTAGGTAACTTTCTACCTTGTGGGCACGACGAAATGCGTCGTCTAAGGAGTCATACTATTGTAACTCCGTTTCTCGTTTGATATGAGGGTGCTAGCGGTGCATAAAACGAGCGGCCAATTGTCAGTCAAAATCATTGTGAGCAGAACATTTTTTAGCCTCCTCAAATCGTTCCATGTAGTCTTGAACAAATAATGTCCCTTGGCTAAGGGCCATCCAATCATAAAGAAGTTGTCCTTGGTATTGGAAGGGTTTCTAGTGCTCGCGTAGCTTAGTCTTTATCTTATCCCAAAAGAGGATGGGAGGTTGACCACTACGCTCTATTTCGCGCTAGACACCTTGCCAATGTTGATCAGCCGACCATTCGAGTTTCATCTTAGCAAACCTAATTCGTTGGGCGTCGGTCATGTTATACCACTCGAAATAGTCTTCCAAAGTCACAATCCAATCGAGAAAAGATTTGGGATCAAGTTTACCATCAAAAGTGGGGGCATCAATTTTAACTGATTGGGTGATATCGTCATGAGGTGGTGGCTGGGGTCCTGGGTGACACTGACCGTAAGGATTGTGGAGGAAAAACAGGTTCACGAGGGGGGGGCATGAAAAGCATCATGGCCAGGGGTCGAGGACGTGATCACAGAGGATGGGCCATGGGTGGATGAGGCGGAGCCAAGGGTTGGTGATTGGGTGAGTAATGGGTTGCAGGAACGCATTGCAGAGTAAGAGGAACGTGTAGAAGGGGATATGGTGGTGGTGCACAGTGCGTTTGTGGAGTGACAGGTTGGGATGTGGTTAGCGTGATGGTATGGTGGCTGATAGGGGTGTCATTCTGCGTAGGGGTGTAGTGAATAATGATCAATTTCTACAAAAGGATCAACATCTCCATAGGGATGGTATTCAGGGACCTCATGGAGTTGTGGTGCACAAAAGTGTAGTGGAGTGGGGTTAAGGGGGGTTTCTGGTGCATTTCCAAGTTTTGGTGGCTAACCATACCCCATGTAAGGTGATGATGGTTGACTAGCATAGTGTGTGTTTGCCTGATGTATGGCACGAAACTCAGTCATGATGTTATTGACCGCTTGACCAAGAGTGTTAAGGGTAAAGGCAAGTTGTGAAGATCAGGGATGGCATTCGGATTGGGTTTAAAAAATGAGGCTATCAGATCTACTGCCAGACATTTTGATTTGCACAACGAGATAAGCAAAATATATGTGTCTAAAAAACATCGTTTTGCAACGTACGACAAAATATTTCCGAGAAATTAAAGCGGACATTAACATATGGAGGTAAAGCGACACACAGATAGGGAGAAAACCTTGCACGAAAAGAGGGACTTCGCAAATTTTGTGGTAGGGGAACCAAACACACCTTATGGACCTGTTAGAAGTGCACTAAATTTTTAGTAGACAAGGAAAAGTATAGTAAACGAAGGAAAGATCTTACCCAAATTGTTGATAATCGATTGCCTCCTTGTATTTGATATAGCGACGAAATTTGCTAGTTGCGGCGATTGTAGAGGCTGCTGTTGCTTTGAGAGATGGTGGAGGCGGATGCTGCTACGGGTAGCGATGACGGTAGATACTGCTACAAATAGCAATGCCAAAGGCAGGAGCTGTCGCTGCTTCGGATGTGGCGGCAACAGAGGTTGCTACTGCTACAAGCGGTGGATGGAAGCTGTTGCAATGGTGGCTAGAGGATGTGGTGGTTGGAGAGGGCGGCGACTAGGTAGGGCAGGAGGGATGGCAGCTAGCTTTTGTAGGGGAGAGAGCGGCGGCTAGGTACGACAGGGGAGGGTGGCGGCTAAGTTTTGTAGGGGAAAGGGCAAGAGAAAAACACTAAGCTAGGTGGCGACTAGGTAGGGCAGGAGGGGTGGCAGCTAGCTTTTGTAGGGGAGAGAGCGGCGGCTAGGTACGACAGGGGAGGGTGGCGGCTAAGTTTTGTAGGGGAAAGGGCAAGAGAAAAACACTAAGCTAGGTTAGGGTTAGACTCAGATAGCACTTAATATTAATCTAGTGAACTAAAAATAAATGCATAGTTCTCATTCATCAAGTGTGTCTAAACAGTGATGCAATTAGAACTTTATATAGGCTTCTTAAAAAAAGACTAAACTGGCGGTAGCCAATTTGGTACTAAACCACTTGACTGTACAAAAGCCCTAAATATGAAAAATGCATAATAAAATAATTTAACTCAGTAAAGCCTAACTAACAACGCCAAGACGTCTGTGCTCGTAAGGGTGTAGAGTCAGAGCCTGACCTACATCATAGTGATCGTGAAATTTGCTTTTCGGCCTTCCATGTATAAGCATCTTACCATATTTAAATGTATCATATTTTTTGGCATATAATCATTTTTCCATTTTTTTTCACCGTACAACTTTTGCAACAACAAATAGACCAAGTAGGCTCAAAAGTTGAATGGATGAAACCAGTGAAATAAAAAATGGCTAGGCGGGCCGCTTAAGCGCCCATGACCCCCAGCCGCTTAATTTTGTCATTAATCGCCCGCTTAATCATTTTGAACAAAATCGCCCGCTTTTTGCCCGCCTCACCCGCTTTTTCCCGCTTTTTTCCCGCTTTTTGCCCGTTTTTTCCCGCTTTTGTTTAAAAATCCTAATGTAAGCATCTAACATTAATTAATTACATAGCCAAGTAGTATTGACTATAATATACGAAACTTGTATACATTAAATGTTCTATGATATAGCTAGTCCTAATTTAGAATGCATACTTTGTGTGTAAGCTGTAATAATTGGGTACTGCTGTAATGCATCTAAGTAAATATCCTATTGCTCAATTATACTAGTAATGCATGATTAGTTTTACTGATTTTCTTGCTGCTTTCAGTGATTAATGATTGGTACTGCTGGTTAGTATTACTTTAGTGATTACTTTAATTCAATAATTCATAGTTTGTTATATACAATTACTGATCTGCTTGCTGATTTTAGTGATTAGAGATGCTGATTAATAGTAAGTATTGATGAATACTTAGTTAATTACTGATTTGCTGATTAGATATGTATAGAAGTTCCTTATAAATATATTTTTTATATACACATACATGTAATTTTGTATAAAAATATATAAAATTTAGACACCCTTTTTTTCAAAAATCGCCTGCTTAATCGCCCGCCTACCGCTTAATCGGTTACAGGGTGCCGTCCGCACGCCTCCCGCTTCCCGCTTTCTAATACATTGGATGAAACTGACATCCTTTTCGTTTTCAACGAGTGTATGAAGATATAGCTCATTCGGAACTGTTCCTGGATCCCCCTCGATTATCTGTGTCATTCAAACAATAACCTACACTTTTGGTATGGTTAACTGTGAGTTGTATTTGATGGATTTTTTGTTAGTTTTTATTCACAGTTTACAATTCTAATACAATTTTAGAATATCATTAAAAAATAGTGTTGATAAGGAAGAATGTTCCTATTCTTTTTTTGTCACAAGGAAGAGTGTCGATAACAAAGGAAAGGAAAACAACAAACATGAAAATAACAAAACAAAACAAATCAAAAAAGAATAAAGGATTAAAATATTGTAGCACTCTCCCTCAAGTTGAAGCATAGATATCATACATCTGTTAGGAGTGAACAGTAGATTAGGAAGCCACAACAAAGAACACCACAAGTAGACAGACAAAAAGTAAGTTAGGCAAAGTAGGCTATGGACGATTCACACATTTCCAAATGAGCATCTATGTGCAAAACTAGCAGGAACCTGCAAGGGATCTCTCAGTGAGGAGGCCAAATATCACCCTTAAGGTGAGAAAACAAAGTGTCTTGCTAAACAAAGCAGCAAGGATGCTACATTGCTGGAGTATTTGCCATAGCAAAAAGTCAGGATGCATAGACGGAAGAGTATTCCAACCACAGTAGTGGTATCTATAAGGCTAAGGTTGCAAGGGCCTGAATGGGCGAAGAGGTCATAGACCCTTGACAGCTAGGTACAATGTTGCAGTGATGGATGGTGATGGCCTAGATAGATACTAAACACAGGAACGACAACAATTGAGACAGAGGAGAGGCAAGGGGATGATAAAGGTGCAAATTCCTATTTCTGATGCTCTATTACCATTCAGAGTTTGAAAAAGTGTTTTTATATATAATGCTTGCTGAGAACACACCTATGCATCAAGGCATCCCTTTGCCTTAACCTGCACCTTGACTCATTTGTTGGCTTGGGTCTTGTCTGTACATCTTTAAGCCTATTAATAGATATAAATCATAATTGTCTATGTGATGCTCGCCTACAGGACGGGTGCACAACTGCCTAGACACTCTAAGCGATTCTTTTTTATTTTCACATATAATTTAGATTTAGCTCACATATATTTTAGATATTTTTGAAATCTAGTTTACAAGTCCATATCTATTGGTTCTCTGAGCTTTGATCGAAATCTAGATTCATTTAAATACACTTAACTTGACCTATCTAATCTAGATCACCCTTGTTTGACCTATAAGTCAGAGGGGAATAACCTGTTCATTTTGTGGCAAGCAGAATTGAGTTAACACCGATCAACAATATGGTCATATCAATATTGGATAATTTGGTTGAGCTAGTTTGTTTTATGTTGGTCATATATTGGTTAACCAATAATGGTTACTTTAAAAGATTTATCTATTTTGTTAAATAAATTAATCGGTTAAATTGCTGCAAATAATGACATAAGGTAATAACCATTATTTACGGTTAACCAAGTCCCTCATATTTATTTCGTACATTGTAACCCGTTGGAACTTAACAGACAATACATACGGTCATCCAGGAAACTAAAGGGGCAAAATCAATGCAAGTGGAGAAGTATGAGTGCCATAATACATACAGAGCAGCTCCTACATTACAAGAATACCAAATCCTACCTTACCAAGTGTGAATCCCAAACTGCATGCTGGGGTTGATTGATTTTAACAAGCATAGTGGATTTCCCTTGTAGGTAATAATATTCACCTCCAAAGGTGGATACAGCTAGAATCCACAGTAGAAGCTGAAAAACCAATCTTAAGAAACTAAGAACGTACTCCGGGGAGTTTTTTTTGGCAGAAGCTGCTGTCTGCAAGGAATCTATTTTGTCTCATGCTTTCAGCCTTGCCGGAAAACTACAGTAATTTTTTGTTGTGGAGGAGTCTCAGCATGTATGTATTTTTTCAGTGCTTGATACTGCTGCTGGAGTCTGGTGTGATACCAAGTCAGTTGTCACAAGCCCCAGAACAGGGAGATATAGTGCTGATGCGGCTGGAGGGGACGCTGCTGTTGAGCTTACTCGACGTTGCAGACATGCCGCTTCTGCTATTGGGGATCTCATTTTCATATATGGTGGTTTACGTGGTGGTAAGAGTTTATTTCCTATCAATATGCTCTTAAATGAACATTTATGTCACATACTTTCTAAGCATTTTCATGGCCATTTGTCCTCTTTCCAAATTCATTTAATAACATTTAATTTCAAACATACCCTATATCAAAAAATGTTATTGTTTTAATTCTCTTTTCTGTTAATCTTGGCTTCTGCCGCTTTTTGTCGGCTGGTAAAATGTAATTGTTAAATATGTATTGTCCTGTAGTATTTCAGAACCTTCTCTAATGTTATGTATGGTACTTGAGGAAAGAAGAAGTCAAGGGAGGTGAATGATGGGGAAGGGAAGGGAAATCATCTTATTGTTAGTGTGTTTGGTTAGCTTGGGGAGGGGAAGGGAAGAAAGTATATAAAACAGGAAAGTTTTATGTTTGTTCTCCTGATGAAGGAAAGTTAATGTACAAAGATGACATTATTGTTCCCTTCCCCTTCTCTCCACCCTGTTTCAGAGTGGAGAGAAGTGGGGCATAAATGTACATAGACAATTCCCCTCCATTTCCCATCATTTTTTTCCAACTAAACTCAGCCTCCCCTCTCCCCCCCTCCTTTCCCTGTGTACCAAACATGCAGTAAGACCAAAGATTTTGAGCAGAATAATTTTTTATTTGACTTTTGTCTTTCTAGCTTTGTATAGGATATAAAGACAGGTTCAACTGGTGAATGATTCCATTTTTTCCTTTGAGATTCTCAAAGTTGCTAGATAATTGAGTAGATCCTAATTAGCACATAATTAATTAATTTTGTCTGATATCGGTTGAACAACCTTGGGATCATTATATATCATTGGACTACATAGTTCTTTAGAAATATAGTCTAAACCTATATATGTTAATGATTACGCACAATGAAGAAAATGAACTGCTAGTTGAAGTACCTGTATGGAGTTTGATTGTGAGTGTCAAGGAGAGTCGGTGACAGTACAGTTTTTAATGAATGGGTGCCATAGCATAGATGAAAAATGAGAATCAACGAAGTTGGTTATATATGTACTGTAATGTGTGGTCAGAGGGGAGGTAAGCATTTTAACAAGAACTTGGAGCTGAGGAGATTTTATAAGATAGTTGTGCTGACATACCGGTTTTGGAAAAAAGCAGGTAGAATTGGTGAATGTGATGCGGTGAGCAGAGGGGTGCGCAGAAGTAGCAATGACATGTAATAACAGCGAATCAGGTTGCTGATATTAATGGCATTTTAACTGTTGCTGATAGTGATAAATTGCAACGCTAACAAAAGTTTGGGTTTCGGAAAACTAGTGGGAAGTGTAAGGGCAGAAAAGACATTATTCACTGTGCATATCAACAAATGCATGTATGTCAGTTGTATTTATAGATGGAACTATTATCAGCATTCAAGAGGTTGCAGCCTTGCAGGGAACTTGAGCATTGGGACGATCACCACTTTAGTACCTATGGTTGAGCTCCAAATTTTTGGCTGAGGGTGTACCAGTCCAGGGTCCCCTCCCATACTCGTGACTTTTATCATCCCATCAATATGATATTAGTGATCTAATGTTAAAATGCAGTTCCATGAAAAACAACCTCGTCCAAATGCATTCTAAAGGATTCTGTTGATCTATAAGTAAAGTTGCATTGTCTAGGATTCATAATGTAAAAGGCATTGAAGATGAACTACATTTTAGGGTCTCTGACTGAGCAACATATCTGTTATGAGTTGTACCTATTGACTTCTGGTTCACTGCTGCAACAAGTTGATGCCAGTTGCAACTTTCATAACACATTGTTTAGTAGTTTGATGACATCCCTGACCTTGAAAACAGTGCACTGGAGCTGGATAGAGACTGTGGCTAGATACCCGAGACTGTCTATATCATTATTACCGTCATCATTTAAGCCTTGATTCCCTTTACAGAGAAAAATACTCATTGGATGATTAGAAGTTAGAGCATAATACGTTTCCTCTCTTTATGTAGGGACAGAGAGGAAAACAGAAAAGAGAGAGAACCAATATGGGACCAAAGGAAAAAATCCCAAGAAGAATAGTAGTAAAAAGTAAATATTGTAATAATTCTAACCATTCTGGTCTTGACTCTATGTATCCTTTTTTTCATTTCTTTCTTTTTTTAGGATTCATTAATGGATATGAAAAAGGTTTTTTGTTGCCCATCAACAAGCCACAATGCTCCTCATTTAATCTGGGTTTGGGACTAACTACATAAAAGCTTAGGCGGACTGAAACTAAATCCACATTGACCTAGTAAGTAGAACCTTAATTTAATCATAGTTTCTATCCCTCACCACCAAGCAATGGGAAAACTCCAATCTTACATGGTATATTTCGATTAATGCCATTGTAAATTTGGACTCCACCTAAAGGATTTTTTTATTGTGATGCGAGCGAAGTCCCATGGTACTACTTCATATATATTTCCACTAAGGACCCCTGAGAAATAACACGAGAATTGGAGAGCTTAGGGTTACACAATGAGTGTACCCTTATATTTATAATACTGGAACAATTACAGAGAGGTCCAAATATAATATAAAACAATAGAACAGTAATAACAACACATATATTAACACTTCCCCTCAAGTTGGAGCATAGATGTCAATCATGCCCAACTTGTCCACCAGAGAGCTGAAGTGCTTTTTCGCCAGAAGCTTGGTGAATATATCAGCAACTTGGTCTTCAGAGCGAGTGAAAGGAGTGCAGATCTTGCCAGAAAGAATAGATTCCCGGATGAAGTGACAGTCGACCTCAATATGCTTGGTCCGCTCATGATAGACAGGATTGTTAGCAATAAAAATAACAACTTTATTATCACAGTGCATAGGTATAGCAGAATAAGACTCAACACCAAAGTCTTTCAGAAGAGAGCGTACCCAGAAGAGCTCACAGGCAGTATGGGCCATGGCCCTATATTCAGCTTCAACACTAGATCTGGCAACCACATTTTGTTTCTTGCTTCTCCACGTGACTAGATTACCTCCTACATAGGTGTAGTAGCCAGAAGTGGATTTCCTGTCAATCTTGCTTCCTGCATAGTCAGCATCAGAGTATCCTTCTAGAGAACAGTGTCCATTTTTCCTGTAATGAAGGCCCTTGCCAGGTGACTTTTTCAGATACCGCAGAATATTGCATAGAGCATCCCAATGACCCTGTCTGGGTTTGTCTAAGTATCTGCTAAGAAAACCCACAACAGTAGATATGTCAGCTCTAGTCACAGTCAGATATATCATTTTGCCAATCAACCTCCTGTATTTTTTGTTATCAGCAAAAAGTGGAGAAGAATCATCATCCCAATTGACATTGGGATCTAGAGGAGTATCAACTGGTCTGGCCCCAAGCATTCCAGTTTCCTATAAAAGATCTAGGACATATTTTCTCTGAGATAAGATGAGCATTAGAAGTTCTAGATACCTCTATGCCCAGAAAATACCGTATTTTCCCCAAATCTTTAGTGGCAAAGTGCTTGCAGAGACGAGCTTTAGTGGCTTGAATAACAATAGAATCACTGCCAGAGAGTATGATATCATCAACATACACAATCAGTATCACAATACCAGAGAAAGTCTTCTTAGTAAAGACAGAATGATCCACCTGAGATCTCAGAAAACCAAAGGTAACCAAAATTTTGCTCAACTTATCAAACTAGGCACGAGGACTCTGTTTGAGTCCATAAATAGATTTCTTCAGCCTGCAGACTTTATGTGACTCCCCCTGAGCAACAAACCCAGGGGGTTGCTCCATATAGACTTCCTCTTGCAAATCACCATACAAGAAGGCATTTTTAATATCTAATTGCAGTAGGGGCCAGTCAAGATTAACATCAACAGATAGTAGAACTCTTACAGAATTAAGACGGGCAACAAGAGAAAAGGTTTCAAAGTAATCAATACCATAAGTCTGTGTATACCCTTTAGCAACCAAGCGTGCCTTCAGACGTTCTACAGTACCATCGGGTTGATATTTCACAGCATAAACCCATCTGCAGCCTACAAGCTTACACTGAGGAGGTGGATCCACCAACTCCCAAGTGTGTCTATCAGTAAGAGCAAGCATCTCCTCCTTCATAGCAGTAGTCCAAGCTGTACTTTGCAAGGCATCATGTACAATTTTCAGAATAACAACAACAGATAAAGCAGAAACAAAATTACTAGCATGAACACTCAAATGTGCAATAGATACATGGTTAGCAATATTGTGAATAGTGCAGGAACGAGTACCCTTTTTAAGAGCAATAGGTACATCAAGATCAGAAATTACCTCAGGTGTGACAAAACCTTCTGGAGGAGAAGATTGGTGTGAATGGGGGGGGTTCTTGTTCATGTTGAGTTCTGTTCATGTGCTGATAAACAATAAGAGGAGGTGGCATATGCGCAGGAGTAGATGTATCAGAAATACAATCACTAGTAATAGGCAGTGGAGTAGCAATGATATCAGAGTGCAAACTATCTCCTTTAGTATAGTAGGGTGTATCCTCAAAAAAGACAACATCATTGCTCGTAAACCATCTTTTTGCAGTAGGGCTATAACACCTATACCCTTTCTGTGTACGAGAATACCCCAAGAAAATACATTTTTTCGCACGTGGAGAGAGTTTATCATAAGTAGGACCAAGCAATCTCACAAAGCATGTACAACTAAAAATCTGAGGAGGTACAGAAAACAAAGGAGTGTCAGGTTGCAGAACTTGTATAGGTACTTTATTTCCAATCACAAAAGAAGGCATCTGATTTATTAAAAAGCAGGCAGTTAAAATAGCTTCAGGCCACAATAACCGAGGTACATTAGAATGCATCATAATAGTTCTAGCAACCTCTAACAAGTGTCTATTCTTCCTTTCAGCAACTCCATTTTGCTGGGGTGTATATGCACAAGAGGTCTGATGTATAGTGCCAACAGATTTACAAAACAATTCAACATCTTTCTGAACAAACTCAAGTGCATTATTAGTTCGAAAAACTTTAACAGGCATAGTATATTGTGTTTTCACCTCAACAAAAAAGAATTTAATAGTGGACAACACTTCAGATTGACTTTTCATTAGAAATAACCAGGTGGCCCGAGAGAAATCATCAATAAACAATAAAAAATATTTTTTTCCAGACAGACCCGGGACATGACATGGACCCCATACATCAGCATGAACAAGATCAAAAATATTTTTACTACTAATCTGAGAACGTTTAGGATAAACAACCCTAGTCTGTTTTCCTAACTGACATGACTTGCACTGAAACATATGTGTGTCAACACCAGATACAATGTCACAGTTTCTCAGAAGATGGATGCCCAAGTCTGTAGTGCCACTGTAATGCTGAAACTGAAGCAGATAAAGCAGAAGCCACAACAACCTTGTCCACTTTTGGCAGATCATCCAGATAATATAAGCCATCAGATCCTTCATGCCCCCCACCAATCTTCATCCTCGTGCGAAGGTCTTGAAAAACACACGAACCAGGTATAAATGTCAGGCTACATTTCAGGCTCCGCAATATTTTGCTAACAAATAATTAGTTAAGTGGAAAACGGGGCACATATAAAACAAATTTCAGAAGAAACTCAGAAACAATGTCTCCAACTCCAGAAACAATAGACTTGGAGCCATCAACAAGCATAACAGAGGAATTAGTAATTGGTCTAGATAGATTTCTGAATAAAGATCGATTCCCAGAAATACGAAAAGATGCGCTTGAATCTATAACCCATTTTGTATATGGTTCGACCGGCCACAGAAAGTGCAAAAACGTTGTCCTTTCTGAGTACACGCAACAGTAGAAGACGCAACAACATAAGCTCCACGTCTAGAAGCGGCTCGCCCCCGTCCTGCACTAGGAGGACGGTTGTCAGAAAACCGGCCACGACCACGACCACGACCAGACATGGCAGCAAGAGCAGTGGAGTCTCCAGAGTCAGTGGGCAATGCAGATGAGGAAGAAGGCATGCGTTGAAGTCTCTGAAAGGCACTCTGCAGCGAGGGAAGTGGGTCACTAGCAAGGATCTGGTCAACAACACCAGCGTAGGACTCTAGTAAACCGCACAGAAACTGGACCAGCTGCTGACGCTGACGCTGCATGGTGGCCAGATCAGTAGATAGTGGGTGGTAGGTCTCCAGCTCCCCCCACAGTCCAGTAAAGGCAGAAAAGTAATCTGAAATATCCGACCCCGTGAACTGAAGACGACCAAGCTGCTTGGTGATGTCAAACACCTTCTTGGGGTTCTGGCTATGCGAATAGGTACTGGCGAGCTGATCCCACATCTGCTTCGCCGTAGGCAGATAGAGCAAGGTGACACTAATTTTCGGCTCACTGCTGTTGAGAATCCATGTCATCACCGTCGAGTCATCCCAGACCCAGTCATCGTAGGCCTTCACATCTTTGGAGTCAGCATTCGCATCATGTTGTGCCGGAGCGTCACGGGTCAGATGTGAGTATTTTCCTTGGGATTTTGCGTAAATCACCATGGAACATACCCAATACTGGTAGTTTCGCCCATTAAGTTTTACAGTCGTAACTTGACGACGCAAATCATCACCAGAGGACGCCATGAGGTAGTAGAAGACAGAGTCCCGGAAGCACAGAAACACAGCAAGGCAGGCACAAACAGGCAGTAGTGGGCTGCCTACGTTGTCAGGTAGGCAGCATCAGACACATATTTACCGAAGGAATGAACCTCTCACATACGGGCTACGCGGGAGCGCAGCAGGAAACCCAGTGGCACAAAGGCCTACACGGGCAGGCAGAAAAACAGACCGGAGATGTCCCGCAACTATAGATCAAGCCACTGGACCCGAAGACGGGCTGTCCCGGCGGCTACAAGGCCCGGCGGTACGTTGCCTTGGCGACAAACCGGCCCGGCGGCGCGGTGCCTCCTGACGGCACGCCTGCCGCGACGCTGCAAGGTAGCAGCCGGCGCTGGACGCGCACAACGCTGCCCGACGCTCGCTGGCGGCGCGCGACGCCCGGGGGCTGGTGCTCGGGCCGACGACGACCGGGGGCTAGCGGCGGCGCAACGCGGGGAGGGAGGGCACGAGCGGCGGCTGAATCTAGGCCTGCTCTGGTACCATGAGAAATAACACGAGAATTAGAGAGCTTAGAGTTACACAATGAGTGTACGCTTATATTTATAATACTGAAACAATTACAGAGAGGTCCAAATATAATATAAAATAACTGAACAGTAATAACAACACATATATTAACAACCCCTTTCCTGTGCTGTTGCTCAATATCCCTAAAATTTGTTTGTCATGCATCAATTCCAAGAGTTGAGAGAGATTTTACGTTGCTCAGGGTGTGTGGTTGTAGTAGGGTGCACGAGCTTTCACTGTTGGTTTGTACTTTTCAGTAGTAATGTTCTAAAATGTGATGTCACTGACAACAATCTAAGTGTCCAAACCAACCATGGGATTAGGGGTGATCAAATACCGGTCCGCCAGAACTGACTGGTCTATTTCGTACGGTCCGATCCTGGATTGTTACAAGTTCAGTCTGGTCTGTGGCTATAAATTTTGGAAGTTCGGTTTTCGGTTCGGTCCAGTCCGGTCCGGTCCGGTCCAAAGCCTGTCAAACCATGAAACCTGTTTGAGGAATGACTTTTGTACAAAATACCTTTATATGCAGTTATGCTAAGTCTATTAGTATATATATTTTCCTGGCTTTATTTTTATTTTGTTATTGTGTTATGGGCCTTTGTCTATTAGCCCATTAGTCCTTTTCCTTATTCTAGAATATTCTAGTTTCTAGATCTTTCTTAGTCTCTCCTATATAAGAGAGTCTTCTGTGCTTGTTTCACCAATCTAGTGCAAACCATCTTTGCATTTAGATGGTATCAGAGCGGGCTGATCCTCCTTAAACCCCAATCCTAACCTATGCCCACATAAACCTTAGCCGCCACCCCTCTTCCCCTCTCTCTTCTCAGCCCCTCACCAGCCGCCGCCCCCCCTCTCACCAGTCGCCGCCGCCCAGCCCCTGCCCCCCTCCTTTCCGCCACCTCTCCACCAACCGCCACCCCTTCTTCGTCCACCCATACAACCACCGCCGTCCCTTCTTCCTCCACCCACACACCCACCACCATCCACCATCAGCCCCACCCTGCCCGCCGCTCTTCCCACCTCCATCCAACAGTCCCTGCTCATGTCCCACTCCTCCGGCTAGCCACTACCTTCTCCACTCAGCCCTCTTCCACTCCTTCCTTCCCTCCTTTCCCCACCATCTCTCCCTCCGGATAGCCTCCACCATCACTCGTTTCTTTTCCTGCCAATCTCTGGACGTCTCCGGTAACTTTTTAGTTATCGCACGTTGAAGGTGTAATCGGATCTTGCTCTGTCTCTGCCTGCGTCTCATGATGGAATAAGATTTTCCTACATGTTGGCGTAGGTTTCCTATATCTACTGCTGCCCCGACGCGGGTTTCTGGGATCTGATGCATCAGATCTCCTTCTGCTATATTATGCCCGTGTACGAGTATCTTTAGACCTACCCCTGTGATTGAGTTTCTTCTACTTTTATCTGCTATGTGCCTACTGCTGCTGCGAGCTTGCTGCTCTGTCTGCTGACTGCTATGTGATTCCTGCTCCGGCCTATCACTACTGTCTGCTGTGTCGTCCTGTATTCTGTGACATCCCATGGCGTCCTCCGATCTGCTTTGTAATCTCTGTGTGACGATTACCAAGTTGGACGGCTCCAAGTATCACACCTGGACAACCTCCTTTGAATTGTATGTCAAAGCTCAGGGGCACTATTTCCATCTGACTACTATCGGGCCGACAGAACCGATTACTACTATTGACGACAAAACTAAACATGCGTATGACCTGTTGTGGTCCAAGGACGACTCTGGGGTTATGACCTGGATGGTCAACAATGCTGAACCCAAAATCAGCCAATCCCTTCTGCACCTGGGCACGACTAAGGATATGTGGGATCAACTTTCCCATGTCTATTCTCATCAACAGAATCCCAAGAAGGTGTTTGATATTTACAAACACCTGGCCAAGAAGGAGTATTCTACCTCAGATGCCATTGAAGATTACTACAATCAATGCTGTGCCCTTTGGGATGAGTTTGAGGTGTATCATCCCCTATCCTCAGATATTAAGGAAGCACAAAGACAACGGAATGAACTACAACTCGTTCAATTCCTTGCTGGCCTACCACCTCCTTTACGGGTGTCGTAGATCAAATTCTCTCCAATGATCCACGTGCATTGTTTGCCTTTTGTATCTCAGGCAACTCCTGAACTTTCTGACAATGCTGCTCTAGCTGTTTGATCTGGAGATTCTTTCCGTGAACATGGCCGCGGTTGTGACCGTGGTTGAGGCCACTCTACTCCAGGTACTGGTTGTGGTTCGTACTCCTTGGGCGCTGACTCCTCTACTGAACCATGTTTCTGCAATTTTTGCAAGTGCACCTATCATACTAAAGACCGCTGCTGAATCAAGTACGGAAAACCTACTTGGACAAATCAGGTTTCTTCCGACCAGCCTGATACCTCTGCCTCTCCGTATGCCCTGCCATATGTTGATTGGATCAGATCTGAAGTTGAGAAGTTACTCCAAGCTTGTCTGTCCTCTTCTGTTGAGACCACTACTGGCGGTTATGCAATTTTAACACAATCTACTCCTCTTGCAAAGTCTGGTAAACATAAACGGGTTATTGACTCGGGTGCCACCTCTTATATTACTGGCAATCGATCTTTATTTTCTACCTTGCATAAAACTGCTGCCATTCCGTCTGTCACCCTAGCTGATGGTTCTCAAACATATGTTTCCAGAATAGGGAATATCTATACTGTTGGTCGCCTGATGTTGAACTCGACACTCTTTGTTCCTAAATTTGCTATCTACCTAATATCTGTGAGTAGATGTGTTAAGAGCTTACAATGCTCAATTACCTTTGACCCGGATGGTGTTATTTTTCAGGATCTGCACACGAGGATGAAGTTTGGTTTGGGCCATGAGGGACCAAATGGACTCTACTATTTGGATGCACCGAGGACGACGACTTACCTGACTACATCTGTGACCGGCATTCAGTGGCATTACCGCTTGGGGCACCCTTCACCGGCAAAACTGAAACATTTACTACCTGATATTTCTGAGTCCGTTTTTAATTGTGAAACATGTCAGTTAGGGAAACAAACCCGGTCTACTTTTACTAAGAAAAGTCGTGTTAGCTCAAAAACATCATTTGATATTGTGCATGCTGATATTTGGGGACCATGCTCTGATGCTAGTAATTTTGGATATCGATATTTTATGAGTTTTATTGACGACTTTTCTAGAGCCACCTGGTTGTTTTTATTAAAAGACAAATCTCATATTCTTGACACTGTTACCACTTTCTTTGCTTAGATACGTACCCAATTTGGTAAACCCATCAAAATTGTTCGAATTGATAATGCCCTTGAATTCATGCAAAGGTTAGTAAATCTATTTTGCAACAAAATGGATACTATTCACCAAACCTCTTATGCTTATACACCCCAACAGAATGGCATTGCTGAACGCAAGAATTGACACCTCCTTGAGATTGCGCGTACACTTCTATTTCACTATCATGTTCCTCATGGTTTCTGGCCAGAAGTTGTTTCAACTGCTTGTTATCTTATTAACCGCATGCCATCTTCTGTTCTTGTCAATCAAGTGCCTTTTTAAATTTTATACCCGGATGCTTCTCTGTTCACCGTACCACCTCATATTTTTGGGAGTACGTGTTTTGTGAAAAATTTGCGTCCTGGCCTTACTAAACTGGATCCTCGTGATACGAAGTGTATTTTCCTGGGGTACTCTCAGACACAAAAAGGGTACTGCTGCTTTGACCCGGTTACTAAGAAATGGATGGTGTCGACTGATGTTGTCTTTTTTGAACATATGCCGTTCTACTCCTTTGCTGAATATGCCCTGACGTCTGATTTACTAACAGTAACGCCTTTACCTATGCCTGTTGATAATGCCCTATCAGATAGTACTGTTGCGCCGACTCCTCCTTTAAAAGTCTACCAGAGAAGACCAAAGATACCAAATCCCTCTATGGCCCAACCAAGTCTTCCAACCTCGTCAGTAGATCAGCCAACATCTCAGGTATTTTCTGACTTAGACATTCCTATCAATTTACACAAAGGCACTCACTCTTGCATGCAACATCCCATTGGGAATTTTTGCACTACTGCTAATCCGGGCAATACTTTTGCAAATTTCAAATTTCACTTCTGCTTTATGTGCTATTTCTATTCCTAAGAATGCTGCTCAGGTTCTCCAACACCCAGCATGGCGTCAAGCCATGGAAACTGAAATGAAGGCCCTCACTGATAGACATACTTGGGATTTGGTTGATGTACCACCTAGCAGTTCACCAGTTGGTTGCAGGTGGATTTTCACAGTCAAATATCAACAGATGCTACCATTGAACGAATAAAGCTCGCCTGGTGGCCAAGGGCTACACTCAGACATATGGAGTTGACTACTTCGAGACTTTCTCTCCTGTGGCTCGACTGAATTCTGTTCGTATCCTTATCTCTGTGGGTGTAAATTTTGATTGGCCCTTATTTCAACTAGATCTCAAAAATGCTTTATGTATAGAGATCTGCATGAGGAGGTTTACATGGCGCAACCTCCTGGTTTTGAAATTTAGGGGGAGTCTTCCAAAGTTTGTCGTCTTCGCAAAGCTATTTGTGGCCTTAAGCAAACCTCCCGAGCCTGGTTCGACAAGCTTAGCTCTATTCTTCAGATATTTGACTTCCTTCGCTCTCAATCTGATCATTCAGTGTTTGTTAAGGCATTCAGGCTACTAAGACATACTTGGAAAAGCACTTTATTTCCAAAGATTTAGTCAAACTAAGGTATTGTCTGGGGATTGAAGTCTCTCATTCTTCCTCTGGTGATTGTTTGTCACAGCGCAAATATGTTTTGGAGCTCCTATCAAAGATAGGAATGCTTGGGGCTAAGCCTGCTAATACACCTTTGGATCCCAACACGAACTGGGATGATGACACTTCTCCTCCATATCCTGATCATCATCAGTATCACAGAATGGTTGGAAAACTCATCTACCTTACTGTCACTAGGGCTGATATCACTTCTGTTGTTGGTCTCATAAGTAGATATTTGGATAAGCCCCGTCAATGCCATTGGGAAGCTGTCTGCGATATTTCAAAGTATTTGAAAAGTTCTCCTGGCAAAGGTCTGCTGTATAAGAAACATGGCCATTGTAGTCTTATTGGATACTCTGATTCTGATTATGCTGAAAGCAAGATAGATCGGAGATCTACCGCTGGATACTGTACTTTTGTAGGTGGTAACTTGGTAACATGGCGAAGCAAGAAGCAAAATGTAGTTGCTCGCTCAAGTGCTGAATCAGAATATCGAGCCATGGCTCACACCACTTGTGAACTTTTCTGGGTACACAGTCTTCTGTGAAATTTTGGTATTTTTGTTGCTCCATCCATACCTATGCACTGTGACAACAAGGCTGCTATCTTCATTGCCAGCAACCCTCCTTCCACGAACGCACCAAACACATTGAAGTTGATTGCCATTTTGTTCGGGAGGCTGTCTTGTCTGGTCAGATTTTTACACCTTATACACCTACTGCAGATCAAGTTGCAGATCTTTTCACCGAAATTTTTCCGAAGACTAGATTCACTACGCTGATAGCCAAGCTGGGCATGATTGACATCTACGCTCCAGCTTGAGGGGGAGTATTAGTATATATATTTACCTGGCTTTATTTTTATTTTGTTATTGTGTTATGGGCCTTTGTCTATTAGCCCATCAGTCCTTTTTCTTATCCTAGAATATTCCTGTTTCTAGATCTTTCTTACTCTCCTATATCAGAGAATCTTCTGTACTTGTTTCACTAACTTAATGCAAACCATCTTTGTATTTTAGAAAGTTCAAAATACAAAAAATCACATATATAAGCACTACTAGTGTAAATATCTGATATTAATGTTATATTGATGTTAGAAGTAGTTAACATGATCTACGTTTTGCTATTAAATAAGTTGCAAAACATATAAAAAAACTGGTTATGGTCCAAACAGTCTAGTCCTGGTCGGATCCTACTTTGAAATGGTCAGGTCCGTTCCAGTCCTACTTTAAAACGGCCTGGTCTGTGGTCCCACCATTTTTTGCTAATTTGGTTTTTAGTCCGGTCCGATTTGGTCCAGTGCAGTTTGGATTGGTACTCCATCCCTACATGGGATTAATTACTTGGATCCTCATATTCAATCCGCTAAGGCCCCGTTTGGTTTGTAGGATGTTAGGTAGGATAGGAATTTAATCCCACTAATAAATGCCAACCACGTTTGGATAGGCTAATGTAACATCAGGATTGTATTTGGATGTCATTATAGTCCCAACTCATTAGGACTTTTATGTTTCGCCCAAACTCCAGGTATTTGCACGGTACAAAAAGACTCGCTACCCCGATATGCCGATACCCGTCCCCGACTCCCCTCCGCTCCATGGCAGACTTCCGCCTCTGTGTCCTCGTCGTCTTCTCGGTTTCGATAGGTTGCTCCCAGTTCTTCTCACCTCTGCGGATCTGTTTAATAACATAGGTTCCGACGCATTCTTCTCCTTGCTGCCGGTTCCACAATCCGCACACATGCCTGAAGACGTGAGATCTGCCTCTCTTTATTTTGAACTTTTTCAATCACTACTCCATCGTGCACAATCTTTTCCTGCAGCAGTCCAACGCAAAAACCAGATTTGCTTTCATATTGTGTTTCTCGTCCGTCACGCGTGAAGTAAATTTAGGGAGTGGCAGATTCATTTTGATTAGTTGAAAGCCAATTAACTCTATTGTCTGGTAATATGCAGATTATACTCTTTTCCGGTTAACATGAAGCCGCCCACCACGAGGTTCCCACATTCAGTTCTTCCTCTAGGTTCCTAATCTTATCTCTAACTGCATCGAAACATAGGAAGGGAAAAACAAACTCCCATCCTGTGCATATACCTCCCAATCCTTTCCTTTTTGTATCCTATCTAAATCCTTTCCGGCGAACCAAACGAGGCATAAGTTCTGTGCGAATTTTCATTGAGTTATATAGAAGCACCACGACATGAAAACAAACTTTTCACATAGTATAATCAAAATATGACCAATATAGTATTTTGGGTTCTTTGGTTTTCAACTGTAAAAAAAGTAAGGGTCTGAATGGAGTCATGGAGGATGTCATATATTATGCTTTGTATTATTAGATTGCTCTGCATCTGCCTAATACATCCTGTAAAATCTAAATTGGACATACAATGTAGATTGTCCTACAATAAAATGTTCTCACTGAAGCTAATCGATATATTAATGCAAGTCACTGAGTAAACTGTCTGCACTCTGATCCTGTCATAAGATATAGTTTTATTTGTTTATATGTTTGCAGGAGTCTTTCTTTCCCTATCTGATTTTCATTAATGTTTTTCAACAGGGGTGCTGCTTGATGACCTCCTTGTTGCAGAAGACCTTGCTTCTGCCGAAACTACTGCTGCTGCTTCACATGCAGCAGCTGCAGCAGCAGCTGCTATCAGTCCTCTTTCTGGCAGGTCTCCCAGAAGATATCCATTTGCTGAGGACAGACCTAGGGAAGGAAACACAGAGGCAAATGCTGATGGTTCTGTTGTTCTGGGTGAACCTGTTGCCCCACCTGCGAATGGTGATATGTATACTGATATAAGCAGTGAAAATGCTTTGGCACCGGGTCAGGGACAAAGGTGCTACTATCTAAGATGAATTACACAGTGTATATATATTTTGATGAGTTGCAGGACATGAAAATATAGTTGCATTACTTTTATAATTTGTTTCTCGCTTCCCTACTTCGGCTCTCTCTACACCTTTAAAAAATTTGGTTTCTTCTTTCACGCAGAAGAACAAGCAAGGGTGTAGAATATTTGGTCGAAGCCTCAGCAGCTGAAGCTGAAGCTATTAGTGCTACATTGGCTGCAGCCAAGGCTAGGCAGATGAATGGTGAAGTCGAAAACCAAGCAGATGGCAGTGAAGTTTGCGGAACAGAATCTGAATCAAGTGGTCAGCCACTTACAAGTCAAATTAAGTTGCAAGATCCTTCAATGGTTAATAGTCTTCCAGCATACGCTGTCCGGCTTCATCACAGAGCTGTTAGTGTCTTAAACATAGGAATAAGTTTTCATTAGATTTCTGGTACTTTTTGGTTAACAATTAAGTTGGATAAATACTTAAAATGGCCACACTTATCTTCCTTTCATTATTTTCAGGTAGTCATAGCAGCAGAAACGGGCGGTGCTTTAGGCGGTATGGTTAGGCAGCTTTCAATAGACCAATTTGAAAATGAAAGCCGAAGGGTCAATTATGGTACACCAGAGAGCGCTACTGCTGCCAGAAAGCTATTAGATCGGCAAATGTCAATCACTAGCGTGCCAAAAAAGGTCCTCTTATATTATTGTTTGTGGCCATGTTTTACTATGATAGTTACATTATCCTGTAACACCTTCTCTTCTTTTTGAAAGGCTATCACATCTTCATCATTTAAACTAAAAACAGACCCCCCCTCCAAAAAAAAAACAAACACACACACACACACACACACAGAAAAACAAAAACGGTAGCTTAAATCAGCTTTTTTTTCTTACTTGACACCATTTTTTCTTTTTCATATTGGCACCTTTCAAAAAAGAGAACTGGACAATGATCATAGTGACAAAGTTGGGATTCAACAATATCCCGGCTTGCCTGAACAAATCTGAAACTGAAAATTCTAGAAATGTGGAATAAGATTGATTAAAAGCTCAGTTCATGATTTGGAAAAACTTGGCAACATATACATAGCAACAGACATTATGATGACTTGGTTTAGTCTTAAAGATATCAGAAGTTAATATCTCATGTTCCAAAAAGAAGCAGAAGCACACAGCTCTAATATTAAAAACAAATATAGATGTAAAAACGTAAAATTAGGCAATCTTGCAAATAGGCTTAGGCTGAGCTATATTTGCTGATTCAATTTTTGAGTATAAACTTAACCCATAGACCAGTAACTAATTTTCAATACTAATGTTGTTCTCACATCAAATATGTCACCAGTAGCTGATTAGCAATTCAGGGAAGGTATTGAAGAAGAGAAATCATACATAGAATTTCTGTGGGGTGCTTGAAGTGGTTATGAAGTTGAATAGGGAACGAGGAGTTGTGAATTAGTCATAGAGAGAAAACTATATGGGGGGGTGAAGATACAAAGAGGGGAGGGGATCATAAGTCTATAGGAAGGAGGGACGAAGTGGAGATAGAACATAGTCTTGAGGAAGGGAAGGGTGATTGGAAGTTTGGAGTAAGATATAGAGGGTAGAAAGTCGTTTCCATGGAGTAAAGGGAACAAACATCTGTAAGAATTTTGGGAAGACAGAAAGAGGGGAGGGAATCACAAGTCTATAGGCAGGAGGAATTGAGTGGGGATAGAACGCAGTCTTGAGGAAGGGAAGGGTGATTGGAAGTTTGGAGTAAGGTATTAAGGGAAAGGAAGTCGCGTCCCTAGAATAAAGAGAAAGATGGAAGGGAACATATATCTGGAGGAAGGGAGCAGGCTGGAACAAAGGGAATTGGAAGTCGGAAGGGGAGGAATGGGGAAGGAAGAAGAACCAAAGAAGGATTAGCTTATGGCTGTTGCTGGGTCCACCTGCTGGTGGAGCTCTGTCACCACTGCTGGAGTTTCTCCGATGTTGCTGGAATGTGGTCACTGCTGTTGAACTGCAGCACTGTCGGTGCCTTCTAGCCGCTGTTGCTGAATTACACTGCCATTGGATGGAATCACTGCTGGTGTCGGGAAAGGAGGTGTAGGATGCCAGGGTCTCCTAGGGCTAGAGAGTAGATGGGGGGAAAGGAGAGATATGGAATGTCAGATTCTTCTAGGGCTAGACTAGAGAGTATATGGGGGGGGGGGAGTTAGGCATTAGGGGAGTTGGCTAGTGAAGAAGAATAGTCTCAAATAAAACAGGTTTCGGAAAAACTGGGTTGGGTTCAACGAACCACCCGAACCACAAAAGATCATGAAAATTTGATCTATGATTTGTCGAGCAGACTATTCGACCACCTAAAATATTGGGAATTATCCCAGAATTTTTGCAAATTTTGAGCTGTGGATTATCAAGGTCCACAACTGAAAGCTGCATTTGTTTGGTAATACTGGGCAATTGTAGACTTGTAGTAATGTGAAAGTATCCCTTGGTTCTAAATGTCAATTATTTACATGTTTTGATTTTCTTTTGCTGAAGGGGTGCAGCCCATCTGGCCCACTGTAATCACGCAGAGACACCTAGTACATGTAATCAAGGCATGCCTATCTATTTGGAACCACTACTGCTGGGAGGGAACTCTTGAATCTTGTGGTTGTCTCAACCTATGCTAACTATAGAGAAGATAGTGGCCGATCTGGATGTTGTTTTGTTGCTAGGAAAGGGAAATTTATAGACATTTTGACATACTTTCTCATGGCAATTTTGATGCTGAAGTGAAGGAATTTGATGCAGGATAGACTCAACACGGCGTTTTCATAAGAATGCACGTACTAATGCACTATTTTCATGTATACTAGGCATGCTCCGTACATTGGATTGGTTTGAGTATATGAAATTACTTTGAAGACAACGAAGTCGCATCATGGTACATTGATGGGTTTGCGTATTATTAAATTACTTTGAAGACAATGAAGTGGCATCATGGTACATTGGATGGGTTTGAGTATACTAAATTACTTTGAAGACAACGAAGTTGCATCATGGTACATTGGATGGGTTTGAGTATATTAAATTACTTTGAAGACAACGAAATTGCATCATGGTATCTAGCAAAAGGAAAAAAGAGAGGATTGGAGCCTATAGAAAATTATGTTGTGACTAATTGTGTTAGAGGGAAAAGATATTTGTTGAAACTTATTTCGACTAATGTCGTAATATACACAATATTAAGGAAAAATATCACTAAAAAGTAAAGTAAGGAATAAAAGGAATCAAGTCGGCGTCGACAACGTCACAGCTCGGATCCTTCGCCGTGTCACGCCGGAGTGGCCACGTTGTCTACGTCCTCAGATCTTGGTTGTGTCACACTTAACCCAAGAAACCACAAAAAGATAGCGCTGCGGTGCGGATACTGATATGGGGCAACTCCCAATGCAGCAGTATATACAATCTTATTAGAATACACAATGCCAAATTAGTAATTCAAAAGCTAAGCTAAAAAAATTATATGCAATCTTTCAACGACCTTTCATTTATAGTAGTACAAGAGACAACTAGTTTATAAAAAAACTAAAGGCACAAATTGCATTTATTGGCCTTATTAGAATACACTAAGAGGCAAGAACCATTTTGTAATTTAATAAATATAAACAGATTACATCCAAACCCTGTTGTTGAATGGTTTCTTTTGTCATCATCTAAGCCTCATTCCCAACCATGTTGGGTCGGCTACATGGATCCTTCTTTTCGGTCAAGCTTTGTTATGGGTCACATTCTCAATAAGATGTAAAGATTTAAAAGTCTCTCCTTGTAAGTTCTTCCCAAATTGATTTAGCTTTGCCTATCTCGACTGAATATCATTACTTCAAATAGGTGCCCCACTATAAATATCATTACTTCAATGAATTATTACATCATACACTCATTGAAATTCGTAGTAATCTGAATTCACGATGGATATGGGCTTCATTGTTTGCATCTAGATATCTGACATACATTTTTCTTCATTTTAATCAATTTGTATTAGTTTTGTGGCCAAAATATGGCTTTTGTGGATATTTTGCTTAAGTGCACATCTGCAGACAGAGAAACAGCAGTTTGGTTTTGCAATCCAATTCATAATTCATGAATAATTTTCTTCATTTAACCAAATTTGTACTAGATTTATGACCAAAACATGTTTGTTTTGTGGATTGCAAAACTGCACATCTGCAGACAGAGAGAGCATTTTGGTTTGCAATCTTCGCAGTATTAAGTTTTTTTCTTTGAAACTTCCTACCATCTTACCAACTTGACTGTGCACTTCTGATTTTAATATACAGGAAACATGAGTAATTGGTATTTTTCTTGATTAGTACTGGTGTTGTCATTATCCCTTTAAGCAAAAGAAAATGATCATGCTGCTGCAAAGTTTACAAGCCTGGAACTGAAACACTGTTTTTTGGCTTCTCCATCCATAATTCTGTTGGTTAAAAGAGTACTCCCGTGTTTTTTTCCTTCCGTTTCTGAATTTCATTTTCATTGCCTGCGCAGGTGATAGCACAACTTCTAAAACCACGTGGTTGGAAGCCCCCTGTTCGAAGGCTATTCTTTCTAGACTGCAATGAAATTGCTGATCTTTGCGACAGTGCCGAGCGGATATTTTCGAGTGAACCCAGCGTCTTGCAATTGAAGGCTCCTATCAAAATTTTTGGTGATTTGCATGGCCAGTTTGGAGACCTGATGCGTTTGTTTGATGAATATGGTTCTCCTTCCACGGCAGGGGATATATCGTGAGTGCCTGGCTCTGCTGTGTGTATATGTTACAGGTTTTAGTTACCTTGTTCTCTATGAATGTAGAATGTCCATCGCTTGTGATGGGGCAGTCCCTTTGCATTCTATAACTTATTTGGCTTGTTATCATGGTTGTATCTAGGAGAAAGTAACATGTTTCAGTTTTTCGGGTGGTATATGTATATTTTTAATTTCATGACGTTTTATAATGTCTGACGTCCTCTGTTATGGCTAGAGTTTGCTTTTATGTCTCGGTTGTTCCTCGTTAACCAGCTTCCATTTCACTTAGAAATGAAAATGCTCATTATCATTGATTATCAGCTTGGGATAATCTTTTCTTTGTCAACAAGATCATATCTTGAAGTCTTTTCGGTTTCATACTTAAGATGTATGCGCATGCTACGTCTACTTTTCCTCTGGGATCTCTTTGTGCATTTCAGTTTCTTAACTTACTCGATTGTCATGTGCAACAACTGCTTACTCATTGTTTCTACTTGCAGCTATATAGATTACCTATTTCTGGGTGATTATGTTGATAGGGGCCAACACAGTTTGGAGACCATATGTCTCCTCCTTGCTTTGAAGGTATTGACTTGCAATTACATACCTGAAGAATCACTCATTTTGCTGACTTCTTTACTATTTGTGTCTAGGTTGAGCATCCAAATAATGTCCATTTGATCCGTGGAAATCATGAAGCTGCAGACATCAATGCTTTGTTTGGTTTCCGGATCGAATGCATTGAACGCATGGTAATTGTTGTGCAATATCATGTTCTAGTATTTTTGTCGCTTACTCTTATTCTCACCATGATCATGCACATAGGGTGAGAGAGACGGAATCTGGGCATGGCATCGGATAAATCGTCTATTTAACTGGCTTCCACTGGCCGCACTTATTGAAAAGAAAATAATTTGTATGCATGGTGGTATTGGTCGCTCCATAAATCACATCGAACAGATTGAAAACCTTCAGCGTCCAATTACAATGGAAGCAGGATCAGTTGTTCTTATGGATTTGTTATGGTTAGCTACATTTTTGCCATCTTCTTTTTGTTACAATGCAAAGTCTATATTCTGTCAGCATCAAGTTGCTGGCAAACACATTCTCTGACACTCTTTTACTCAAACAGGTCTGACCCAACTGAGAATGACAGCGTTGAAGGTTTGCGTCCAAATGCTAGAGGCCCTGGATTGGTAACCTTTGGGGTATGTGCATTGTTCTACATACGCTTTTGTTCTATGCTGGTGCCTTCGGAAATTGATTTTGTGTCCGTTTGGATATGTCAGTATATACTGTAATCAACTAATTTTCTAATATATAAACAACATGCAACATGGTCAAAATATTTGTACCCCTTTCATATGCGAGAATATCCAAGAAAACAACAAAGGAAATCTCTTGGTGACAGTTTATCACGTCCAGGCCGGTGATTGTGGATAAAACAGCGACACCCAAAATTTTTTCAGTGGTAAAGAAAATATGGGTTTATGTGGATATTTTATTTTTTAGTACGAATGAGGGCATGCAATTAATGAGAAATATATGTGAAAAGAGTTATATCTGCCCAATAAAGTTTGGGACCTTTTAATTCAATCATTTGAGTGCGAGCAAAATCTAGGAGATACCTTTTTTCTGCTCGGAAACTATGTTTTGCTGTGGGTTATAGGTACGTGAATTTTGTGGATAATTTTCTTTGAAATACAAATTCTAAAAAGCACGTTGCACATATTCAAAAGCATTACCAGTGAGAATAAACTTCGTGTACCTGAAAGTTGGAGTCTTTATTTCACCGAAAAAAGTTTGAGAAAACATCTAAAATTTTAGAACTATCTTTTAACATATAAAGCCAAGTGGCATGTGACCAATCATCACTAAAGGTAACACACTCACACACCTATATGATTACTAGTTTGACACACCCCCATCTAGGAAGCACGGACACGGACACGGACACGGATACGGACACGGACACGGACACGGGACACGGCAATTTTTAAAAATGTAGGACACGGACACGGGGCCGGACACGGCAAATTGTTTTTTTTCCACATATATATGTATACATTATTGATGTATAAACACATTCTATTATAGAAATTTAATTGTGGAGTTTGCATTTCATTTAATTAAAAGACATGCAATCATCCATCAAACACATTCATCCAAATAGGAAAAACCCATCAGATACAACAAGCATGGCCTAGTGATATTTATAAATTTATGTAAACGCATTCATGTCCATGTTTCCAATCAATTAAAGCAAATAAACCCATCGGATACAACAAGCATGGCCTAGTGATATTTATAAATTTATGTAAACGCATTCATGTCCATGTTTCCAATCAATTAAAGCAAATTGTCAATTTAAATCATAACGCAATGACTTTTGAACAGTAAATAAACAATAATTAAACCAATTCAACAATAAAGAAATCCAACTCAGAATGATGTATGATTAAATACAGTAAATACTACAGATTTGTATAACATAAGAAAAACCCATCAGATACAACAAGCATGGCCTAGTGATATTTATAAATTTATGTAAACGCATTCATGTCCATGTTTCCAATCAATTAAAGCAAATAAACCCATCGGATACAACAAGCATGGCCTAGTGATATTTATAAATTTATGTAAACGCATTCATGTCCATGTTTCCAATCAATTAAAGCAAATTGTCAATTTAAATCATAACGCAATGACTTTTGAACAGTAAATAAACAATAATTAAACCAATTCAACAATAAAGAAATCCAACTCAGAATGATGTATGATTAAATACAGTAAATACTACAGATTTGTATAACATAAGTGAACCAACATCATCAATTATTGTTAACATTATAACAAAACAGAAGAAAAAGACTTATTAGAAAAATTGGGCATAGATTGATAGAGGGGCAGGATTACAGTAAGTAAACAATGAAAATTTGGAGTGAAATTGAGGAGAAGGGGAGCAAATATCGGTGGGTTAGGGAACAAGGACATGTTTAGTCTTTTTTCCTAACATAACTGGACCTGGATGTGGCTGGGCTGGGTCAGCCGTGTCCAAGCCGTGTCCCAGCCGTGTCCTAGCCGTGTCCAAGCCAAAAACTCTTCAAAAAAAAAGTTGGACACTCCGGGGCCGTGTCCACCGCGTGTCCAGCCGTGTCCACGGCGTGTCCGTGTCCGACACGCGGCATACACGGCCACGACACCTCCCGGGAAGTGTCCGTGCTTCCTAGGACCCCATGTATCGAAATGAACTAAATAAAGCAAACTAGGATTCCTATCATGACGTAGAGGAAACACCAAATGATGGTGTTTACCAAGTTGACACAATTGACACTTAAATTTTTTAGAAGAAAGGCTATAAAATATAGACTTCAACTTTGCAATAGAAGGTGACCAAGGCGGAAGTGCCATTGGTGAAGAGAGGTAAACTGGTGACATTATCTATAAATAATACAAACCATCTACACCTTCATATTCCCCACAAATTGTCTCCTTGGTCCTTAGATACATGGAGATAGTGTAGGGAAAGAAAGTTACACTGTAGTTCAAAGTCTTGATAATCTTACTTATGCATCAAATTCAAAAGATTTTTTTGCCACAAATAAAACTTATTTAAGAATATTTTTGGAGTGCTAATCGTACTACCTAGCCCAATAGCAAGAGAAGTAGAGCGATCAACTAATCTAAGCAGGAGGGTGATATGTAGATTTCCTCAAAGATAGAAAAAGCTTCTAATTACTGGTCATGTGGGTACTAGCTCCGGAATCAACAATCTAGTCATTCTTTGAAGAGGAAGAAGGTTGAACACATGAAAAATCACTTGAATGTTTGCTTGATGAGAAACAATAGTTAAAGAAGCAACTTTGGTAAGCTTGTCAAGATTTGTAGAGCTAAGGGTTACCATCTGATTCTTGGCACCACTAGAGGTACATGTTGATTCTACGTAAGCTTCAAGCCTTCAACCGTCTAAACTTGATTTGCCTACTCTATCTTACCATGCTTTTTGGGCATTTATCCTTCATGTAATTTGATCTTTTTCAAAAATTGCATATCAAGGATGGGAAGATGAAGTCCCTTTACTAATGGTGTTGGGCCCGCTTCCTCATCCGTGAGCTGAAGTCATACTTGTCTAGGCGGCTAGGCGGTCATTCCCACCTAGGGGAAGCCTAGGAGGCCTCTTAGGCGGAAGACTAAGCGTTTCTAGGCGTTCTTCATATTTGTTTATATTTTAAATATATATACATGAATTTGTGTATACATTCAGTTATATACAAATGTGTACATCACTATGTACATTTGTACTGCTTATCCCTAAGCTTAATCAATCATAACTTCACCTACATCACACCTGTCACGATCTAAGACATACCTATTCTACCTTAATTTGACCTAACACGAACTAAATTGGACCTAATTTAACTCAGTCTTACCTAATTTAGCTGAAGTCAGACCGATTTTGGCATAACATGACCTAATAAGACGTAACTTCCCCTAGTTTGTCCTACATTGACCTAAACGAGCCCAAATTTAGCTAAATCAGATCTAATTCCCCTAAATAAGACATTTTTCCAAAACCATACCTATTTCCCCCAAATCAGACCTAATCTGCCCCAATTAGATCTGATTTGGCCTAATTAGATCTATTTCTTCCCCAAAATAATTAAAGATGATCTAATTTGACCAAATTCTGACCTAATCTATGCTGATTTTATCTTCAAGTGTCTTAATTTGGGCCTAAAAGGCCTTGGGCTTCCACTTTTGATATCTAAAGGCCTAGGCGCCCAATTTAAGGCAGACCACCTAGAGCCTAGGTGGAGACCAGGCGGGAGCCTGGACAACTATGGCTGAAGTACCACGTCTTCACCCTGAAATGACAAGGGCATCATGTACTTATGTAGTAGCAACAAACATATATCTAATCAAACGTAAGTAGACATCATCTAAAGTGGGCAGTAGTTCAGATGGGAGAATTTGTTGTTTGACAACTTAATAATTGGATGGTAATGATGCAAGTAATTGACATATCTAAATCTTATCATGTTGCTATTGTAGTTTCAAGACCAGATGTCAAAGGGTGGTAGATTTTGAGTTCTCGGACTTCTTTGAAGTTTGAAGTTGTAAAAATGCGATGCCAAAGTTGAGGTGTCTTCCCCTCTTAAAGAATGCACACGTTTATACGAATAAAAAACTCGAGATGCATTCCCTTTGCTAGAATGTAATGGGCAATATGATCCCATGCCTCTTTTGCTGTCTCAATGAAGATGAGATCAGTAGACCTGTAAACTGATCGAATACGGAGTGGATACTGCTATATCCGATATCCAAATCCCAAAAAATATATTAGATTCGATATCCGACGGATATCATGTAATAATATCCGAATTCAGATAAATATCCGATCCGAACCTAAAATCATAAATTTATTGTTAATAAATATATTATATATAGAAAATATTGATATCATAATAAAATAATAGTATTTTTATATATAGATATCATCATCATCATCATCATCATCATCATCACCACCACCACCACCACCACATCATCATCATCAATTAAGCCTCAATCCCAACTATGTTGGGGTCAACTACATGGATCCTTCTTTTCCATTCAGCTCTATCATGGGTCATATTCTGGTTGAGATGTAGATATTCGAAATCTCTCTTTATAAGCTCTTCCCATGTTAATTTAGGCCTTCCTCTTCTTCTATTAATTGTGCTTGTCTCAATAGTATTGCTTTGTATAGGCGCATTAGTCGGTCTGTGTTGCACATGCCCATACCATCTGAGTCGGCCCTCGCGCAACTTGTCCCCAATGCTCGCCACCCCCACTTTATTCCTGATATAGTCATTCTCAAGCGATCTTTTCTTGTCTTCCCACACATCCATTTCAACATACGCATTTCAGCCACGTTCATCTTATTGAGTCCTTGTTTCTTCACCGCCCAACATTCACTCCCATAGAGCATGGCTGGCTGTATAGCAGTTTTATAAAATTTGCTTTTTAGTCTGAGAGGGATCTTCCGATCACATAATACTCCAGTTGTACTCCTCCATTTCAACCATCCTGCAATGATCCTATGACAAACGTCATTTTGGACATTGCCATATGTTTGAATGATAGAGCCCAAGTAACGAAATTCATCACATTTTGGTATATCTACTCCGTCCAACTTGGCTCCACCATTCACACTGTGAGATTGGCTGAAATTGCAATGCATATATTCAGTTTTGCTCCTACTAATCATCAATCCATTTGATTCCAGTGCCTTTCTACAAAGTTCAACTTTATCATTCAAACCATCTTTAGTTTCGTCAATCACCAAATAACATACACCAAGGAACATGATCTTGAACATTCTTTGTCAACTCATCCATAACAAGAACGAACGGATATGGGCTGAGTGTGGATCCTTGGTGTACACCAACTGTGATGGGAAATGTTGGTGTCTCACCTCTAGGAGTCTTCACACTTGCAGTAGAGCTACCATACATGTCTTTAATCAAGTCAATATATTGGATTGGCACACCCTTTTCCTCAAAACCATCCACAACACTTCTCTGGGTACTCGATCATAAGCCTTTTCCAAATCGATAAAAACCATGTGAAGATCTCTTTTTCTTTCCCTATACTTCTCCATAAGCCTCCTTATCAGAAAAATAGCATCTGTTGTTGATCTACCAAGCATGAAACCAAATTGGTTGTTTGATATCTGCGTTATAGATCTTAGCCTCTGCTCAATAATCCTCTCCCAAAGCTTCATTGTGTGACTCATCAACTTGATACCTTTGTAGTTTGTGCAGCTCTGAACATCACCTTTGTTTTTATAGATGGGGACTACAATACTATTTCTCCATTCATCCGACATCTTTGTCT
Source organism: Alisma plantago-aquatica (assembly GCA_963693085.1). NCBI lineage: Eukaryota > Viridiplantae > Streptophyta > Magnoliopsida > Alismatales > Alismataceae > Alisma > Alisma plantago-aquatica. The sequence goes on from OY856409.1 coordinate 193,178,951, forward strand.
TCACGATCTTGTTAAATAAATTTGTTAGCCACATAACTCCTTCATCCCCCATACTCTTCCATACATCAGTGGGAATACCGTTTGGTCCGCATGCCTCTCTCAAGGCATTCTTGACCTCAAAATGTGAAACTTGTCGTGTGTAAATGATATCTCTTGTATCCCTGTCACACGAGTCTCTAATATTATTTACAGTATCTCCATTGAAAAGCTTATGGACGTAATTTCTCCATTGGTTCTTAATATCATCGTCTTTTACCTGCACTCTACCATCTTCATTCTTGATGTATTTTGTTTGACACAAGTCTCTTCCTTTCCTTTCTCTTATACGGGCCATTTTATAGATATCTTTTCCCCTTCTCTAGTGTCTAGCTTCTTATAAATATCATCAAAGTATCTAGACCTTGCCTCCTGAACAACCTTTTTTGCTTCTTTCTTTACTTGCTTGTATCTCTGGAACGTTGCATCATCCCGAGATTTGGGCAAGCTCCTATAGATCTACCTTTTCAGTTTAATAGCCTTCTGTACTTCATCATTCCACCACCAAGTCTCTTTTTGTGGAGGCCCACAACCTTTGGACTCCCCCAAAACCTCTCCAACAATTTTTGTGATGCAGGAGCTCATGTTATGCCACATAGTGTTGACATCAGACTCTTAACTTCCAAGTTCCCTCCTTGATGTGTTTATCATGAAAGGTCAATTTCTTTTCTCCTTTAAGATTCCACCACTTGATCATGCTGTCTTGATTTTTGTTATGCTTGCCTTTATTGATCTTCATGTTAATATCCAAAACCACCAATCTATGTTAGGTCGTGAGTTCTTCGCCAGGAATCACTTTACAGTCCTTGCATACTTTACGATCCTCTCGTGTTGTAAAGAGGTAATCAATTTGGCTACAATTGTGCCCACTCTTGAAAGTAATCTTATGAGATTCTCTTTTTTTGAAATGGATGTTTGCCAAAATCATATCATATGCAACTGTCAAGGAATTAAATGACCGATACCGATGCCGTTTCGACAGCTTGGATATAGATATTTATCGGTATACCGACGGAAATATCAACGGATGCAATCCTGGCCATGTTGACGCCAAAATGAACAAATTAAATCATGAAATTTTACAGGTGTAATCTCTACACCTAAATGCATCATTTTATGCAATAAAATTCTATAAGGGGTATGTTTGGGGGGTTCTCCATCTTGTGGGAGGTAGGGAACCTGTCCTGTTTTCTGCAGATTTCGATGACAAAATATTGGAATTAAGATTTGGAATTTTATTAGCACAATCCATAAACATAAATACACACACTTATGCAATAATATCCAATTTACAACACATGAATAACATAGTAACTTACTAACTCATATCAGTTGTAAGTTGAGTTACACACTGATTCTCCATACAATATTGAGTTGATATGGTTGACATATTGCTCCCATGACATGTACATTATGTAAGGTTGGTGGTATGAAGTTACGTGTTGCTCATACACGTCGTGTACAATACTATATAAGTGTATAATACTCATTCGTATTATGTAATTAAACACGATATGTTTTAGAATTTTACAGTACTATGTCTCCATATGCATCATATCAGATTCTGAAAGAAAATATACACCAGGGCTTTCTATTGCTCTTCTTCAATGTGTAACTTTGACAATTAACTTCATGACTATCAAGGAAGTTAGGCACCATCATTATTGTGACGCCTTTTCTTCGCCGTTGTTTGTTGCACGATATCTTGATATGCGGTAGTGAGTTTCTTCATGGATTATGCACAATAGAGGGATAAGTATAAAAGCCATTATTACCATTCCCACTATATGCATGTCGTGGGGATGCGATAATATAAAAGTGTAGTTACCATGCCAACCATGTCCATGTTGGGATATATGTAACAAGTGCCATATATAAACAAGTATATGACTAGAAAATTACAAAATCTATACTCTTTTATAATATTTGTTTGTTGTGTTGTGAAGTAGTACACTTTCTTCCTTTGTATGATAAAAATACTAGTAAGAAGAACATATGTATACGAATTAGCTTACTACTAAAAATGATAGCAAATTATACTTATATTCCGTGGATTATTTAGGTATATTACTAAGATTATATTGTAGATTATGAGAAAGTGTTGTAGATCTAAGTTCACATACAATTAGGAAGACATAAAAAAGCAGATGGTGGGATCTTTGCCAATTTAAGGCATTTTGGGATAAATTTAGATTTTAATTGAGACCGATGAAGTGTAAATGAGAGAAATGGTAGAAAACATAAAGGCATACCTTAGATTAGACTTATCTGAGCCCTAGTTGTCGAGATCCCTTTGCTCTGCCATTTCCTCCTCTCAAACAACAGAATCAGACTCAAGCACGCAAAAAAGGTATTTTTGTCGGTATACCAGTAAATTTCGTCGATATTTGTCGGTATTTGGCGATATTTGGCGGTATACCATCGGTTTACCGATATTTGCAATCCCAACGACAGGTTTGTGTGAACCGATGACCGATGTCGTCAATATCGGTATACCGGTCGGTATATCGATGATATCGTCGATATCTCTTTCATGGGCAACTGTAAAATCTAATATCCTCTCTCATCCGTTTCTGCTGTCATATCCAAAACCACCAGGAACTCTCTCATATCCATCATTGCTACTCCCCACATGACCATTTAAATCACTCCCAATAATGATCTTCTCCTCTGTCGGTATTCCTTGCATCAATTCATCCATGTTATCCCAAAAATCCTTCTTAGCCTCCTCGTTAAGGCCAACTTGGGGGGCATAAGTGCTAATACTGTTAAAAATCTTTCCCCCAAGAACGACCTTGATAGCTATGATTCTATCACCCATCCTAGTGATCTTGATAACATGACATCATCCTTCAACATCTTATCAACAATTATACCTACGCCATTTCTATGTTTATCAATGTCTGTATACCAGTTTTTGTATCCTGTGTATCTAATCTCTCTACAACGTTCCCCTGTCCACTTAGTTTCCTGTAAGCAAGCTATATCGACTTTTCTTCTCATCATGGTATCTACTATCTCCAAAGATTTTCCTGTCAAAGAGCTAATATTCTATGATCCAACTCTAAACCTTTTTTCTTAGACTTGCTTCTTTACCTGCCTTCGTCGAAAATGTTGCTATTGCACATTTTTCACTACATCCGAACAATGATGCGGCGAGACTAGCTTTTTTACCCACACTCGTCCAAGATGTGGAAACCCTTGCACATTTTTCACTATATCCGGGCGATGATGCAGTGGGACTAGCTTCTTTACCCACACCCGTCCAAGATGTGGAAACCCTTGTCCTTCAACACAACCAAGCATTGCTGTGTCGAAACCCCTTGCATATTTATCACTGCACCCGGGTGCCGATACAACACGTCGCTAGGTAGGGACGCTCCAACGAAATTTTTGTAAGGATCCATGTCATAGAAAGTGTGACAAAGTTTTTATGGCTGGCTGTCAACCTACCACCAACCCTCCTTTACCCGGGCTTGGGACCGACTACATTTGCACAAAATATGAAAACATAGGCGGAGTTATTTTTATATATAGATAATATATATTTAATAATATATGTATATATTTGTTGGATTTAATTTTTTTCGGAGCGGATATAGCCATATCCAATATCCTATATGAAATTTTCGGATATGAAATTTACTATCCTAAATCCAATCTGGAGATGCCAGATTTTTTTTTAAAATTTCGGATACGAATCCGGATCGAATGTGCGGATTCTGGATATCCATTTACATGCCTAGAGATCAGTAGAGACATGATTCCCAACTATTCAATGTCTAAGAGAAAACCAAGGAGTCAAGCTTTGCCCACTTCTTGTATTCACCCTTCTTTTTATCAGACGTTTCTTCTTTAGTTGGTGGTGGATCGATCAGATGACCAAGCTTGCCCGAAGAATGTACATAGATTTGAAAGGAGCATGCCCACATGATGTAGTTAGATCCATCAAATTACAAAGACGTTACACCTAAAGTGTGTTTCGGAGACTCTGCAAAGGAATATGAGGCCAAAATATGCTAGTCTCAGAATCGAAGGAGAAAAAAAAATCTAACAACACTTGGCAAGCTATGTCCTAGGCTCCTAGTACTGAGATGCTGTGTATGTAGGTAGAAACATCATGTCCAGTTTTTTTGACACAACATGTCGCTGGTCAGTAATCAAAGGCACAACATGCAGATAGTGATGCTATGTCGAGGTCACACACAATGTCACAAGCAACATGTTGGGTCTAGGATAAGACACATCATGTTGTGGATTAGTGCACTCAGGTGGTAGAAGATGAGTAACACGCTGTGTTCTTGACGGGACGCTCCATGTCTAATACAACCTCACTTGTGGCAAACCATGTCGACATGACACATCGTGACTGATAGCACAACATAATAAGGCTTGAAAATGACCCATAATAAGAGCAGAAGTATGAGGATCACTGTGGATCTCCAAAAGGGTGAAGGATGTGTCCGAAAAATTCAACGATACCAAACATATATATGCAGCGGTGGCATTCATCGTTGATGGCCCATCGATTGCGGTTCATCACAACAATGTTTCATGATGAGAAATGAGCGTTTGATAGAGTTTATCGATCGCTGCAAAGAGAGAAAATAATGTTAAAATGAGAGCAGTGGGCAATCATGGGTTTGGCAATGCGATTGGCAACAATTGACCCGCTGCTCGTGATTGTCCATCACTTCCCATTGCTGCCCGAACGCTTTGCCAAACATAACATATAGGTAGAGCCCTATAATAGTTGGTCATGGATGACCACAAGGAGATGCCATATGATTTTTCCGAAAAACAGTCCAAAGAGCATATAAGACTATTAGAAAGGTCGTAGGCTACACCACTAGTTCCTCTTGTCGGAGAAGAGGACTAGATTAGAGGGGAGGGTGACTCCCTCTAGGCGTAATCAACAACAGTGGTGGATAGGAGTGGTGCTGACAACTACAACACCGGAGAGTAGCGACGATGATGGTGGTGGTGTCTGCTTTGCATGGAGGGGACGACGACAACTTTATGTCATGCTCTAATACCATGTTTGAAGTGGTCGTCTTGTTATATTGACAAAGAGCAGTCCCCTTTCCTATATATGGGGGCATATACATGGAAGCATAGAAAAGCCTAATGGGGCTTATACACTTAGGCCCATAATACATGAGATCAAAGAAATATGAAAAGAGAAAATTAATACATAAAGAGGAATAAAGAAAAATACATTATATATATTACTATATACTTATATCCCAATGAACCTTAAGAAATTATACCTTCCAATGAATACAACATATATCACTTACGCACGGCGAGTTACACAATCAGATGTCAAGAGTGCTAAAAAGATGAAAATAGGAAGACATGAGGGCCATATGGTATTTCTGTTCATGTATGACAAAGCATGAGTGATGAAGCAACTATGTGATGAGCGACTTTTTCCCAATAAGATCATAAAATAAGAAAGAATGAGTGCAAATAGTGCCATAGCCTCTACCTACAAGATCAAGGGGGATGTTCAAAGTTGAACAAACTACAAAGGTATCAAGTTGATAAGTCACACTATGAGGCATGGGAGAGGAATAATGGGCAAATACTAAGAGCTATAACACATACATCAGACAACCGATTTGATTTCATGCCTGGTAGATCCACTATAGATGCTACATTCCTAATAAGGTGGCTTATGGAGAGGCATAAAGAAATAAGAGAGCTATTCATATGATTTTATTGATTTGGAAAAGACTTATGATCGAGTACCTAGCAAAGTATTGTGGTGGGTTTTGAAGAAGCAATGCATGCTAATCCAATAAATTGTATTAGTTAAGACATATAATGATAGCTCAAATGAAAATGTTAGGACTCTTAGAGGAGAAAAACAAAATTTCCTTTTGTAGTCATAGTACAACAAGGATCGACACCTAGCCCATCTCTATTTGTTCTCGTTACATATGAGTTGACAAAGCATGTTTACGATGATATGCCTTGGTGTATTTTACCTAAACGCCCCTGATAACAAGGATGCCGATGCTATAATTTTGATAGGTTAGCCAAAGTTAATCAACATTTTCAATATTCTTTTAAAAAATTCTAGTTATTTTTTAAATATTCTTCCGCATGAGGCTTCTCTGCGTCTCATGAGGCTTTAGGTCACACCTTGTTATGTATGTGTGACACTAAGCATGACAAAATACATGGTTGTCCGTATCCACCACTCATCTCCAGAACCATCCACTTCTCAATTGGCAGTTAGGAGTCTGAAGCATCCATTCACCGGATGAATGGATGACTTTCTTTGGATGACAATGGCACTACCATCAATTTCCAAATATCAACGTCTAGTTACCTCACCTAACTGCACTTCTTTTATGTGACCACACGAACACCACCATAGACCTCACCAATGTTTTAATAAACTACCATCAATTTCCAAATATCAACGTCTAGTTACCTCACCTAACTGCACTTCTTTTATGTGACCACACGAACACCACCATAGACCTCACCAATGTTTTAATAAACTATCTAGCCGCCCGTTTAAGCCACCTCATAAGCCCTATGGCAGCCTAAAATATGGATTAGGCGCCCGTCTAAGCAGCCCAACCAAATACATTCGCTTTATGCTTCAGTATGCGTGTCTACGTAGGCCTGCTTTTTGTAAATGTCCACTTAACACTAGGCATGATAAACTACACGGTTGTTTGTATCCACCAGCCATCTCCAAAACCATCCATTCATCTCAATTGTCCATAGCATTCAATCATTGGATATATGGATGCCTTTCTTTGGATAGCCATGGTATTAACATTGATATCCAAATATTCACGCCTAGTAACCTCCCCTCACTACACTTCCTTTCCGTGACTACACTAACAACACCATAAACCACACAGTCCACGACACTCACTGAATACAGACACCTACATTTTGGCTGTGGTGGTGGGGGTGGTGACCATACTCATGATAGGGGGGAGGCAAATATCGTGGTGTAGATGGGTGATGGTGCTCATGGTGGTCCTTGGGAGTGTCTGGACCTGTCCACCTTGCTGGCCTTGATCCACTTAAAATAGCACCCAACCATGTTGTGCAGGAGTCTCCTTGCAATGATATTGACTGGCTCATCCTCATGCTGTGCAACGTCTTCGTGGAGTGCCTTGGCAGCTCTGACCTCTGGGTGGATGAGGTGAGCGTGGAAGATTTGAGGCTCGTAAGGAGGTCTGTTTGTGCAATGCACGGTGTGGATCGGATCGCCCATAGGATGTGTCCCGTGGCGGTGGAGATGTGTAACGGTCGTGATGGTTGCGGGTAGCGGAGGCACAACTACTACGGCTTGGAGAGACACTTTGGGTCTTGTTGGTATCTGCTGTAGAACGTGGTGTGGTTGGGGTGCTAGAATCTGGTAGGACCTGGTGTCGATCCCGTCTATTTAATCTTTGACAGTGATATGGGGATGGGGGTGGAGAGAGGGATATACGGGAGTAAGGCTCGTTAGAAACGGGGGTGGGAGAGAAGGATACAATAGAGGAGAGCTAGGTGGAGATCCGAAGACGGGGGTGGGAGAGAAGGATACACCGGTGGAGGGCTAAGGGAGAGCCGACGGACTGTGCGCCCGCATATGCGGTTTGAACGGAGGTCCACCCCCCGTCAAAAGTGGAGCACTATTCAAATCAGGCTTGATTGTGTGATCAGTTACCCATTTATGGGGACGCTTAATCACCGCTTTTCCAAACAAGCAGGCATTATAATTCTATATATCTTCCCCGCCTATTCAATTTCTATATAACAGCAGTAATTTTGTTCTTTTTACTCAAATTCTCTTTCTTGTCCTATTTCCCCTCCCATCTTCTTTCTTCCAGGTTGCAACAACAAACACCGATTTCCCCTTATTAATTCTAGCCTGTTGGTCTTCTCATTCTCTTCCTCTTATTTTTTTTCTTCATACTGTCTTTTAATTTCCCCTAATGCTGTTGAACTGTTCTTCATATGTTGTCCCTCATCTTCTTCATTTTCTTTGATAACAACAACAATTTATTTCTATAATCTTATTTCCCTTTACATCTTCCCATTCCTAAATTTATTAAAATTCCAATCCTTTTCCATACATTCCTCTTCTTGTTCTTCTGATTCTTATTGAATATTTGTTTGTTGTTGCTTTAGAAGTATACCATACTCATCAACTATGAAACTGTTTGGTACTGTAATCAGTCTTATTTTGCGTGTTGCATATAATATAGTTATTTGCAGTTTCCTATATTTATTCATTGATGTTTATTAATTATGATTGTCTTTTGTATTCCATAAAATAAGAATTTATAATTTGTGTTAAACCATTTCATGTTTATGCAAATTGATGTCATGTCATGCTTTGCCAACATTTCAAATGAAGTTTTGCTTCTTATCGTCCTCATATGTAATTTTTCAATGCAATATATAATTATCTGTGATCAGTATATAAATTGATATAGATATATAATTGATTATTAAAAAAATAATAATCCAAAACCACATATACTCCCACATACTGCATGTACTCTATTCAGTACCCCATCCGGCTGTACACCGCATACCGTGTTTCTGAACACTGACACCAATCAACTTAGCAAGCACTACCATATCTACACACTCTTATTACGATGCCGTGGCCATTAGGTGAGGTTCATTCATCTGTAACCTGTAACCAACTAGTGTGATATTGGACAACCTATTAACCTCATTCATCTGTAAGCTGTAACCAGCTAGTGTGATATTGGACAACCTATCCATCAACCTATCACCATGCTGGATAACCATATTAAATGGGTTGAATTGGAATGGTAGCGGTTCGGTTAATGGATGGTGGATTCTTTTGCCATTAGCTGACACCATGACTAGGTTTTTCCCTTCTTATTAAGATATCAACACTGTAAACTGTAGTTTAATGAGTTAATCTAGATATATATTAATTAATATGTTGATAGTTTCCATATATTTGACATTTCGTATTGTTATGTAAGTATGAAACATATTTCAACTCAAGTATTGTAAAACTTTGGAGATCACTGTTGTTATGAATAGGTTTGTATCTAGGAAACACGGACACTTCTAGACAGTCCCCGTATCCGTGTCGGACACGTTTTGGACACGGACACTTCCCGGACACGGCCCAAAACGTTTTGGACATGGCTGGGACATGTCCAGTTCATTTTGGTCTTTTTCCGCACCCCGGACACAGCTGGACACTGCCCGGACACTTCTCGGACACATCACAGCAGCTGTTGCTGCTGCAATAGCCTATTTCAGAGTGTAAATATTGAATATACAGCTATTGTTTGTCTTATTACTGAGAAAATGTAACATACAACTGAGGTCTGATCAAAAGTACAAACAAATCTGCTGAACTAGATATTATGAATCAAATTATAGTCTGATAAGTTGGTTAAATGAGTAATATGAACTCATATATATATATATTCTGTAATACACTACAGTTACACAAAACACACGTTTAGTTTTCTACTTCATATTGTTTCTACTACACACACGATGACACACATCTATATGCATATAAGATTATAAATATATAGATACATTAATCTGGACAAATTTTAAAGTAATTTTAATTCATACATTACATATATGTATATATTGAAAAAAATATTTTCTCCTCATTCAATGCCGTGTCTGTGTCCTACATTTTAGAAATTTTCCGTGTTCCGTATCCGTGTCAGTGTCCGTGTCTAAAAACGTGTTTGTGCCTCCTTGGTTTGTATCAAGAGTGTGTTGATAATTGAGGCCCACGAGTTGAATCTTTTGGCTTGATCTATTTTTTTTTCTTATCCCTCTTTTGCCAATCTTGGGCACTGCCTGAATGGCCGAAAAGAAGTCAAACCCTCTGTCAGCTTATAGGTTCTGGCATCCCATGAAATTGTAAGCTTCACCATGCTCTTGCGGCTTTAATGGGACAGGTCTCTGTAACAGCACAAATGACTATTACTACTGCCTTGGCACTATGCATAGCTGCTTTTAAGTTGGAAGTTCATCCGGAGTACCATTAGCTGTTGTTTTGACTGTATCTTGTGTAACAAATCCTGCACCAAAAAGTGAATTCTAACCATTTGCTTTTTGCCCTTTCATTCCAAAACGTTACTTGATGTTACATTCATGTTTGGGTTTGAGGCTTAGATGATGATGTTAATTGCTTGTTTTCCTTATGTTTACATGCTTCCTTTCCATTGTTTAGTGATCTCTTATTAATTAACAATTTGATTTCAGCCTGATCGGGTCATGGAGTTCTGTAACAATAACGAGTTGCAGTTAATTATACGCGCACATGAATGTGTTATGGACGGTTTTGAAAGATTTGCTCAGGGACATTTGATTACCCTTTTCTCTGCAACTAACTACTGCGGTACTGTTATCTTGTTTCCATGCTTGGCACCATTATACCTGCTCGTTTTGACTTCGTAATGTTAATACATACAGGTACTGCAAATAATGCTGGAGCTATATTAGTTTTGGGAAGAGACCTTGTCATTGTTCCTAAACTAATCCATCCGCTACCCCCTCCCTCTAATTCACCGGAAGCATCTCCAGAACGCCATATTGAGGATACATGGATGCAGGTATTACTTGTTTTTCTTTAAAATACTAAATGCATTATATTTTCAGCATATGAGGATCACTTCCTTGATGGAGAAATGTCTTATGAAATTTTGATGGTATCTTTTTTCAACAGGAGCTTAATGCAAACAGACCACCCACTCCCACCAGAGGTCGTCCTCAGCCTGCTAGCGACAGAGGATCACTTGCTTGGATATAGGAACTCGATACAAATGTGAAATTTACCATGAGATCTGTACTCATGGCTCCTCATTTTTGCCGCTGCCTTGTTCTTGACAGTCACCACGAAGATTGGGATGTCTTTCCCAAACTGGGTTTGAGACTGGGAAGAAGTAATCACATCTACTCTTTCCAAGTCAGATCTCACCCTGAGAAAATGCTGCCCTTGGAGCGCTAGGGCTGGTGATTATGTAATGAAGATTTTGATCAGATAAAGTTCAAAGGCTCCTGCGGCACTTCAAATGGGGATGAGAATTCCTCTGATCGCCCCGCTTGAAAATTCACCTGTACATGCAGCCACTTTGTGTTTGCTGAGTGTATGTTGGTCCGTTGATTGCCTGTGGCACTGTAGATTAGTATCATAATAGGGTATTCTTTTTTAGTTTAAGTTTCCTCCCCAAGGTCCAATATGGGGTCGACTCTTTATAGGGAATGTGTATCATGATTAATTGTTATGTGCAGTACGTCATGTAATTGTGTTGTGGTATTATGCGCGATGTATGTTTCGGGGTGGTGAAATTAACTGCTCTTATCTTTATCCTAGTATTCTTTTATAGAACAAATCTTGAAAAGGAGAATCAACCAAAAAACATTTGTATGATGATGTTTATCCTAGAACTTTTGGGTCACGTTTGAAGAGGAGAAGAAGAAACTTCGGACTTTTTTGTGTGTTTCTTACGACGCAGTAGCAGGGAGCTGACCAAGGGCTTGATCGGTAATGTACTAGGAGCCAAACGTTCCATTCACGTAATAACAAAAAGCATGCTTACCTACAAGTATTCTCTGGTCCTCACTATTTTTAAGGGTGTATCAGGAGTAGAACTCCCAAATTACAATGTTCTATTTGGTTAAGGGCTGTTTGGTTGCAGGTAAGCTAAAGTGATTCATTCATGTGAAAGTAACAATTAAAGAGGAAAAAATCAGCTTTGCGTAATGTGGGTGCTGTTTGGCTCGGTTCACTTTTGCCCTACTTTGATTTGGCACCTGTTAATCGAGGGGTAGTAGCTTTGAATCATTGCAGGGAAACGTGCCTAGCTTTGTATTCTTGTTTGGCATGTTTTTTTAATGTAAAATAGAAGGTTTTCAATTGCCTTGTCACTTCGTCTATAACATCCAATCAGTAAAATGACCATACTAACATTGAGCAATTCGGTGTACATGCAAACGCTTGCTCGGGTACGTATACTTCCTTTTACGGACCAAACAGAACATATATATAATTTACCACCAATTTAAGTAGGGTGTACGCATTCACTTGTTGTCCATTGACTATATCTTTCGGCCTTATCTTAGGCCTTGACTGACCCTCCTTGGACGGACCTTACGAAGGTCCCCTCATGTCTTTGGGATATTGGACATTCACCTCAACAAGCTGAGCATGGTTTCCATCTGAATTTCAACTTCCGTCTATAAAATATATCTAGAAGTTGATGGAAGACCAACCACATTGAAATCATGTGCGATCTGTTTTTCCTCGATTTTCAATTGTTTACTTTGTAAACTATAGCAAAGATCTCACCTTCAACCTGACAAACTTTTATATCTCCGTAAGCGGTGAAGTTGAAATCTAGATGAAAAATCGGTGGTCTGTTTCCAATTTCTAAACTAATATACACTGTTTGATTGGGCCGAAGCAGAAAATGCAACATTCATTTTTTATGATTATTTCTTATATTATTTGATTTGATGTAAAACAAAATCATAGCGCAAAAAGTAACTGCATGGTGCATATGATTTCATCTAGCGAATAATGCAACCAAAGAGGCGAATGGCTTGTTTGTTCAGAATACTTCAGGACAAAGCTAAACAGTGAGCTAAGGAAACATGACTTTCAAAAGTGCAAGGTTGTATTTTATTTTTGTGGGAGTGGTCAAGCTCGCTCCTCAAGCGTATGCTTGTAAGATTCCTTTTCCTTTGATTCGAACCTAACAGTAACATTTCCCACAAATCCTAGTCATATGAGTTTACATTGTCAACTAGGAGTTACTTTGTGTGACAAAATATGAAATTCTTCAAGATGAAACTTGATATATTCCTATGCAGTCAAAGTTCGACCAATCTCTCATTCAACTAAGCTCCTTTCCCACTATCAGGAAGCAATCCTTTTTCAATATGAACAATTTGTGAGGCAACACCACAACATCCATAATTGTGCAAAAGCCTCCTATATCCCTCATATAGACGATTTCCTACTTGCTTTCTGTGTTTTAACTTCAATACTAGGAGGCTTAAAGTAAAATATGGTGAAGACAAGTCTATGGTAATCTTCATGAATGTATCTACCATGTAGAGACTAATGATCATGAAACTAATAGGGCTATCCAATTCAACGTTACTCATACCCTTCTTGATGAGATATCCATTATATCTTTTTTGTGATGATATACTACAATAAGAGACCATTTAAAAGAAATGTTTACAACCCGTTGGTTAAAGATGCTAATAAAAATACCTAATTATTCTACAAGGTTTGAAATTAACATAAATAAATGAACATACTTATTTTCCTCCCGTTTAGAACAATACTAGTTTCATCATGGGAAAATCTTCAATCATGAATTACTAATTTAGTAGCCATTTCAATGATGTTAGGGTTCCTATGAAACTTCTAATTTTTAATTAAAATTGTATCTATGATGAAAAACTACTACTCTCAAGTCTCTCATGGGGAACAAAATTTCTAAACCATGGGTTGTGCTCGGTGACTTTAACACCACCCTAGACCCTGCTGAAAAAAACGGAAGCATCCACTATAACTATGCTGAAGCCAAAGTTTTTCAGGATACACTCTTGGAGACTGGACTCAGTGATATGGGTTTCTCGGGTCCCAGATTCACATTCAAAAGAGGGGAACTCCAACATCGTCTGGACAGGGTGGTGGCCAATGGAGCGTTCATTCAAGAATTCCCACATTTTATTGTTGAACACCTTCCTAAACTAAACTCGGACCACTATCCTCTACTAGTCAGATCCAAGGAATGGAAAGTCAAACAAGTGAGGTTTGTTGCCAAAGCTGCATGGGAAAATGATAAGCAATTTAAAGCCATGCTGCAACGAAGTTGGGACAATACAATAGAGTTCAACTGTGCGTTGAGTAAAGCTAGGGATACTATCACCAAGTGGGACATAAATAACACAGACGGCAGAAGGAAAAAAAGAACAGACTTCTGAGAAACATCGCAGCTTTGGAGAAGGAGCTTGCGGCCAAGTACAACCACATCTCTAATAACATCTACATCAATATGAAAAGTGAGCTGGAGAAAGTGTTGAGAGAGGAGGAATGGAAACTCCGAAGTCACTTAGACTGGCTTAAAAATGGGGACACCAACACAAAATTTTACAGTGCCTTTGTGAAGCAGAGGAAAAGAAACAACACTATCACTATGCTCAAGAATAATGCAGGCAAATAGGTACATAAAGAGGATGAGTTGAAAGATATGATCCATTCACATTTCAAAAACCTTTTATCTCAACAGTATCCTGTACTGCAACATCATGTCGATCAAATACCGGGTAAATTTAAACAACTCACAAGAGAACAGTTAGCGGAGATTGCTGCAAATCCTTCTGAACAAGAATGTGAAGACACCATAAAGAAGATGAACCCTTATAAGGCCGCAGGGCCAGATGGGATTAATGGTCTGTTCATGATGAAGAACTGGCATATTATTAAGGGATCGGTACCGAATACTATAAGAACAACTTTAAGAGGGGAACCACTAAGTAACGAACTCTGTGCAACCTCCATTGTACTTATACCAAAAGTGACCAACCCGACGTCCTGTGACCAATTGAGACCCATTTCTTTAAACAACTAATGTCTAAAGCTTATTTCAAAGGTGGTAGTGGAACAGCTCAAAACATACCTCCCAGAATGGATATCCTCCTCCCAAAGTGCATTTGTGCCTGGTAGGAAGAGCACAGATAATATCACAATTGTGCAGGAAGCCATCCATCACATGAATAAGAGGAAAGGAACAACAACCATGGCCATTAAGGTAGATCTTGTTAAAGCATATGACAGGCTCTCATGGGATTTCATCCTCGACACTCTGAAATGCATATGTCTACCAGATAATATTGTTAATTACATTATGAATTCTATCACTTCTGGCGAGTGTTCTATGTTTTGGCATGGAACAAACCTCCAACTGTTCAAAGCTAGCTGGGGCTTGAGGCAGGGGGACCATTATCACCATACATCTTTGCATTATGCATTGAGAGTCTGAGCCAAATGATCTATGAATCTGATGGAGAAAGGTGAATGGATGCCTTTGAAATTGGGCCATACAAGCATCAATATATCACACATGTGCTTTGCCGATGATCTCATTTTGTTCGGATGGGCAAATGGAAAGCAAATAAGAGTAATCAAAAGTTGCATCAAGAGATTTGAACGAGCATCAGGATAGGCCGTCTCTATTGCAAAAATGCAAATCTTCTATGCAGCTAGTGTCCCACTTCGCACTAGAAGAGAAGTCAACAAACTTTGTGGCTTCAAGGAAACTCAAGACCTGGGATGCTACCTAGGTGTGCCGATAATACATTCCAGAGTCAGCAAACATACTTACTCAGAAGTGCTCCAAAAAGTTGAGATGAGAATCAACGATTGGGCTGCTAAAAGTCTGTCCCTGGCTGGAAGATACTGCATAGTGCACACCACGCTGGAAGCCATACCCACTTATATTATGCAAACAACCCTTCTACCCCTCAACATGTGTGACAAAATCGATGGTAGTATAAGACGATTCCTCTGGGGAGGAAACCACAAAGCGCACCCCATGTCCCTAGTAGCCTGGGACAAAGTCTCCAGTAGTAAAGAGAAAGGGGGACTAGGCATCAAAATGATGCGTGAATGGAATCATGCTTTAATAGCAAAGAATGCCTGGGAGATAGAAACCAAACAAAACATGATTTGGTGTAGGTACATGGAAAGTAAATACAACTCCTACACAACTGGTACAACGAGCAGTGCATCCAGACTATCACGTGCCACGCTGAAATGCAAGGACCTAATCTGGGAACACTCGTATAGACTTCCTGAAAATGGGGAAGACATCTTATTCTGGAAAGATGAATGGATCAAACCTGGTATAATTTTACAGCAGCACTCAAAGAAATACATCCTGACTGAGATTGAAGACTTAAACATCGCCAGTGTCATTAATGATGATGGAAGATGGGATGAGGAGTTCCTACGAGAGTGGCTTACTGCAAATATGGAGAATACCATCCTAGCGATAGAACCCCCACGAAAAACCTAGTCTAACACCATCAGAGTCTGGGAGGAGACAAATGACGGAAACTTCACTGTACAGTCTATCTACCGTGTGCTCCGCGCAGGAAGAGACATCAACACAGAAGGAGAATGGAAGAGTCTGTGGAAGGCAAATGTGGCAGACAAAGTTAAAATGTTCACGTGGGTTATGTATCATGGCGGTCTACTGACTAACAGTCGAAGGGTAGCTAGACATTTAGCTACTGACAATAACTGTGAGAGATGTGGGAATGGGGAGGAAACACACCTGCATGCTATACGCGACTATAGGTACGCAGAAGAAGTCTGGAAATGGCTCTTCAACAATGCACCTCCAACACATTTCTTCAACATGGACATCGGCGAATGGCTAAGGAATCACCTGAGTAGTAACTACCCAGGTAGAAATCTATTTATGATAGCGTGTTGGCATCTCTGGAATATGAGGAACAACCATCTATTCGACCGCAAAACCAAACCCAGCAACCACCATATCCACTACATTCTGAAGGAGGTGCAAATTATAAAGGAAAGCTGGAACATGGAAGACAAGGATATGGAACAAGCAACAGAGATGAAATGGCTCATACCTTCACCATCTTTCATCAAAATCAATACTGATGCATCCTGGACAAGCAAGCGAGCTACAAGAGCTATTGTTGTGCGAGATGGGGAAGGAAAATGGATAGGAGGACATAGCCGCCAAATCATTGCAAAATATGCCACCCATGATGAGTTGATCGCCGTCGACATGGCAGTAGAACTGGTTCAACAGAATACAGTCCAGAAAGCTGAGTTTGAAATGGACTACAAACTAGTTGTAGAAATGCTTGATAGACAGCCGAGCCTTTACCCAAAATATGCTAGAATTCTGGAGAGAATACATGCCAAGTTTGCTGAAAGAAGTGAATGGGTGATCAAGTATGGAAAACACACATGTAATAAGGTTGCAGTCGCCTTGGCAAAACATGTTTTAAAAAACAATCTTTCTAAATTTGATTGTGTAAGACCCCCTGAATGGATGACTTTCCATCTGGAGGACAATGAATGTAATGGTAGTAGTACTACCATGTTTAATTTTTGCAAGAAACTAGATACATGTAATTTGTTTTCGTACTGGCTCGTAAGAGGAGGGCGAGATGAATAAAATAGCCTCCTGGCTTCCCCAAAAAAACAAGTCTCTCATGATTCCTTCTTATGAAAAAGAGAATAACTCATCTACCTTCACCATTTGGAACAAACTCTTCGCAAGAGGTTCCTCTAAGGATTCCCTCTTCTTCTCATTATTGTTGTAGGGATGTTGGTTTTCATTATGACTTATTCCTCCTAGGATATATCCTTCTTTTAGGTCCTTTGAAGGTGATCTTTAAATTCTACGGTTGCATGCAATGTATCCTGGGGGTTGAAATGCCTATACCATATGAGGCAATACTAATATGATACTTTTGTCCTATGATCAACATCCTTTATCTATGAAGATTTGTGAAGCCATGCCCATACTTATACATGATGCTAAACCTTATTGCCCAATGAGTGATTACACTATCACCATTCTGCTTGAGTTTTAATAACTCCTCCTTATCTATCATGACATGATACACATGATTATGAAATTCCTCCACAAAGTGAGACCTAATCAAAGGAAGTGTCCGAATCTCTCTTCATATGAGGAGGGTCTTATACCAAATGTGAGTAGCACCTCACAAATATTTGGTCACAAAGTGGACCCAAAATTTGTTACATCCCTTTTTCTTCTTAGCATATAATCTAGGGTTGGAAACCCTAATTTCAAATTAGTAGATAAATACATATTTTATTGCATTTTTATTTCCTTACATATGGCTCTAAAACTCATTTCAATCATGAGCACAAGTTAGGAAAAACCCTAATTTGACATAATTGACTAACAACAAACCCTAGATCTACATATCCGGTTTAGAATCCAATATATTATGAATATCAAAAAGAGATTCAATAACTGAGCTAATTTTTTTAATTCTAAACTGAATGGAGAATTTGCATTATTTTGTGATTAATACACATGATGGATAAGGTGTAGAGGATAAATTGGTTGATCCCTTAGAATATATAGAAATACATTCAATTAACACTAGAAATGGTTGAATCACATATCGATATAAGCAGAAGTATTAGATGTATGCTAATTTAGGGATTATGAAAAGTTGATAGAATACTAGAAAAGTCAGATGAACTAAGGTGACCAACTATCAAGAAGTGTTGATGGAGCAGTGAGCATCATCCCATAACACCCATATTCCACTGGAAAACCCAACGACTTTGACACGGTGGGAGGAAGAGAAACTCGGTTGCTTGATGATGCTGACCCACTGATACGGGGTTCAACAATGGCCATGATATGGAGTTTATGTTGCCTTTTATAATCTTTGATAAGACGAATTTTCTTCTTGAAATGAGCACCCTGTATATTCCAACATAGGATATTAAACATTAAAAAGGAAGATAGTGAATGGAGGTGCGGGCAATTAGACAATTGCCGCACAAAGACCGACAAACTGTTCATTGCCAACCATATCATCGTCTTAGATTGTCACCGACTCGTTATTGAAATCAATGGCTCGTTTAGATTCTGGCCCTTGGTTTATATTACCAACTAGTTGGGCAAGCTTCTCCTTCTTTCTCTCTCTACCAGGACTAACAGTCTGATATATGACTTTCCTGCTCCTTAGTAAGACTCCACTACTGCCCCCTTGTTGCCCCAATGGAACGAGTGATGTGGGTGAGCAACAGTAGCATCCTCCCTGGCTGCAAACTAGAACAGTGGATCCGGACCCGTCTCTCTCTCCCGACTGACACGTGTCTCATCATTCAAGAGTGTTACCCTGGTGTTGTTTTGAGTGGTTGTTTCCCCTACAACCAGCGACGGCTTAGGGGGCATAATGGAACCTGTGCTCGTGGGGGCTTGATGCTTTGGCCTGCCTTTCTTTTTCTGCATCCTTGACTGGATAGTCTTGCAGTTGATGGAGCTTCCACTTACGTGGAATTGCGTGCACCACTAAAAATCCTAAAGATGGTGAATCCTTAGGTTTAGCCTTGCTTATACTAGGTTAAAACTCCACCCACGTATGCTGAGATACGTGGAAGTCTTATCGCAGTATAGTTAAGGGTCGAATCCACAAGACAACGGTCTTGTTGGCAACAACAAGATGGAAAATGTAAGAATTTCACTTAACTCCTTAATAGTTGATATTTAGTCCAACGATTTGATTTAGTTGTTTTAAACTAAATGCAAGTAAAGTAAAAGCAAGAAAGTAAACTTAGGTTGTTAACAATGATAAGGAATCACTAGGATGTGATCGGTTTTCACCACCACTACGCATGGATCAAGTCATGCAACATAAAACACAACCTACAAAAAGAGTCTAAACAGTTAGTATCTTTGTAGATTTAGTTTCCTTTCAGAGAACTAACTACAAGAAGTGTGGGAATGATGCAACGCCAGCCATCGCTGAACAAATGGTCAACTGCTTTGCATCATTCCCCTCTCAAAGTGTGTTCCTCGACTTACCAAAGTTATACTTTCATACGTCAACTGATTCCATTTCATAGTATGAAAGTACAACATTTGGAAGTGAGTTTACTCCACCTCTCGAAAGCACTCCTAGATACCGAAACAAGCACATGGTGGATACATGCACCAAGAACCAACATTCAATCGAGTTTCGAATCAAGTAGTACAAACATAGACAATTCATACTAAGAGATAAAAGATAACACAAGTTGGTGATCAAGCAACAAGCATTGATTAAACGATTGATGTTGAACTGTAAAGGAGGTAACTCTATATTGCAAACTATGGATTACATTACATAAAATGAAAGCATGGGTAGCGAGGCTACTCCCCGCACCCTAGTGAAAGAGACTACTCGCTCATAGCTAGGACAAAGAAGGAGGTAAGAAGAGAGAGCGTCATCCCAACAAAGGAGAGAGGAAAGTCAACCCCTTGGAGAGAGAGAGAAACGATCTTCTAGCTTCACAGGTTGCTTGATGATTAGATCCCCTCTTCCCACCTTCTTTGGCGGAGAGAGAAAGTAGTTTCAAGATGGAGTGTGGATCTCAGACCAGCAGCCCCTGGGTGGAGGATGGAAGTTGGATTTTCTCTGGAGTGATAGAGGCAGCCTCTGGACGTCTGAAAAAAAACTCCCCCTTTGGAGGACCCTTGGGGTCTTATTTATAGGCCTTAAGTGAAGTCCACATGGTTTGAAGACCGTTTGGACCTCAAGACCGTTTGGACGGTCCGTTTGGACCTCAAGACCGTTTGGACCTCAAGACCGTTTGGACCATGTGGTCTCGGGACCGGTTGGCTCCACGCGGTCTTGAGACCGTGTGACTCCATGCGGTCTTGGGACCGATTGGCTTCATGTGGTCTTGGGACCGTGTGACTCCATGCGGTCTCGGGACCGATTGGCTTCATGCGGTCTTGGGACCGTGTGACTCCATGCGGTCTCGGGACCGATTGGCTTCATGTGGTCTTGGGACCGTGTGACTCCATGCGGTCTTGGGACCGATTGGCTTCATGCGGTCTTGGGACCGTGTGACTCCATGCGGTCTTGGGACCGATTGGCTTCATGCGGTCTTGGGACTGTGTGACTCCATGCGGTCTTGGGACCGTGTGAATCCATGCGGTCTTGGGACCGATTGGCTTCATGCGGTCTTGGGACCGTGTGAGTCCATGCGGTCTTGGGCTGGTTGAGTCTTTTATGATTTTTTTGTGTCTTTTTCTGCAAGTAAAAAGGGGAAAAGTTAGTCTAATAGTATATTTGCAATAAGAGATGATATTTAGGGATTATGTCTACTTTATCTGAGAAAGAGTGTGGAAAACTGAAGAATATTACTAAGATAACATCTCAAAAATGGAGGTTATCACCCCCCTAACTTAGAGTCTAGCTTGTCCTCAAGTTAGATAGAGCTGAGGCATGTAATGGCGAGGCAATTTTATTTAGTTAAGATTTCCCTATTCTTGCTTCAATTCTCAACCTGAGTTCTCCCACGGTCATATCGGGTCTTATTGCTTGCCTTGACTCTTTCAGGTTTTGAGAGTTTCTTGGGTCTCAGGTTCCTTCCGTATCTCGTAGCTTGCATCGGGACCACTTTTTATTCTGTGCACTTTGTTGACTATAATCAACTTTATACCTCTCTGAAGAACCTACTGGAAGTTAGAGTGGGTATGAGGGTTGGATAAAGGCTTGAAATGTAACTCCCCCTTCAAGTGGGGGAGGGGTTGTCTATGCTTTTAAAATTTCACTACCGGGCATGACACATCTGCCTTTGTGAGGGCAGCTGAATGTACCGGCTGGGTGAATCCTTTATAAGACTTTCATATATTTAGATACCTTAGGGTTTCACTACCGGGCACGACACATCTGCCTTCGTGAGGACAACTGAATGTACCAACCGGGTGAGACCTTCATAGGTTCTTTATATAGATCCTTATTTATGGCACAACTCTCATAATTTTATTCAACTCTCTGGCTTTTATTCGTAGACTCGCAGGCTTAGGTTTTGGGGTTTTTCGGGAAATTGTTTTAGGCGGCCAAGCCTCTTTTATTTGAAGAGAGGAAAGCTATTCTTAGAGTTTTTCAACATGCACTTATTTGGTTGCTTTTTGTGGTCCACTTGCAAGACCTTGATTTGGAAGTCGCCTGATGCCCCTCTCATCCTTGAGAGCTTGGCTTATTGCCTTGATATTGACCTGTGGAGAGTCAGATGTAGAAGTGAAACAGAAGCATGAAAATCACTGGTGGGGGGACATTATTAAGTCGCCATTATATGTCTAAGTGCTATTTACTTTTGAGGACTAACATGATTATAAAGTTAACTGAGGGTGACTTTATTCCAAAGATTTATTGTCGGATGAATTATTTAAAATGGAAGCTAAATGTGTAAAGGAAACTAAGAAAATTTGTACAAAAATGAAGGAAAAGATGGAAGAAGAGGGATATATAAATGATACCTTGCCCTTGTCTAATGTACCCCCCCCTTAACTTATCATTCACTCTGTCCTCAGAGTGTTAAAGTGATAGGCCGAGGAGTACGAGGACAAGGGTGGCAGGCTATGTTAATCCCGAGGTTGCCCCTGGTGTTCTGAGTAGATTAGCTGCAAACTCGCCGCGTAAGGCGTGGTAATCCACGTCGGTCATATCCTCTACTGGTCTTTGAAGGACCATGATGGTGTACATCCAGTAGAGGACGTGGAAGACACAACCATTTGATTGCCGAATTTGTTGGGGACATTTGTGGTTGAAGGAAGGGCGATGAAATTGTTCTTTGCCGTAAGCCCTTGTGTGTTGACTTAAAAAAGCGATTAATTTGTCTGCACATTCCTTCGCCACTACCTCCGTGGGCGTCTTTGGTGTCACTACATAATTCCTCTGTCAGGGATTGAACTGGCTATCAGAAATGTTATAGATGGTGGTTGTTCCTTCGGGTAGGTTTATTGCCAGTAGCAACCAGTGCTCATGATAAAGGAAGGGTAGCATGAGAAACTTCGGTGTTGTGTGTTACAGGAAGGAGATTAGCGCTTCAGTTGTTCCGAAATTTTTTAGCTTTAACAGATCATCCTTCATGTACGGGGACGCCATATATGTTGTAGGGTGATTTTGGCCGAGGAGAAATTGATAGGCGGCCATTAAACTTACTGAAAGAGAGCCTTTGAACTGTAGAGTCTCTCGAAGCGTGTCTTCCATGATTAGAATGTCACCAGACATGAACACGAGTTCATCCTTCTCAACAGAAAGCCTTGTCATGATGAGACGTAGTTCAATGTCAGAGAGACCGTTGCAAGCACTGAGGTCAAAGTCTGGGAAAGTTGGTTCGATGGCAGATAGGGGCACCATTCGCGATGGCGATCTCCTAATGGTTGCCCCTGACAAAAGATCGATGTTTCCTTTTCGTGGCTCGGGTGCTATGGATGGCTGCTTGGTCTTCTCCAACTCTTTCAAAGTTTGTCTGTAAGGTCGCCTCTGCGGACGTTGGATTGCTGAAAAAAGGTAACGGGGGACGTCATCTGGTGCCATTATCGGGTCCTTGAAGAACCTTCTATCATAAATGAGCTCCATGGCGTAACGCCCTCGCAGGGAGTGAAAATCTTCGACGATCAGCTCTGTAAAGGGGATTTCATGGTTTAGCGCTTGAATGTGACATATAGTGCAAAAAGTGCAATCCCCAGATCCCTCAGTTGTTTGGACTTGCGGATCTATTATTTGGAACCATGGTTGGCTCCAGTCTTGATGTAGGGACGGGCGTGCGTCCCAAATAAGTTTGAGAAACCGGAAAGGTATACATCTTGCCTCCCCGGCTTCGTCTCCAACAAAATTTATTGTTCCATCTGGTAGCTCAGTGGCGCAAAAATTGTACACCTTGGCGTCCCGAGCCTCGGTGTCCACAATCATAAACAGCTAGTGATTGGAAACTTGAAATGGCACGGTAAGGTATCGTGCCCTCTGCGCTAAACCAGCATGCAGCCGCTCGATTGATTTTGCTCGTATATCTTTGTATAACAAGCCGATGGATAGAGCAGGTGAGGCGTTGAAAACTGGCTGCTGCCTCTTAGAGCTTCTGTAAACTTCTATACTGTTGGTGAGTAGGACACGGAAGATTTCCATTGACACCGTTGACCGTGGTCGTAGGATGTTACGGAAATCTTCGCGTGTCAACTTGCGCTTAGTCTTTGTATTGTGGTAGATGATGTCTCCCCCCTCTTTATCGTCGTCGACAATAGTGTTCAGGATAAAGATGTCCTGAGCATCTAGTGTTGATATGGCCGCCATATCTAAATCATGCATTTTATGAGGTAGAGGTGGTGGCGGGGGTAGCTCCTGCGGAGGGGGGGGGTTGTTCCGGATCTTCTATGTAGCTTTGCAGCTCTTCGTCAGAATTAGAAGCAGAATCTAGTTCTTCATCTGTATCTAAACGTACTCGTTCTGACTCCTCCTGTTCTGGGGAAAAGGCACGATTTGGTCAAGTGCGGATGGAAGTGGAGACATTTTAGGTGGTGGATTTGTGCTGGTTCCTAGTATACATTGGTGGAACTCACCAAAGGATGCTTCTTTGGCAGATTCCCCCAGAGATCCTATTGCAGAATAATCAAGGAATTGGTCCCCATATGACATGTTTATATTTTCGTTGTGGGGAGACTTGGTATGATGTCCACCTTCTTGGTGACCTTTGTCATAACCTTTCTGAGAAGGTTCTGCTACTTGGCTTGGGTCCTCGCCATCATCAGGTTTGGCACCTGAGGAGGTGGTGTCATTGTTAGAATTGGCGGAGGAGTCGGAGTCTTCTTCGTCGTCATTATCACTGTCTTTGGCAGCTGCTGCTTTGGCTGCGAGCTTCTTGTTTGCTTTCTTTTTGCACCACCGATGGATGGCTTGTAACTCATCGAACGCCACTTGCACATGCTCGTGTGTTTCAAGCAGTGCGTCATGTGTTTCTTTGAGATCGTTGTATCGGCCTTCGACGGAGAGGAGTCGTGCTGTAAGATCTGTTACTTGAGTACGTAGTTGTTGAATGTCATTGTTTGTTGACTCCTCTTGGCGATTGTTTAGGTGCGTGAGAGTGCTGCTGATGTTGTCCAGGCACGTGCTAAGAGCTGTTTGTTGCTGCCTGAGCTCGCGGAGAGTCTCAGGCAGAGGTTGAGTCTGCGTAGAGATCTCATCAACTTGCTTAGCCATTGCTTCTTGCTGGCGCTTCGCTCCAAGGACCAGCTCGGGCAAGTTGTTGTAGTGGCTGTTGATGTGATCAACTTGCTTAGCCATATCATCTTGTCGGTGCTGAAAACCATGAAGGATGCTTGGCAAGGCACGGTTCTGTTCGTCGATCATGGAAACCTATTTAGATAATCCCTGCACACAAGAAAAAATAGAAAACAAAATATTAGAAGGATCGATGAGGAGGTTTCAGATGACGTCGAATTGACGTTCGAATTCCTCACCGATATTGGAGAAGGGGACCCCAGAAGCAGAAGGGTGTGGTGGCTGGGGTCTGTGTGGAAGGGTGGTAGTGTCTTGCAGAAGAGACACTGATGGTGCCGCGAACTGCGTGGTGACTATGGATGGGGTCACCAGCGGTGTCGGGGTGGTGGTGGATGGGAAAGGTGATGGTATCTCTGGTGAAAGTGGTGGGAGAGATAGTGGTGGGGGAGATACTGTGGAGGTGGAGAGGAAAGTGGTAAAGTCGGGTGTAGGAGTGGAGAAGGGAGAGCCCGAAGGGAAAAGGGGTGAAGAAGAGGATGCGGGGAAAAAAGGAAGAGTGGTGGATGTTGGAAAGGTGGAGGGTGGTGAGGTGGTGGCGGTTAGCTCAGCATTTCGACTCATAATGAAGTAGTCTAAAGATGAGGTGGTGATGTGATCTTCGGGAAGGGAGTTGTCTTCTGGATGTGGTTTGGAAGTTGGTGTCCCCGACAGCTGTTGATTCTGTGAAAGTCTTGTGGATGGTCGTTTCACAAGAATTTTTGTTGTCCTAGCTGTCGGGGCATTGATGCTAAGTTCTGTCTGCCCCACCTTTATTTTCTTTGCTGGTGCTTTGACTGTAGCTATGAGTTTGGTAAGCTCCTCGTCAGTGAAGAGGAGCTTTTCCTTATCGTAATCTGCGAGCTCCAGGAGCGGTAGCAGGGTTCTGGACGATTTAACTGTTGGGCAGAAGATGTAATGTAGTTTCACATCCTTCTCCTTGATAATGAAGGAGTTCTTCAAGGTTTGTTCGTTAGTGAGGATGTCTCCCTTTATTTGCGTGCATCTAGGTAGATGTCTATCCATCTTGAGGTATTTGATGATGGATGTGACATGACCTCTGACGTGTATTTTACTACGCGCTTAAACGCAAGTATACGCGTCGAGTAATATAGGCCTTTGTGAGGCCCGAGTCGAACTCAGGGATACGTGAATTATTGGAGACTTCTACTAACTAATCGCAATCAACTAGGCCGAATAACAAAGTAAGGTTTTGTTGTTGAAATTAGAAGAAAATAAAAATCAAACAAAGAAAACAATCGATTAAAGGTTAATTTAATCAATTCAAAGGGATGTCTTTAGGATGGTGGTTTCACCGCGGGTCAACATTGTATTAGGTTTCATATAATTCCTCACACTTCTCTCTCTATCCGGGTAGTGGCCTGAAATGAGAATTACCCACTGTCGTGATGTAATTCACTACTTAGGTCTAGGTTGATTCCACCGTCGTAGTAATCATTCCCCTAGACTAAGCGCATTAAAAACGGTCTCTCAGTTCCCACCATTAATTTTACAACTCCTTTGTCAAGGGTTTTATTGATTAATGTAGGTTTCGTCTCTTTTCAACCGTTAATCCTTCTGTCGAAGTGATTAAGGGCATTAAATTATTATTATGGTTATCAAGCATAACAATATATATGGAGAAAACGAATCTATACCACGGATTTGAGAGAGAAAATATGAATTATCAATATAAAATTGTCATACAATGCATTCCCGGGCTACTCCCGGTCCTAAAGATGGAGGGGATTAGCCCCGCATGGTCATCTCAATGAAAGACAGAGGAGTAGAGAAGAAAAACATGGGAAACATGGAGCAAACTCGTGTAACCCCTGATACAAAGGTGTTCCTGGAGATCCTCCTCGAGAAACGTGCGTTTTGCAGTCTTTCGGTAGCAAAATCGCCCGTCGGAGGTGCCCAGATCGCTCAGTTGACGGCCTTCGTCTCTCGTCCCCTATCTCTCTCTCTCCTTCTTGGATGTTGTGCAACACAATCTCCTCCTCCTCTCGGGCCGTCCGTGCTCTTCTTAGGTCATAGGACCACTTTACGGCTCCGAAAAAGCTCAACCGTCGGATTAAAACGCTCCGTTTTAGTGCTGAAAATCGCCAGATCCCGACGCTGTCGATGGTATCGACCCCAAGGTCGATGGTATCGACCATGGCACAGGTTATTCCTTCCAAGATCGCGTTTTGGGGTTGCTTTTTGATGAAATGTCGATACTATCGACCTGGGGGTCGATAGTATCGACTCCGGACAATGCAAAAGTGCCTGAAAAAGTGCCGAAACATGTGTATAAGTCCGGGGATTATATAAAATCATATAAATATGATAAAAGAAGTATAATTTGATGCAAAAAGAGTTTAAGGGCCAACTATAGTGAATTATGCAAATATAATCAAGAAAATGACAAATACATGCATAAAACAGATATAAAATAAGCCTATAAAAGTGACTCAAAACCCATGCATCAAACTCCCCTAAGCTTAAACCTTGCTCGTCCTCGAGCAACAAAACTTTGGATCTGGTTGAGATAAGTCAGCAACAGGACATAAATACATGAAATGAATCTACATCATCCCCACTTTCTTTCCACAAACCGGCCCTCATTGACCACTGAACACTAACTGCCATCCAGGCGACCAAAGACCTATGTAAAAGATGTCTATCCCCCAATCAGTGAAACACTATCAATTAAAGCAGTTAATATGATAAACTCATCAGGTCCATACTTGATGCATCTTGTGATCTCCTATCTACGTTGCTCATTTCCTAACTACCATCTAAATGGAAGCAGATCTCCTGATATTAATGAATGAGGAGAATATCATGGGTGGCCTACCGATTAGAGCAACGGGTGGATGGGATAGGTGGTTGTGGAAGAGATGGAAGCACATAATAGTCAATCATGCAATACAAAAATTAATGACCTATCATGATGCAAAATGCAAGTGAAAATGTCCTAATGTTACATTTTTGGTGGAATGATGCATGCACTATCATTCCGTCTCAAGGTGAGATGGAATATCTAAGAAAACTACACCATGTGCTTATTCTTCTTAATATGTAAGTGAGAACATGTTCCTTACTCCCTCTCATTCCTACTTCTCAATTCTTTTTTTTTTCCTCTCTTTTTTTTTCTTCTCTTTTTTTTCAATTATTTTTTTCAAATTTTTTTTTTCAAGCCCTTATTTTCATAGATGACAATGAATTATTTGTCAGGCTCACTTCTTGTTACATACTTGTGCATCTGAAGCATTCTATTTGGAGGGAATGGAACAAGTTCAGCACCTTTAATGTTTTCAGAGTAACATAAGATACATGGTGTACAATATGCTCAAAAGATGTAAATGCAACTACATAATGACAGTTATGCAACTACTATGACATGCACCTAAGGATAATGTGCATGTATAACTACTCTATCTTTTTTTTTTCATTCTCATGCAAAAAATGTGAAAATAGCTGTAATGCAAGACCTATCTACATGGTATGCAATCAAAGAGTGAAAGACAGTAATGTGCTCCCATTTCTTATGGTAGAGTGTGAATGAAATTGCGGTGGATCAGATCACAAGACTAATTGACAGAACCTTTTGAAAATATCATATGTCCCTCTCTAAAGGCCTGTGTACAGGGTAACTAAAGGATTTCTCTCTTAAACTTTAGTCTAAGGTCACGTTAGCATTTGGTCGGTTTGGGCTCAAACATCCTTGTCAATCACTTTTCCTTGGACAATAAAGATGGTCATTCATGTCCCCGTGTCCTGAAGCTGACTCACCCAAGCACTTCCTCAGTTATGCCACTCAATTACTCACAAGAATAAGCTCAAAAAGTTTTCAATATGCTCATATTTTCATGTGCACACAACCCAAGAGTAAAACTTGCAATTGAAACCATGCATTTATTGCTCCACAGATTACACTAGATAGATGTGGATCCTACAAAAGCGGTAAACCTAGAAATAAAAACAACTAATAATTCAAAATTAAAATCAACATGAATAAGTAAGTAAAAACTAAGATAGAGGGTTGTTCCAACACCCCCCCTAAGCTTGAATATGACTATGGCCTCATAGTCAACATTCTCACTTAAGAGGTGGAACAACGGTACCGTTCGCTTTGAAGTGTGGTGAAGAAGGATGGTCAGATGCTCAAGTAGACCAAGTGATGCTTGCTATCTCCCTCCTTTTTGTGGCCCATTTTTGTGTCTTAGTGGTTCTAAGACGTGACTTGCTTCATCCATCTTTCCTCTGCAAAAAACGGTTCGAAAAAATCTCGTTTCGATACCTTTTAAGGCTTGTTTTATGTAGTTGTCCTGCGGGTGTCGATACCATCGACCAAGGTCGATGGTATCGACCCAGACTCAGCGATTTTGTTGAATCGACGCATCTAAAAGCCTGGGAACTCAAAAGTGTCGATACTATCGACCCTAGGGTCGATGGTATCGACTTTACTGGCACCAATTTTCTGTAAATCTTCAGGAATCTCGATACTATCGACCCTAGGGTCGATGGTATCGACTTTTCTTCAGCGTTTACTTCTCCAAACTCGATACTATCGACATGGGTGTCGATAGTATCGACCTTAACATTCTACACACTTCAAAACATGAGTTAGGGTACCATTTTTACATTAATTATCAAAACCTAAGCAAAAACTAAGTACATAAACATAAAAGAACATAACCAAAAATAAAATTGAACCTAAAGTTGGGTTGCCTCCCAACAAGCGCCCTTGTTTAATGTCCTAGGCTTGACATAAAGATACCTTTAACCTGGGTTGTCAAGAGATGTCTCCAATGAGCCATGTGGCAATTTGAATTGAACTCGATCCTGTCCAATCCCCAAGGTCAATGTACCTCTCCCAATGGCAACGATGACATCAGCCGTAGCTTGGAACGGCCTTCCCAATAGCATCTCACCTCCTTCCAACTCAGGAATGTCCATGACCACAAAGTCAATAGGAAATATGAATTTGTCGACCTTGACTAGAACATCCTCACATATACCTTGTGGCTTCACAATGGATCCATCCGCCAACTCAATTGTCATAGATGTTTGTGTTGGCTTCTTCAATCCCAGCATTTGAAAAGTGGCAAGTGGCATAAGATTAATACTTGCCCCTGAGTCACACTGAGCTCGTGGGAAGTGTTGATCACCTATTGAACATGGAATATAAAAACTCCCCGGATCTTTCTTCTTCTCTGGTAAACTCCCAAGGATGATTGAGCTCACCATTTCATTCATCCTGCATACATCAGTATCTTTGATCCGCCTCTTTTTGTTGATTATATCTTTAATGAACCTCCCATAGGCGGGAACCTTCTCAATCATTTCCACCAGCGGAATGTTGATATGCAGCTTGCGGAATATTTCCAAGAATTTCCTATAGTGTCGGTGCTCCTTCTTCGGCTTCGGATTGTCCCGACTTGACACATCTGCCGCATTGACACGCTTGTGAGGAGGCACATATGAGCTTTTTGGGGCCAGCTCCCCTGAACTTGCTTCAATTACTCCCTCTGACGTGGGCTTTGGCGAGACATCGTCAATAGTAACAGCTTGTTGTGGTTCCTCTCTCGCATTCGATGTCTCCACACGTGCACAAACAACCTTCAATTGTTCTTTTTCTCTAGAGGGAGATACAATATTCATAACTCGCTGTGATTTTCTGAAGAAAGGGTTTCCGCCCGGCAGTCCATAATAAGTGCGTGGATACGGTATCTCCGGTGACGCATGCGTATTAAACGTCATTTTTCTTTCCTCTTTAGCTTCTTGCACCTGAGATTCCTCCTCATTGCTTACCATAGAAATATACTTGACCTGATGGTGTGCTTGGGCCACGTTTGCATTCTCGGCCGGTTTCTGTTGATTGGCGTGCTTGATGGCTGCTACTTCACTAGAAATATGTGCCACGGTGGTTTATAATGCCCGCATTTGTGCTCCATGTCTTTGGAGCGTCTGTCCAAACTTGGTTAGAATATCACCTTGAGATTGCAATTGTTTACCAAACATAGCCATCATCTCCTGATTCTGCTGCACCATTTGACTAAGCAACTCGGTGCTTTTATCTTCAGCTCTCGGTTGTGGCTTTGCATCCGGATCTTGTAGGAAATTGTTAGGATCCTTCCATGAGAACTTCCTATCCTTCCTCCAAGCATAATCATTATTTCTATAGCCCTGTTGTTGCATGAATTTGACCTGAGCTTCTTCATCGTCTTCTGCATCTTCTTTGGCAAGCAATTTCTTAGCAAGAAGGTCTAATTTATCATTTAACTCTTTGATGGCCTTTGACTCCCCCACAGCCTGAACATGCTCTACGACGTCTCTGTCGCCCCAGGATTGCTTCTTTGCCATATTCCTCAAGATCTCCCAACATCGAGTGTCTGTGTTATTCAAGAAGAATCCGGAACCGGCTGAATCAAGGTTGCTTCTATCATGCTCGGAGAGAGCAAAATAGAAGATCTTCACTTGGGTCTCCTTATCCAGCCCATGATGCGGGCATCGCCTGAGCATGATCTGAAATCTCTCCCAGATCTCAGAATAAGTCTCGCCTGCTTGTTGAGTGAAGTTGTGGATCTTTCTTATCATGTCATTGGTCTTTTCGGGCGGAAAGAACCTCTCGAAGAAGACCTCAACCATGTGGTCCCAAGACTCCACATATTCATCATCTAAGTTATGCAGCCATTCACGCGCAATTCCCGCTAGTGAACTCGGGAAGAGCTTCAAGTAGAGCACGTCCTGTGGAAATCTATCGATCTTTACCATATCACAATTCTCCACAAACTGACTTATGTGCGCGACGAGGTCTTCATTTTTGAGCCCGTGGAAGGCATTAGACTTCACCAAGTTGATCAAAGCTGGATCAA
The DNA here is from genome assembly GCA_963693085.1 of Alisma plantago-aquatica. Taxonomy (NCBI): domain Eukaryota; kingdom Viridiplantae; phylum Streptophyta; class Magnoliopsida; order Alismatales; family Alismataceae; genus Alisma; species Alisma plantago-aquatica. Next base: position 193,210,687 of record OY856409.1, read on the forward strand.
TCTTGTATTTCGGAATATTCAACACTTGCTTCTTTATAGGCCCTTTGGAAGCGGATGAGGAAGAAGCCTTGATCTTCTCCCATATTGTCTGTGGCTCGTCCATCTCTTCGTGTTCGTGTTCAGAATTTATATCCTCCAGCTCGTCTTGATTATATTCGCCCTCGTCTTCTGGTCCCGACAGCGGAACCTCTGGTGTGCAACCCGCGTAGTCAGTACTACGCGTCTGCACCATGCACAGTACCTGAAAAGAGAAAATTCAAGTTCAATGCAGTGCTATGACGAGTATAAAAATTATCGAACAATTTAAAAATATTTGAAGTTGTTTCAATCTAAATAACAAAAAATTTGGCCTAGAGTGTCCGCTCGTAGCACTCAAAGTGCCAACAATTCGCCGTATCCCCGGCAACGGCGCCAAAAACTTGACGTGTATTTTACTACGCACTTAAACGCAAGTATACGCGTCGAGTAATATAGGCCTTTGTGAGGCCCGAGTCGAACTCAGGGATACGTGAATTATTGGAGACTTCTACTAACTAATCGCAATCAGCTAGGCCGAATAACAAAGTAAGGTTTTGTTGTTGAAATTAGAAGAAAATAAAAATCAAACAAAGAAAACAATCGATTAAAGGTTAATTTAATCAATTCAAAGGGATATCTTTAGGATGGTGGTTTCACCGCGGGTCAACATTGTATTAGGTTTCATATAATTCCTCACACTTCTCTCTCTATCCGGGTAGTGGCCTGAAATGAGAATTACCCACTGTCGTGATGTAATTCACTACTTAGGTCTAGGTTGATTCCACCGTCGTAGTAATCATTCCCCTAGACTAAGCGCATTAAAAACGGTCTCTCAGTTCCCACCATTAATTTTACAACTCCTTTGTCAAGGGTTTTATTGATTAATGTAGGTTTCGTCTCTTTTCAACCGTTAATCCTTCTGTCGAAGTGATTAAGGGCATTAAATTATTATTATGGTTATCAAGCATAACAATATATATGGAGAAAACGAATCTATACCACGGATTTGAGAGAGAAAATATGAATTATCAATATAAAATTGTCATACAATGCATTCCCGGCTACTCCCGGTCCTAAAGATGGAGGGGATTAGCCCCGCATGGTCATCTCAATGAAAGACAGAGGAGTAGAGAAGAAAAACATGGGAAACATGGAGCAAACTCGTGTAACCCCTGATACAAAGGTGAACATGGAGATCCTCCTCGAGAAACGTGCGTTTTGCAGTCTTTCGGTAGCAAAATCGCCCGTCGGAGGTGCCCAGATCGCTCGGTTGACGGCCTTCGTCTCTCATCCCCTATCTCTCTCTCTCCTTCTTGGATGTTGTGCAACACAATCTCCTCCTCCTCTCGGGCCGTCCGTGCTCTTCTTAGGTCATAGGACCACTTTACGGCTCCGAAAAAGCTCAACCGTCGGATTAAAACGCTCCGTTTTAGTGCTGAAAATCGCCAGATCCCGACGCTGTCGATGGTATCGACCCCAAGGTCGATGGTATCGACCATGGCACAGGTTATTCCTTCCAAGATCGCATTTTGGGGTTGCTTTTTGATGAAATGTCGATACTATCGACCTGGGGGTCGATAGTATCGACTCCGGACAATGCAAAAGTGCCTGAAAAAGTGCCGAAACATGTGTATAAGTCCGGGGATTATATAAAATCATATAAATATGATAAAAGAAGTATAATTTGATGCAAAAAGAGTTTAAGGGCCAACTATAGTGAATTATGCAAATATAATCAAGAAAATGACAAATACATGCATAAAACAGATATAAAATAAGCCTATAAAAGTGACTCAAAACCCATGCATCAACCTCCCATGCAAATTTCCTTCCCCAGGGCGTAAGCTGATAGTTTCTGGATCATATGGTGTCCAATGTTGACTGGCATCCCATGTAGAATGGACCAGAGAACAAAGAGATCTGAAATTATAACATTCCCTCCTTCTGTCATGGGGAAGAGTGCGCCGGCGAGGATTTTGTGTAAAGTGCGCACTAGTCCAGATTGTATGTTGGATGCCTTGCATGTTTTTGCATCATAGGTGGGGAGCCTTGTCAGAGATTTCCAAAAGTTGTGCTTGTTGAAATTAGGATTCTCAGTTCCCACAGCCTTGGCCTTCTTTATCTTCTCCTGGTTGTCAATAAAGATTTCATTCAGCATATTTTTTGTTATGACAACCTTGTTGCCGAAGAGTTTGGTGACCAGCCTACGGTCACCTCCATCCCGTGATCTATCCATGATGTCGACGAGCTCTTTGTTAAGAAAGGTGAAGAATTCAGTTGTGGGTTTGGAATATGAGATCTCAGGTGCCAAACACAACCTTGCAAGGTTGGATTTGTATAGCATGTTGAAAATTCGGTCGTGGATCCCCATCTTAAGTAGTATGCTGGAGCAGACGTACTTTGTAGGTTTTAGGATTTTGTCGGTGGAGGGAGCGGTGTGTATATAGAAGTTTTATGGTGGTGGTGCTGTGGTGGTGACGGGAGGGAAAGAGGGAACAGTGATGGTTGCGGGGGAGGCAGCGGAGGTGGTGATTGGTGGAGTGTTTCCTACCAGGGTTTGCTCTCTTGCAGTGACAGGCCGAACCTGCTTTCTTGCTCGTTTCTTGGAGGGTTGTCCAGTTGTGGTTTCCTAGACCTTTTGTTTCCCCTTTGATTTTTCAGGTGGGGACTCGTCCTCGGAGTTTGGCTTGTATTCAGAGCCTTCATCACTAGAGGATATTTCTATTTCTTCTTCAGTTGCCTCAGATAGACATTTGTTGAGGCAGTCAATGTCACACAAGACATCTATGATTTTGACCTTTGGTTGGGCCTATCCAGTCTTGTTGTAGTTTTCTATGATCTTCAGGAGTTTGGCCCGGTCTTCCATCATTTGCTCCTTTGTCCAGAAAGGAGCTTCGTCAGATCCTGTGGCATGCTTAGCTGGTGATGCCATTTCTGATAAGTGGAAAATCATGAGTAAGAACAACATGCTTAGAAATAAAATTGGATTTTATTTGTATTTATGTGGTTTTATATTTTAACGAAACTTAAGCGACTGTGGAAGGCCAAACAGTTTGCAGACTGTTTGGTCCCAAACGGTCTCAGGACCGTGTGGTTCCAAATGGTCTCAGGACCGTTTGGTCCCAAACGGTCTCAGGACCATTTGGTCCCAAACGGTTTTAGGACCGTTTGGTTCCAAACGGTTTGAAGACCGTTTGGAAGGTGAAACGTTGGGGAACGGCCGACAAAAGGGAGGCAGAGCCGGCGGCGAAAACAAGGATGGCTGCGATAAAGGCGATGGAAAAAGGGGATCGCGGCGGTGCCATAGACGGCGGCAAAGGTGAAGATGATGGCGGTGGAGGAGAAGACGGTTGCGGAGGCGGAAAGGTCGAAAAGGTTGCCACGGTGGCACATGCAGGTGCCGACGATGGCGGGACTACCTTGCGGCTGATGGTGGAGATGACGACGGTGAAGCGGAGGGCGGAGGACGGTGAGGTTGTTGTGAAGAAACACAGGACTAATTCGACGAAGGCGGAGGGAGTCGGAGCTGTGCGGGAGCAAGACGACGGAAGCGATGGAACATCACTTGCGCAAGAGTGTGAGGAAGCTCGAGAGTCGAAGAGAGAAGAATGAGGGGGTAGGGTTTATATTTATAGGAAACGGGGGTTGACCTGACAAAAACCCTAGGTCAAATGGTTTAGCGACCGTTTGGACTCCAAACGGTTTCAAGACCGTTTGGCTCCAAACAGTTTCAAGATCATTTGGCTCCAAACGGTTTCAAGACCGTTTGACTCCAAACGGTTTTAAGACCGTGTGGCTCCAAACGGTTTCAGGACCGTTTGGGAGGGTTAAGGTCGAACAATTTTTTTATATTTTTATGTTTGTTTTGGTTATGTGAATTTTTATATTTTTCGGAAAGGCAAACCTAAGTTAATGAGAAGAATAGAAAATAAAAGAAGAAACTCAGATCTTGGGTTGCCTCCCAAGTAGCGCCTGGGTTTTACATCGCTGGCTCGACGAAGCTGAGATGTTGTTATGCTGATGTTGTGGCGTCTCTGATTTTAATGGTCTGTCTCGGCATTTTATCTGCTGGAGTGTAGTATTTTTTCAATCGATGGCCATTGACCTTCCTTTCTCCTCCATTATCGTCGACAATTATGACAGCTCCAGTTGGGTATATATGTTTGATGGTGAAAGGCCCAGACCACTTTGTGCGAAGTTTTCCGGGGAACAATTTGAGCTTGTAGTTGAAAATGAGTACTTTGTCACTGATGGCAATGTCTTTCCTTTTAAGATGACCGTCGTGCCACATTTTGGTTTTTTCTTTATAAATCCTAGCACTGTGATAAGCGGTCATTCAGAGTTCTTCTAGCTCTTTAAGTTGGAGTTGTCTGTTTTCTCCAGCACTTTTAAAATCAAAATTCAGCTGTTTGATGGCCCACCAAGCCTTGTGCTCCAGTTCAACTGGAAGATGACATGACTTCTCGTAAACCAAATGGAACGGGGTTGTCCCGATTGGTGTTTTATAAGCTATTCGATATGCCCAAAGGGCATCGGGGAGCTTGGTGTACCAGTCAGTGCAGTTTCTATTGACTGTTTTCTCTAGGATCGCCTTTAGTTATCGATTTGATACCTCAACCTGACCACTGGTCTGTGGATGGTAAGGCGTGGCTACTTTATGGGTGACTCCGTATTTTTTCAACAGGGCTTCAAAACTTCGTTCCAAAAAATGGGTCCCGCCGTCTGATATTACAGTTCTAGGGACTCCAAATCTGGGGAAAATGATATCTTTAAACATTTTGATAACTGGTTTGGAATCGCTGGACACTGTGGGTATGGCTTCGACCCATTTCGAGACATAGTCCACCGCAACCAGAATGTAGGAGAAACCATAGGAAGAAGAAAAGGGGCCCATATAGTCAATTCCCCACACGTCGAAAAGTTCAATTTCTTGCCACATTGTGAGGGGCATTTCGTTCCTTTTGGATATGCTACCAGAAAACTGACATTCGTTGCAAGATTTCACAAAATCATAGGAGTCCTTTGCTATGGTTGGCCAGAAGAAGCCTGATTGCATAACTTTTATAGCAGTTTTCTTTGCACTCATGTGCCCCCCGTGGGGCCTGCATGGCAATGTTCTAGGACGGGAGTAATCTCTTCTTCCGGTAAGCAAACGATGGAAAAGTCCGTCTCTACATAGGTGAAAAAGGTAAGGTTCATCCCAATAGTATTGCTTTATATCGTGAAGGAATTTCCTTTTGTCATGATAGGAAGCAGAGGGGTGAATGATTCCTGTAGCTAGACAATTGACAATGTCTGCATACCAAGGGAATCCATGGGTAACCTTCATTAGTTGGTCGTCTGGAAGAGAGTCTCAGATAAGAATTTTATCTTCGTCTTCCACTTCAATACGACTGAGATGATCGGCTACGACGTTTTCCACTCCGCTTTTGTCTTTAATTTCCAAATCGAATTCCTGAAGCATCAACACCCAGCGGATAAGTCTGGGTTTGGCATCTTGCTTCTGAATTAGGTATCGAATGGCGGAGTGGTCAGTGTAGACGATGACCTTAGATCCAATCAAATAGGAGCAGAATTTCTCAAATGCGTAGATGACAGCCAGGAACTCCTTCTCTGTAGTAGTGTAGTTCTTCTGTGCTTCATCTAGCATTTTAGAAGTGTAGTAAATTACGTAAGGTTTCTTGTCGATCCGTTGTCCTAATACAGCTCCTATGGCGTAATCGCTTGTGTCGCACATGATTTCAAATGGTAGCGACCAATCTGGGGCTCTCAGAATAGGTGCAGAAATTAAAGCATTTTTGAGAGTTGAGAAACTTTGCAAGCAGGCTTGCTTAAAGATGAACTCAATATCTTTAGTCAGGAGTTGGGTCATGGGTTTTGCTATTTTAGAGATATTCTTAATAAATCTTCTGTAGAACCCTGCATGGCCCAAGAAAGCCCGTACTCCTTTTATATCTTTCGGTGGCGACAACTTCGAGATAACATCGATTTTTGCTTTATCGACCTCGATCCCTCTGTCACTCACTCTGTGCCCGAGGACGACACCTTCAGTTACCATGAAATGGCATTTTCCCCAATTCAGTATAAGGTTCATTTCCTCGCATCGTTGTAAAACTTGTCCAAGGTTGATTAGACAGTTATCGAAAGAATCTCCGTAGACTGAGAAATAATCCATGAACACTTCCATTATGGATTCTGTTAATCCTGCAAAAATGGCGGACATACACCTTTGGAAAGTAGCGGGTGCGTTACACAACCCAAAAGGCATTCTTCTAAAAGCATATGTTCCAAAAGGGCAGGTGAAGGTATTTTTCTCTTGGTCTTTCGGGTGTATGGGTATTTGGTAGAACCCAGAATAACTACCTAGATAGCAGAAGTATTTCTGATGGGCTAAACATTCTAGGACCTCATTGAGAAAGGGTAGAGGGTAGTGATCTTTCCGCGTGGATTTCTTTAATTTTCTATATTCGATGCACATCCTCCACCCCGTCACCGTCCTGGTGGGTATTAACTCATTTTTGTCATTAAGCACAACAGTAGTGCCTCCCTTTTTAGGAACTACTTGGACGGGACTGACCCATTGGGAGTCAGAGATCAGGTAGATTATGCCGGCTTTCAGTAATTTGAGGACTTCAAGGCGAACCACTTCTTTGAGATTAGGGTTCAACTTCCTCTGATGTTCACGTGATGGCTTAAATTCTTCGATCATGGGTAGTCTGTGCATGCATAGGGATGGATTTATGCCCGTCAGGTTAGTTATCTTATACCCAATGGCCTTTTTGTGTTTCTTCAGCTCATCCAGAAGCCTTTCTTCCTAGTCTTCTGTTAGGGTGGAACTGATGATAACCGGACATAATTTTTCCTCATCCAAGAAGACATGTTTAAGTCCCATGGGTAGAGCCTTCATCTCAGGAGTCTTAGGTGGCTCTGTTGCTTCTAAAATGGTGACAGCTTCGAGTTCTTCAAAGGTGGCCGTCGGTGCTTCTTCGGCCTTCTCTAAGTGTTGCAGACACTGTTGAACCAATTCATTTGCAGAGAATTCGACTTCTGGGATGGTTAGAGCATTCTCTAGCTCGTCCAATGGCTCAGATGTTTCTAATTGCGACATTTGATGTATTGCGTCTAGGAGAAAGACCTCCTCTTGAATGCTGGGGCCTTTCATGTTGTTGAGAACTCTGAATTGAATTGCTTCTTTTCCGAGTCTTAGAATGATCGTGCCAGCTTCAACATCAATAAGCGCCCTAGCTGTGGCGAGGAAAGGTCTGCCAAAAATTATCGGGTATCTCAGATCCTCCTTGATGTCCATGATGACAAAGTCGCATGGGAAATAGGCATCTTTGCATATCCTAACTGGAATATCTTCACTAATTCCTAGAGGTGCGGTGATGGTAGAGTCAGCTAACTGAATTGTCATTGCTGTGGGCAGCAATTTAGTGAAACCTAATCGTTTGCACATAGAATAGGGCATATAGGATATGCTGGCCCCTAGGTCAGCTAATCCCTTTTTGGTTGATGCATTTCCAATACAACATTGAATGCCGAAGGAACCTGTGTCCTTCTTCTTCTTTGGCATTTTATTAAGGATGATATCATAGGTGGTTTGGGAAAGTTTGACGGTTTCTTATTCCTCCGTGATGTACTTCCTTGATAATAGGGTTTTGAGGTATTTAGCCCAAGCCGATACCTCAGAGAGAGCATCAAGGAGTGTGATATCGATGTAAAGTTTCTTCATTGCCTCCTTGAATTTTTGGAACCTGGTATCCATTTTCGTTTCTCACAGTCTTCCAAGATATGGGATCCTTGGTTTATACTGTAAGATTTCTGGCTCTGTGGACACTTGTTCTTTTTCTTTGCCCTTTACGCTCTTTGTGGACTTCTCCGTTCCTGGCTTCGGGCTCTCATTTGGCATAAAGGCAGGTGTATTATCATCATCAAGAGTGATCCTTGTAGTTTCATGGAGGGTGCGTCCAAATCTTGTAGTAACAACATTCAACTGTTCAGGCCTATTCTGTCCATGTTTAGGGTTCGATTCAGGCTGCCCAGCAAATGTGCCTGCTGGAGGCTTCAGTTGTGCAGCAATTTGGGCTAGTTGAGCTTCTACTGCCTTTTGCTGAGCTTGTTGATTAGCGAGCATAGTTTGTTGGGATTGCAGCATCTGCCTTATCAAAGTCATCTCATCTTCTGGCTGAGAAGGAGTATTTTTCTGAGGAATTTGTTCTTGTCCTTGTTGAGGTTGTTGCGGAGGCAGCGCTAACTGAGGTTGCTGCAACTGAGGGTGCAGCTGTGGATGTAGAGGAGGATGAGTATACTGATAGTAGGCAGATGGATTCCTGGGGTAGTTGGATCTCGGGAAATTATTTCTGGGGTTCCCCTGATTTTGATTGAAGTTGCTTGGGAATCCTGGTGGCAACCTACTGGAGGTCCCGCCCTGCGTCTGGTGTTGCAGATTTGCAGTCCCAGTAGGGTTCCCGTATTGAAATCCTGAGTGGTTTCTTGGTTGGTTAGGATTATAATAAACTTGTCCAGGAATGGAATGAATAGAATTGACTTGGTCTGGCAATTTCTCTTCAGGTTGTTCCATGATTGGTTCTAACTGTTGTGGTGGTGGATGCATATCCATCATCACATTGTAAAGCAAACCGCATGAAAGAGTTGGATGATCAGATGCATGGCAGGCTTCACAGGTTCCTGTGGAAACTTTGACCTGTTGGACCTGAGGGTTTTTCTTCTTGTCAAATTCTCCAAGAGAAGTTTCAAGAGCTTGTTGCTTATGAGCTATGGTCTTTAAGGCTTCAACAATAGCCTTCATCTCCATTGATTCTTCGGCTTTATAGACCTTGAGGACTCCTTTTCCAGCTAATTGTCCCCAGTTGAACTGATTCTCATCTCCGAGTGTGACTATTTTCCAGGCATCCTCGTAGTTCTTTCTCATAAAATTTCCTCCATATGAGGAATCCAAAAACTGCTTGATGTCATCACTCACTCCCCTATAGAATGTTTTATTAGTTTGTTTTGGGAGATGCCATGATGAGGACACTTTCGCAAAAGCTCTTTGAACCTTTCCCATGCTTCAACAAGTGATTCTCCGGGAAGTTGGGTGAAGTGATTAATCTGCCCCCTAATTTCATAAGTTAGTGAAGGGGGGAAAAACTTCTCCAGGAACTTTTCTTCCAGGGGAGCCCATGTGGTGATTATTGGTTCCCTGTCAAGCGAGTTATACCAGCTCAGAGCTCTCCCAGATAGAGTGAAGTGAAACAGATGTAGCATTATTGCATCGAAGGCAACTCCGGCCTGTGGGACCAGTCGGCATAGTGCCTTGAACCTCTTCAGATGATCCATACAATCATCTCCAGAACCTCCTGAGAATGAGATGCCCTGCATGATCTGGATCCATTGGGTCCGGATCTCAAAGTTGGGTATGTTGATGATCGGAGGTCGAACTTGATGGTTGTCTTTGTAGTTCTTTGGGACATCATAATCCCTCAACTGCTTGTTTCTTAGTTCTACCTGGGCAGCTTGGTTTGCTGCCTCATTTTCGGCTCAGATGCGAGCTTGTTCTTCAGCTCGGATCTCTGCTTGAATCTGAGCACGAATGTCGGCAATGAGTTGTGCTCTCTGGGCAGCTATTGCGACATTAACCCTTTCCATAACTAAGGTAGCCTGTCGTTGGTCTTCATCCATTTGCCTGGCTCTTTGGCGGTTGAGTCGAATGCGGCGGTGGAAGCTTCTTTCTACCTCAGAGTCGTACTCTAGATCAGGGGAGAATCCGAGGTTATGCGATGGTTGCATACACGTCTTCTACCTGAGTAGAGAAAGAAACACACTTGTTAGATAATGAGGATGGTGTGATGAAATCAAGAAGGTATGGAGTAATGTTTAAAGAAAAGTAAAAAAAACTAACCAACTAGCAAGTTGGTAAGTGAAATTAAAACGTTCCGTTGTCCCCGGCAACGACACCAATTTTTGATGGAGCTTCCACTTACGTGGAATTGCGTGCACCACTAAAAATCCTAAAGATGGTGAATCCTTAGGTTTAGCCTTGCTTATACTAGGTTAAAACTCCACCCACGTATGTTGAGATACGTGGAAGTCTTATCGCAGTATAGTTAAGGGTCGAATCCACAGGACAACGGTCTTGTTGGCAACAACAAGATGGAAAACGTAAGAATTTCACTTAACTCCTTAATAGTTGATATTTAGTCCAAAGATTTGATTTAGTTGTTTTAAACTAAATGCAAGTAAAGTAAAAGCAAGAAATTAAACTTAGGTTGTTAACAATGATAAGGAATCACTAGGATGTGATCGGTTTTCACCACCACTACGCATGGATCAAGTCATGCAACATAAAACACAACCTGCAAAAAGAGTCTAAACAGTTAGTATCTTTGTATATTTAGTTTCCTTTCGGAGAACTAACTACAAGAAGTGTGGGAATGATGCAACGCCATCCATCCCCGAATGAATGGTCAACTGCTTTGCATCATTCCCCTCTCAAAGTGTGTTCCTCAACTTACCAAAGTTGTACTTTCATACGTCAACTGATTCCATTTCATAGTATGAAAGTACAACATTTGGAAGTGATTTTACTCCACCTCTCGAAAGCACTCCTAGATACCGAAACAAGCACATGGTGGATACATGCACCAAGAACCAACATTCAATTGAGTTTCAAATCAAGTAGTACAAACATAGACAATTCATACTAAGAGATATAGATAACACAAGTTGGTGATCAAGCAACAGGCATTCATTAAACGATTGATGTTGAACTGTAAAGGAGGTAACTCTATATTGCAAACTATGGATTACATTACATAAAATGAAAGCATGGGTAGTGGGGCTACTCCCCGCACCCTAGTGAAAGAGACTACTCGCTCATAGCTAGGACAAAGAAGGAGGCAAGAAGAGAGATAGAGAGAGCGTCATCCCCACAAAGGAGAGAGGAAAGTCAACCCCTTAGAGAGAGAGAAATGATCTTCTAGCTTCACAGGTTACTTGATGACGAGATCCCCTCTTCCCACCTTCTTTGGCAGAGAGAGAAAGCAGTTTCAAGATGGAGTGTGGATCTCAGATCGACAACCCCTGGGTGGAGGATGGAAGTTGGATTTGCTCTGGAGTGATAGAGGCAGCCTCCGGACGTCTAAAAAAAAACTCCCCCTTTGGAGGACCCTTGGGGTCTTATTTATAGGCCTTAAGTGAAGTCCAAACGGTTTGAAGACCGTTTGGACCTCAAGACCATTTGGACCTCAAGACGTTTGGACCTCAAGACCGTTTGGACCTCAAGACCATTTGGACCATGCGGTCTCGGGACTGGTTGGCTCCACGCAGTCTTGAGACCGTATGATTCCATGCGGTCTCGGGACCGATTGGCTTCATGTGGTCTTGGGACCGTGTGACTCCATGCGGTCTCGGGACCGATTGGCTTCATGCGGTCTTGGGACCGTGTGACTCCATGCGGTCTTGGGACCGATTGGCTTCATGCGGTCTTGGGACCGTGTGACTCCATGCGGTCTTGGGACGGATTGGCTTCATGTGGTCTTGGGACCGTGTGACTCCATGCGGTCTTGGGACCGTGTGAATCCATGCGGTCTTGGGACCGATTGGCTTCATGCGGTCTTGGGACCGTGTGAGTCCATGCGGTCTTGGGCTGGTTGAGTCTTTTATGATTTGTTTGTATCTTTTTCTGCAAGTAAAAAGGGGAAAAGTTAGTCTAATAGTATATTTGCAATAAGAGAGGATATTTAGGGATTATGTCTACTTTATCTGTGAAAGAGTGGGGAAAACTGAAGAATATTACTAAGATAACATCTCAAAAATGGAGGTTATCACCAGTCCTCCTCAGATGCATCTTGGACGTCTGTCAAAGGTGGCGGGTTGTCCTTGGTTGGTTCTTCATACTATTACTCTGTGGCTTTCTCCTTGGTCTCAATTGACGCCTGGGTGGGCTTCTTGGTAGCTTGGACACACTTCTCTGGATTCTTAGCATGGATTTTTGGTGTGTAATGGACATGTTTCAGGTGGGTTGTGCCTAAAGATGAAGATGGATCAGTGGGGGAGAAGGGGGTGACAAACATACACATCTTGTCATCGTGCCCAACTCTTCCACATTTCATGCAGACAAAGGGAAGGTTTTCGTACTCCAACCTATAGTATTCCCCATTGAGATAGATGGCCGATAGTAGGGGTTTTGTGGTATCTACTTCTACCGCAATATGTGTCTACTTTGATCATTTTCCCAACAACATCTCCAATGCTAGAAAGTAGGTGATATTGATAATGATAAACCGGCAGCTTGGGGATCCACAACCATACAACAAGTTTCCTAGGAATGTGATCCATAGGGTGGAACTCAGCTGACCAAGATTGCACTGACAGGTAGTTGCCAAAGATTGTTAATGGACCTTCAGTCATGGCCCGCTCAAAATCCGATTTGTTATTGAGTTGAATGACGAAGTAGCCCATCTTATAGGTCAACGACTGATGTATGCACAAATTGTCATTATTTTGATATCTAATTTGGTTATTTTCTTTGTCATTTGTGCTTAATTGAATATCTTTTTAATACATATTTTACCAAATTAGTAAAAATCACTTGTGCATCATTTCTTATATTTTTACATGTATTTTACATGTTTTAATTATTATGGTAATTATTTGATTTTATTCATTGATTATTTTATTGCAGATAATTATTATTTACTAGAGCAAAGTCGATACCATCGACTTGCAACTCGATGGTAGCGACATGGCATCAAAGTACAAATATTTTTTGTTCCAGATTGAAAAGGAAAAGGACGTTTTACTGTAAAGAAATCGATACCATCGACTTCCAACTCGATACCATCGACTCAGACGCTGCGGCCAAATTTTAATGTGTTAAATCTAACACATATTGTATTAAAAATTACATTTTAGGTTTCCTCTTGACCTAAACATGTACGACGGCTATAAAAGACACCATTAGAACCACAATTGATAGATCTATCATGGGGGGACGATACGACAGCCGAACGGAGAGAGAAAAGTAGAGGAACCATACACGGAAGACCTCAGAGGCATTTTGGCGGCGGAAACGACGGAAAATTCTCTCCATCTTCTCCAGATCCACTCTTTAACCCTTTCTCCAATTTACTGTATCTCGAAATTCATGTTTTACATATCTTCGACTTACTATGATACCATGTCGTCTATTTTTGGCTAAAAACCGTAATTCCTTAGGACCCAGGAGTAGCCCGGGTAATCGTTGTATGATACTTTTTACATAGTTTATCATAATTTGTCTCTTAAATCCGTGGTATGATGTCGTTTTCTCCATTATATCATTATGATTGATCATCCTAATGATAATCTAATACCTTTAATTACTTTGAAAGAAGAATTAACGGTTGAAAAGAGACGATAATCACATTAATTAATAAATCCTTTGAACAAGGTGATGTACAGTTAATGGTGGAAACCCAGAGTATGATCTTCATGCACCTAGTTTAGGGTATAGGTTACTACTACCATGGAACTGACCTAGATTTAGGTAGTGAATTATATCGCGAAAGCGAGCAATTCTGAATACATGCCACTACCCAGAATAGGAGACGAATTAGGATAATTGTGTAGGAATTAGTACAATGAGAACCTACGGTGAAACCGCAATCCTAAGGATTCCATTTTTAATTGATTAAACCAACCATTTAATTGCTTGTTTTGTTTTGTTTTATTTTTATTTTCTTTTTCAATCAACTCTTATTTTCAGCTTACCTCATCAATCCTAATTAGTAATAGTCTTTAACCTCACAACTCCCCATGTTCGATAACTCGGGACTCATAATCCCATATTACTTCGACACATACACTTGCGTATTACACACACGTTATACGCGTGTCAATGACACAAAAATGCTCGGTGAGCTTCCAGAGCGACATGATCCGGTTAACCAGAGCGGTGAAGCTGACAGAGATGCCGACCACCTTGACCACTATAGTGAATCTCCATGGTTCCAGAAGCGGCGGTATGGCGGCCGAGTTAACCATGATGTTGGGTAGATCACCACTGTTGTCAACATGGATGTCAGTTTCCTGTAGGACATCAGGTGAAGCCAGTTTGACCATCGGGGTGTGGACGCCACCAATGATGATATCACAAAAGGATTTCGACCCTACATTAACTTCCAAGACCTGAATGCTCTTTTCCATGACGTTATCAGCACCTAGGACCTCCGAGTCGCTCGACGACAAGGGATATACAACTTCTCTCATCTCTAGTGGAAGATTACATCCCTGACTTGCGTGTGGATGGGGGGCATTGAAGAAGCCACGGCCTGCACCCCGACCTCCGTGGCCGCTGGTGCTGCCTCCTCTCCTGCACAAAGTCGATCACCAAAAACCCTACCAGAGGGAACCCGCCGCCTCTCTGATAGCAATTATGTTCACTATTACTTTCTTTTTGTATTATCTAATGTTGAATTGGACTAGGATTCACATTTTGCAAATTATGGATATACACATAGGTTTCAACAAGAAACCCTAATCAATTAAAGAATCATATTTTGACACTTTTGGTTCATATAATCAGACATACTAAACAATATTAAATTATGGTTTTACACTACTTACTATGATTTTGCATATATGTGAAATGTCTCTAATAGAAACCCATATCAATAAGAGATGCATTTATATTGGTCAACCATAAAAGATCAACTAATTTATTCATTATAAGAATCAAACTATGGTTATTTATACTAGACCTTACAAGATTTACCCAAAAAAACTTGTTTTCTATATTTTTGGATATCAAAAATAATTATATAAATTAATTAATATAGTAAAAAAATCCATTACCATAATCTCATCTTCAATTAATCATACTTTAACTATTATTTAGGGTTGAATATGACTTGTTGTTCAAAAAAACTGAATTGTTCGCATATAAGGAAAGTTTAAGTAAATTAAATTCTTATCTACTGAAATGCACTTTATTATCAAATTGAAATGCACATTCACATAATCACATTCAACTTTCCAAATATGAAAGTACATCTAAAACCCAAAATGTAAATAAGCATGGAAGAACAAGGCTCCAAAGTGAAGACATGTTGAGATCAACATTTACAGCAAAATAGAAAATACAAGGGTTATTGCGATATATCATAAAGTTTTCTACTAAAAAACATAGAGGAAACTAAAGGAATGAATTACTATTTGATCTACTAGTCTCAATTATTCTAAAGAAAAGAATATATCTCAACGTTTATTCTACTTGAGAAATATCCTTAAAATCATAAAAAAATCGACCACTTAGGTTTGAAATCAATAGAGTAGGTTTTAAATAAGTTGTCGATCAAGTTTTAAACTTCCATTTGATTTCTAATAGGTCACATACTAATTTAACCTTCCCTAGAAGTCTACATGGTGGTGGGAAAATAGAAACATATAACTTTGATTGTCAAACTAACTATCTAAGTTGAGTAAGGTTGTTCTTCACTACAAAGCTAGGATCCTACTCAATCACCATCAATTCATCCACTGCTGCATTGATAATACATGGTACTTGACTATTGTATACGATAATTCTAACCCTTGTAGACACGAACATCTCTGGAACCAGCTACAAGAGATCTCTTCGTCTGTATCAGATGCATGGGCCATGATTGGTGACTTCAACACGATACTGGACGTGTCTAAAAAACAAAATGAGCGTTCTTTTGATCACCGCTCTAGCAAAAAGTTCAACTCTCTCCTCCTTCATACCGGTCTTGCTGATATTGAGGCAAACGACCCCTTCTTCACTTTCAAGCGGCTCCAGTTGTTAGAGCGACTTGATAGGGTCGTCGCAAATGATAGCTGGTTGACTGTGGCTGATAATACCTCTGTTACTATGCTTCCTCGCCTTTATAGTGACCACAATTCGATTCTCATCCATGACTCATCTAGTTCCCGCAACCGACCAATGTCATTTCACACCAAGGATAGCTGGTCACTGTCCCCATCATTCAAAGATGTTATCCTTGACACATGGGATTCATCAAAGAACTTTCTGGATGCTTTGCCCACCTTCTGTGATGCTACTATGAAGTGGGATTCTAAGCACCATGCATCAAATAACAAGCAAAAAAATAATATTATGCATCGTCTTGTCCTCCTCCAGGTATCTCTTCCACCTCAAATTCTGCTATTAGGGATCTCACCATGGCACGTTTGCAAGATGACTATAACAACATTCTCCTTCAAGAAGAGGCGGACTGGTGCTAGTGTGCCAATATCAATTGGCTAAGTCTGGGCGACGAGAGTACACAATTCTTTAACACATATGTGAAAGCAATTGGCTAATTCTGGGTGATGAGAATACAAAATTCTTTAACACATATGTGAAAGAACGACATCTCTTTAATAAAATTTCCTACCTCAAGGATGCGGACGGGGCATGGGTGGACAATCCATACTCGCTGAAGATTCTTATCTGGGATTTCTTTCTCAAGCTCATGACTGCTCTTAGCCCGAATGCAAGGACCCGCTCTGCTATTGCTAATTTCATCGGCTATTTTAATCATCTACTTGTTAGCACTTGTATTTCCATCAACTTGATTCCTACAGCAGATGAAGTCATAGGCATCATGTTTATGATGGCATCGAACAAATCCCCTGGGCTTGACGGCGTGTGCAATTCCTTTGTTCAGAAGAACTGGCCTATTGTAGGTCCTTCTGTCATCTATACAGTCCAAGAGGCCTTCACGATGGGTATTATAGATGACCGCATAGAAGCCTCTTATCTCTTTCTGATCCCTAAAACAAAGCAACCTCAAACCTACAGTGACCTCCGTCTAATCTCTCTAAACAACACGTGCTTCAAGTTGATATCTAAAATTATTGTGGAATGCATTAAACCACTTCTACATGGTTGGGTATCAGAAACTCAATCTAGTTTCCTACCAGGCAGGTGAATCATAGACGACATCATCCTAGTGCAGGAGGTCATTCACTCTATGCGTATGAAACATAGTGGAAAGGTGCTTGTGTGTATTAAGTTGGACCTTGCTAAAGCCTTTGACAAAATGAGTTGGTCATTTATTATTGACACTCTAAAGAGAACAGGGATGCCAGATCTTATTGTCAACTTAATTATGAAAATTATTACTAAGGGATGTACCTCGATTCTGTGGGAGGGGTGCTCCTTGGAATCTTTTAAAACAACTCAAGGTGTTCGTCAAGGCGATTCAATCAGCCCGTACATATTTGTCCTATGCATGGAAAGATTAAGCCAAACTATCTCGCAATCTATTGATCAGGGACACTAGAAACCAGTCCGATTATCTCATCATGGCCCACCTCTCTCACATGTCTTGTTCGCCGATGACATCTTACTCTTGGATGAAGCAAACACCGACCAAGCACTAGTTATTAACAAGCTCCTCAATACCTTTGCTCGCACATCAAGTCAGACGATCTCCACAACCAAGTCGTGATGTTTCTTCTCACCTAATACCTCACAACAGACTCACTCCTCTTTCTGCGGATGTTTGGGTTTGTAGTGCACGTCGGACCTAGGTCATTATCTGGGAGTTCCCATTCTTCATCATCATGTTAACCGGTCTACACACTCTGCCATCATATCAACCCTGAAGGACCAGATGACCAACTGGTAAGCTTGATAGCTATCTCTTACAGGCAGGATAACTCTTGCCAAGTCCACCCTACAGGCCATTCCAAGCTATGCTATGTAGTGGGTACAACTTCTTCTTCTCTCTGTGATGATATCAATAAACATGTTAAAAATTTTATCTGGTCCGGTGGAAAATTTCACCACAATATCTCTCTAGTTTCATGGAAGAAAATTACCATGGCCACAAAAGACAGAGGTTTGAGAATTAATGAAGTACGTTCCCAAAACCAGGCCCTTATGCTAAAAAATGTTTGGCTATTTATGAACAACCCGTAAACTTTATGGGTCTGGGTTATGTGCGCTAAGTATATGCACAATGATACTCATATCAAGAAACCTTGCTCCTCGGTCTGATCTTTCATCAGGAAGCATATTCTATACATCCAGAAGGTCTCGGCGGTCACTATTAATAATGGCACTTCTATGAATGTCTGGTCCAGTAAATGGCTCCACTACCTGTCCATCAAGGATCTGGAAGCTAGCTACAGTCCACCACCAGACCTCACTGATCTCAACGTCACTTCTATGGTTCTGGATGACAATACATGGTACTGGTCATTTATCCATAATTATCTACCTAGAGCCTCTTGGCAACATATTGAGCACATCTATCCACCCGACCCAACGACGGGCAGGGATACATGGCAATGGCCTTTGACGTCGTCTGGTTACCTCACTGCCAAATCAGCATACCATTGGCTCCGTAAGGACATCATTCTTCCTTTGAATGGTAACTGGCCTTGTAATGACACCACCTCCCAGTAACCCCCAATTAAGGGAGACCGAAAGGTCGGTGCAATTATCCCAATTAACAGGATCAAAGGTTTCCCAAATAATCAATAACATATAATAAATTTTACTAACTAAACTGAAAACTGGTACAAAATAAAACTTTGCATACCTTTTTCAAAACTGGGATATCTACATCTATCCACATCATGAGTCTACTCTAACTAATCCTCCTCTGTACTTTATCTCTTAATTAATTTCACATATGCCACTTTACTATTTGTCCTTTTCAATGCTTGTACCTAAAATGCTGACAAACAAAACGTCGGTCAGCATATCGGAATATGCCGGTATGTGGGGACATCCAAAATTTCATAGATATGGCTAACAATTTAATAATCACAATCAAATTATTTAACAAGACAATTTACATTTTTAATGTGTCATTCTCCACCGCTTTTGCCCTAACCCTGGCATACCCCTCTAGGGTTTCTCTTTTGCCATTGACTTAAGGCCACCTTCTCAATTCCGAGCTTGGTTCCTGGGAGTCACCTCTCATGGTGCTCCATAGTCATGCATCATAGACCACCTTCTCATTCCCGAGCTTGGTGTCTGGGGTCACCTCTCATGGTGCCCATGGGTCTACCCTCTTGGGCCTGACCTTTATGGCATCTTCCATCAGGGTGGAATGTAGGTGCGAGAATACACACTTCTTTATAATTGTGATAACCATAGTGACTTTATAATTTTGCAAGTATGAACATCCAACTGTTTAGATTGCATTCAATATGAGGAAACATTCAAAAAACCCTCGGGAAACTAATGCGATTAACCATAATTAACCACATACCTATCAGACTGATTTTAGATAGAATAATCCATTCAATCCAATCAATCAAGTCATCCAATCAAGCAAGTGCAAGAATCCTGAAATTGCATTCAATTTCCTTTTTATCAAAATCTATCCAAATCATCATGCTACTTATGGTTCTATTCCTTTTTAGGGTTTCTTCCCCTTTTTAGGGTTTACTTTGCAATTAGGGTTTTATTCCATCTTACTCTCTTAACCCTAATTTTCTCATTTATCCTTCACAAAAGTTATTAAGGTTACCTTTTAACAACATATAACCTTAATTCCAGATTAATGCACAATTAACCATCAATTAAGTCCATTAAGCCTCTTTTACATTAAAGCTACCATTTTTATCCTTTTTAATCTATGAAAAAGTTATTATGCTCTTTTATCATCAATTCGTAGTTCATTATGCTCTAATACTCCTATGAACGTTATTTATCATTAACTCTACCTTTTATCCACTAGAAAACCCTAATTTCCACATTAATAGTATTTAACCACAATTAGGAACTTTAATGCTCGAAATAGCTTAGAATCATTATATCCTAGCTTTATTCACGATTTTGAATAATTAAAGCCATTAAGAGTCACATTTACCAATATTAGGGTTTCAATGCCCATTAAAGCATATTTATGCACATGAAACTCTAAATTAAACAAATTACGTGCAAGATTTATCTTTTTCAATCTTAATGTATCTCTTTATGATTAACAGGTTGATATCAACTTTAATCATCAATTAAACCCCACCGATCACATTAATCATACCAAAATAGGGTTTCTTAACCATTATTACATTAAAGTTAATAACTTCCATTACTTTTCTAATTGTAAGAGGAATTAGCTTCTAACAATATTTTTATTGGATTCCTCTCATTTTTCTAAGCAAAATTCATGTATAATGCACATCTATCCAAGCTACTGTTAATTATTTACGATTTTTGTAAGATTTCACTTACTTGGCCAATCAGATTGCGCCACGTCACACAATACATGCAACGTTGCTGGTTTAGGGAAACATATCGAAATGACCCTTTCACCCTTGGTAAGTTGATCTGTGATCTAGCCAGCAGAGGGGCAAATTTGTCCAATCGGCCTATCTCCTTCTTCTTCCTCCCGATCCCCTAGCTGCGGCCGCAGCAACGAGCGGGCTCAGCTCTGCCGCCCTTCCCTAGGCCTCGCCGGCCACCAGGAGAGCCTCTCCTAGCTCCGACCTATTCTCATACATGCAGGGGTGCCCTCCGTTCACGGCTAGGGCGGTCGGCTTAGGCTGCGTGACCTGCAACACATGTCCGACACTACAGCCGTGCTATAGTTCGGGGGTCCGCCTCCATCCTCTCCGAAGCACGAAACTCATTGCCGATGGTCTCCCTAGGTCCGCCACCCTCTTACGCACCTAGGGCGCTACTTGACTGCAGCCAGGGGGACCGATCTTGTGTGCACCAAGCCCGTGACTTGCGTACGTTCATGCAGCCAAGTTGCAGCTGCAGTGCCTGGGTTAGAGCATGAGGATGTTAGCCAAGCCTTTCTCTAGCTGTTTGGGCATCCTACTCTCATCGTGACCATCCGCCCCTTCACGTTGCTTCAGGGTTCAAGCTACTCTCTATTCTAGGGTTTGGATGCAAAGAATCATGAAGAAGAAGAAGAAGGAAGAGAGGGATCATGGGATTCTTCCTAGACTCGAACCAAAGGGTCTCCCTTTATATAGGGGTGAGTAAAGAAGCCCTAGGTCGGCTATTCACGAATCCAAGAGTCCCTTTCCAAGTAGGAAGTCAATTCCTTCAAAGAGAAGTAATATTCTCTCTCTTCTTTATCCTGATTATTCTTTATTATATGGATATTAGGAATTCGAAATTCCTCTTTCATTTTCTGTGTACTTGCCCTTTTTAATTCATTGGCCTCAAAATTATAATTTCCTTAAGTAGGAAATACTTTCTTCTTAACAAAACCACATAATTCATTAATTATGTATTCCCTTTATTTTGCAATTTTGGTATTTTTCTCTTTCTTTCCTCTTTATTGGGACTCCTTGGATCCCAAGAAACTCTATGATTTCGAAATCCTTTTTATTGGATACTCATTATCCTTCTATATGCATCTAAATGCATTATTCTTTATTATTTCTTGTTTATTTCTTATTGAAATAGCTCTTTTTGAGGATTTCTCTTTATTTCTCTTTTATTTTCCTCATTGGTATTCCTTTTATCATTAGGAATCCTTGGGATACGAAATTCCACTAAGGATAACTCAATTGTACCTCTTTTTACTTATTTTCCACATTTTACCATTGTTTTCAATTTCTTTCTTAATAAAGAAATAGTTAATTAATCTTTTCTTTTCTTATTGCATTCTCTATGCAACTTTGGACTCCTTGGAACCCAAGGAACCCAAGAGGCACGAAATCCATCCTTGGATTACATTCTTTTCCCTTCCAGAGGTTTCCACATCATTCTTTTCTCAAAAACACAATTATTCATTTACTAATTGAATTTCCTTGTTATTGGGCCCAATAGCCAATAAAGCCCACAACACAATCATCAAGGCTATTGTAAACGAAACTCATTTATTTAAAACAAATTATATCATTATTTGTTCCAATTTCTTTAATATGTGAAATTACATTTCTCACCAAAATAACCCAAAACTGGGGTTGTAACATCCTTCCCCTCTTATAGGAATTTGGTCCTCAAAATTCCATCAAGCAAACAAGTAGTTCAGGATAAGCCTTTCATACATCCATCAGGGATCTCATGTGGCTTCACCCTTTCCATGGTGCTTCCCAAGAACCTTCATCATCTCATATTCTTCCATCTGAGTTTTTTCTTACCTTGGTATATCATACCCTCATAGGTGACTCAGGACATTTCAGCCTCTCAAAAGCTAAATAGGTTTAGGGCTCAGCACATGGCTTGGGTACCTCACATAGTACTCTAGATCAGACTCATGGAACACCTCATTCATCATGTTATCCTGAGGGGTAAGGTTAAACCTAACCATCTCCACCAATCCATCTCCAATGGACCCATATATCGAGGACTCAACTTTCTCAACTGTAGCTTAGTGGGGTCAGATTTTCACATCACATACTTTCCTACAGTGAACTACATGTTAGTATGCTTTGCATCAGCTCGCGACTCATGTCGTCTTTGGGCTCTCTCTATCAGCCATTGCACGATTAATGCGACTTCACCTGCACACACTGTGGTTCTTTTCTGACCTTCGCAAGGCCTGCTTCACCAACATCATTTTAATGAAGTGGTGACCGACACAACCTCCCTATAAGATTTCTTGCATCCCAATAAAGGCTATTGTGGTTAACATCACATCTTAAGAACTGTCTCCATGTATCACCCTGAATGAGCACACATGCTCTCCTCAGACCCTCTAGTCTGGATCATACTAACCATTAGTAAGGGGTGATAAACTGTACTAACATCAAGTTCTTAATGTATCTACTTCCACCTTATGGGAGTGAACCTTTAGGTCGTACTCAAGAACTTTTGAACTTGCATCATGGTGTAGTTGAACCATCTCTCTCTCTTATGTAGGTTCAACAGAATCTGTCTCTTGATAACATTCTTTCTTGCTCGTGTTATCTAGGTAAGGCGATCTACCATAACCCATACTACATATTGACCTTCCTTGGTCTAGGGGAGACTTACAACATCCATAGTGATGAACTCCCATCCCCTCTCGGGAACTCTTTATACTTTATATCCATGCACTGGGTTACTGGTGTTCGTCCTTCACCTCCTGGCTTGCATGGCCACATGCTACATGTATCAGGCATCCAAAGCTCTACCATCACTTACTATCTTTGTAGTTTCATGGTGTATGGTGATCATGACTTCCTATATGTCATGATTCCTTAAGATCGATTCCTTGGAAGCCCTAAACCACTCTCATCAGGGTTTTATTACCTTGCTATCCAAAGAAGTGTATCCAGGGTTCTACTACCATCCTTCTACCACGTCAAGGACTAAGCTGGCTATCCACTAATCTTGTTCAACATATCTCGTTATATCTGAGTGTTATCCAAACTTATCTCTTTTTCTCAACTTAAGGTTAGCCTAACAACCTCAACTTCTTCTAGCTTCCAACTAAACTAGGCACTATATATCAACCAGAGCATTCATTACCACTTCTTATCCTGAGGTGTTAGGTAACACATACCTCCATGTATTATACTTATCATCTCATATCAAACTCTAAGTTGGTCTTCATCAAGAAGCTCTGAGCTCATCCTCATTGTGATCAAACTCAACTTTGCATAACTTGCAAGTTCCACATAGCTTCTGCTAAAAACATCCTTATTTCTCTTATTGTTTGTAAATCATCCATTCCACAAGGGTATGCTATCATCTTTGTCCTCATACCCTCTAGCAACGTTTCAACTCACATCATCTCTATTCTTGGTGTATGACATGCGTACTGTCCTATCTCTCACTCCAATAACAAGAGGAAATAAGCATTTGGTTGCAGTCCAAATATAGTGTTCTTCTTGTTCCAAGAGTAGAGATGGTACATCCCACTTGCCAGTACACCTTCAAATATAAGTTGCAATGTGACACATATGTCTCTACATCAAAACATCATGATATAAAAATTTCTTCCATGGAAAACTAGTCTCGAACCTACTGGGTCCAAACACAATCCTTGGTCATCTCCTCTAGGTCTATAGGGTACCAGCACTTTTGGGGTCATCCCTCTTCCCTTATGCATCCAGAGAGTGCCCTACTCATCTGCCCTTTGGGTCCCATGAGTTCATGAAGGTGATCAATCTCCTAACCCACGACTCTCAGACAATGATAGTTGTTACCTCCCGACCCTATGGTCATGTGCAACTAGGGAATTAGGCAACTCCTTCTTCCATAGGTCTTATCCCTACCTGACCCTAGGATAGACTTAGGATTCTATTATAGTACATGTCCAACATAGAACCTTACCCAATCCTTCATCATCTCTCTCTGCATTTTTGGGCTATCTTTTATCCTTTCTCAGAGATCATGGCGACCTGCCTATCTTGGTCAGGCCCCATACCGGTTACCTCCATGGTAACACATCCATATGTACTTACAGATGATTAACTTTGGGTCTACAGGTTCAATCTCATACCATTTACTTTTCACTTAGCTTCTCAAGACCCTATGAGACCTCATTAGGTTAACTTAAACCAACAAGACTGGTATACACCTTACAAAAGGGTCCCTCTCCCAGGATGGGAGGATACTACACCTGGATAACCAAGGTCACAGACGTCCTTAGGTCTAGCATGCTTAACCCTAGCAAGATACTAAGGCACAAGCTGACCACCTACTAAACCATGTTAGGTCATACTTTTTCTCTTTCCTCAACACTGGATCAGGATCATACCTTCCTATGTCATCAACTTATCTGTGAGGGGTTCATCAAACATACCTTAAACTTAAGGGTTTCCTTTACCTCTACACATGAGGAGTACCATGCTCGAAACTATAGAGACTCAAATCTCATCATGAGCATCAGATACACCACTTCCCCTCTTAGGCCTAGGAACCCCAGGTTCACTATTGGGTGTCCAACTGTCTGCTCAACTTTTAGCCATGAATCAAGCATGTATAAGGCATGACATGCACTACTGTCATCCTTCTACTCGAGCAACCCTTTAGAGTTGAGTCCTCCTCAAGGACAACCAACAAGGTACAAGGCCTCACAACCTGTTACTAAACCTCTCCAGGTCTAAGGAACTCTTCTTCCTAACCCAAAAGTTAAACACCTATACCATAGGCTCATAGGTACCTGAAACCTCATCCTCTCTCTCGAGTTTGGTTCCTCTAAAGGCAACCAAGATATCACCATCTTTCAGGGATCATGCATGAGGCAACCACAACCATCCACTTAGGTCGCATCCTCCTCAACTTCCCATTGTTCCTCAGAGTCCAAGCTTCTAACCTCCTTGCTTGGGGTCCTGCTCTCTCTCTCTCTCTAGAGCTAATCCTACAAGAAACCTTACTACTCGAGGTCCTCTCTCCATTAAGGTGGGTCAAGCTTACAAGCATACCCCTACATGGGTGATACTTATGTTTAAGATAGCTCTTTATGCTTATCTCATAAGCTATCCATCATACTTACTGGTTAGGGTTTCAATCTACTGCTGCACTACTAACATACTATGGGTGCAAGCTATACCCTACTTGCACAAGCCCATAGGGTTCTATAGGTTATTCTCTAACTTTATTCTTGAAGGCGCTATCCTCCGCTCTAACATGCACGACCCTTCCCAGGGTTGGGTTGCCAAAGGTGTTAGGTCATTCAACCTCTCATGGTTCATATGGCAATCCAAAGGCATGTCCATCCAAACACCCAGTCAACCATGACATCTAACTCATCATGTCATCTCTCTCTCTAACCCCCACTTAGGGTTAGGGTTAACATCATCCTCAGAGGACGTGCTAGTCTCTACTTTTAATAGAGGTCTCTACCTGTAAGACTAACTCTATCTACTCATCCTCCTGACAAGGAGGTCTATCCTCAGGTCTCTCCTGAGGGCAATAACAACTCATGTCATACGACCTAAGCATGTATCTATTCTTTAGTTTGCGCTTAATCTATTAAGCTTATGTCCATGCCATCTTATTTACATGCTTTTCATTAATTTGGTGGAGGATTCCTTAGACCTTATTCTTACCCATACCTCAAGAGGGTGAGGAGAAGAGAGAAAACCCTAATCCTTAAGGTCCTTAATAGAGTTTGAGTTGAGAAAGGATGAACAAGATGAGAGAGTCCTAAAGGTATCTTATTTCGAGTCATATCCTAAGACATCGGCCAGGCAGTCACACAATCCGAGAGTCCCCGTATTCCGACTAGCAGTGCGGAGGAAAATATTGCCATCCCCCGGATGTGATCCTTTTCTAGTCACCCCAATCTTTCAGACAATCCTCTAATAACTCCCTTGGTTCTATGGAATTTGTAAAATTTAATAATTATTAAAGATTAAGTGAGGAACCTTCGCTCTGATACCAATTGTAACGACCCCGCCTCCCAGTAACCCCCAATTAAGGGAGACCGAAAGGTCGGTGCCACTATCCCAATTAACACGATCAAAGGTTTGACAAATAATCAATAACAATTAATAAATTTTACTAACTAAACTGAAAATTGGTACAAAATAAAACTTTGCATACCTTTCTCAAAACTGGGATACCTACATCTATCCGCATCATGAGTCTACTCTAACTAATCCTCCTCTATACTTTATCTCTTAATTAATTTCACATATGCCACTTTACAGTTTGTCCTTTTCAATGTTTGTACCTAAAACGCCGACAAACAAAAGACCGGTCAACATATCGGAATATGCCGGTATGTGGGGACATCCAAAATTTCATAGATATGGCTAACAATTTAATAATCACAATCAAATTATTTAACAAGACAATTTACATTTTTAATGTGTCATTCTCCACCGCTTTTGCCCTAACCCTGGCATACCCCTCTAGGGTTTCTCTTTTGCCATTGATTTAAGGCCACGTTCTCAATCCCGAACTTCGTGTCTGGGAGTCACCTCTCATGGTGCTCCATAGTCATGCATCATAGACCACCTTCTCATTCCCGAGCTTGGTGTATGGGGTCACCTCTCATGGTGCCCATGGGTCTACCCTCTTGGGCCTGACCTTTATGGCATCTTCCATCAGGGTGGCATGTAGGTGCGAGAATACACACTTCTTTATAATTGTGATAACCATAGTGACTTTATAATTTTGTAAGTATGAACATCCAACTATTTAGATTGCATTCAATATGAGGAAACATTCAGAAAACCCTCGGGAAACTAATGCGATTAACCATAATTAACCACATACCTGTCAGGCTGATTTGAGATAGAATAATCCATTCAATCCAATCAATCAAGTCATCCAATCAAGCAAGTGCAAGAATCCTGAAATTGCATTCAATTTCCTTTTTATCAAAATCTATCCAAATCATCATGCTACTTATGGTTCTATTCCTTTTTAGGGTTTCTTCCCCTTTTTAGGGGTTACATTGCAATTAGGGTTTTATTCCATCTTACTCTCTTAACCCTAATTTTCTCATTTATCCTTCACAAAAGTTATTAAGGTTACCTTTTAACAACATATAACCTTAATTCCATATTAATGCACAATTAACCATCAATTAAGTCCATTAAGCCTCTTTTACATTAAAGCTACCATTTTTATCCTTTTTAATATATGACAAAGTTATTATGCTCTTTTATCATCAATTCGTAGTTCATTATGCTCTAATACTCCTATGAACGTTATTTATCATTAACTCTACCTTTTGTCCACTAGACAACCCTAATTTCCACATTAAGGGTATTTAACCACAATTAGGAACTTTAATGCTTGAAATAGCTTAGAATCATTATATCCTATCTTTATTCATGATTTTGAATAATTAAAGCCATTAAGAGTCACATTTACCAATATTAGGGTTTCAAGGCCCATTAAAGCATATTTATGCACATGAAACTCTAAATTAAACAAATTACGTGCAAGATTTATCTTTTTCGATCTTAATGTATCTCTTTACGATTAACAGGTTGATATCAACTTTAATCATCAATTAAACCCCACCGATCACATTAATCATACCAAAATGGGGTTTCTTAACCATTATTACATTAAAGTTAATAACTTCCATTACTTTTCGAATTGTAAGAGGAATTAGCTTCTAACAATACTTTTATTGGATTCCTCTCATTTTTCTAAGAAAAATTCATGTATAATGCACATCTATCCAAGCTACCGTTAATTAGTTATGATTTTTGTAAGATTTCACTTACTTGGCCAATCAGATTGTGCCAAGTCACGCAATACATGCAACGTTGCTGGTTTAGGGAAACATATCAAAATGACCCTTTCGCCCTTGGTAAGTTGATATGCACTCTAGCCGGCGGAGGGGCAAATTTGTCCAATCGGCCTATCTCCTTCTTCTTCCTCCCAATCCACTAGCTGCGGCCGCAGCAAGGAGCGGGCTCGGCTCTGCCGCCCGTCCCCAGGCCTTGCCGGCCGCCAGAAGAGCCTCCCCTAGCTCCAACCTATTCACACACATGCAGGGGTGCCCTCCGTTCATGACTAGGGTGGTCGGCTCTGGCTGTGTGACCTGCAACACATGGCCGGCAATACAACCGTGCTACAGTTCGGGGGTCTGCCTCCGTCCTCTCCGAAGCACGAAACTCATTGCCGATGGTCTCCCTAGATCCGCCACCCTCTTGCGCACCTGGGGCGCTACTTGACTGCAGCGAGGGGGACCGATCTTACATGCACCAAGCCCATGACTTGTGGCCGTTCAAGCAGCCAAGTTGCAGCTACAGTGCCTGGGTTAGAGCACGAGGATGTCGGCCAAGACTTTCTCTAGCTGCGTGGGCATCCTACTCTCATCGTGACCATTCACCTCTTCACGTTGCTTCAGGGTTCAAGCTACCCTCTATGCTAGGGTTTGGACGCAAATAATCATGAAGAAGAAGAAGAAGGGAGAGAGGGATCATGGGATTCTTCCTGGACTCGAACCAAAGAGTCTCCCTTTATATAGGGGTGAGTAAAGAAGCCCTAGGTCGGCTATTCACGAATCCAAGAGTCCCTTTCCAAGTAGGAAGTCAATTCCTTCAAAGAGAAGTAATATTCTCTCTCTTCTTTATCCTGGTTATTCTCTATTATATGTATATTAGGAATTCGAAATTCCTCTTTCATTTTCTTTGTACTTGCCCTTTTTAATTCATTGGCCTCAAAATTATAATTTCCTTAAGTAGGAAATACTTTCTTCTTAACAAAACCACATAATTCATTAGTTATGTATTCCCTTTATTTTGCAATTTTGGTATTTTCTCTTTCTTTCCTCTTTATTGGGACTCCTTGGATCCCAAGAAACTCTTTGATTTCAAAATCCTTTTTTTTTTGGAAACCACCGAGAAGAACTTTTATTCATCCTGCTCTCAGGATGCAGGCTAAACTAGCAGATCTTACAGATACATGACATGCCCGTTGTTCCTCCCAGATCTCAGCTGGTATGAACTCTGGGCATTGACTCCAGGTTACCGACTCGGTTACATGACGGGCAGCCCATTTGGCAAGACAATCAGCTACAACATTTGATTCTCTTTTAACAAAGAGGATTTGAATGTCGGGTTTTTGTGCTTTGAGCTCCTCCAATCTATTGACGAAGATTTTGTACTTGGGCATATCAAGTTCTCTGGAGTTTAGAATTGACCATGCAAGCTTGCTGTAAGTTTCTAGCAGGACATGTTCGGGTCTATGGATTACAGCTTCGAGACCTCTGCATATTGCTAGAAGCTCCACTTCTAAGATCGGGAGACCACCTGCTGGCTGCACACCTCCCACTAACCACTGCTGATGAGCAGTCCTTGCGAAGAAATTGGTTGCCCCCGTGCCTGAGCGTTTCCGATAAGAGTCGTCAACATTGATTCTTACAGTATTCTCCAAGATTGGAAGATGCCCTTCTGTTGGTGTACAGATGTGCCTCGAAGTAGCCGGTTTAAAGGCTTCCATACTGCAGTTGACATAGGACGAGATGTGTCGTATAAGCACACTTGGAGGGCACCTGATGCCCTTGAAGACGAGTTCATTCCTTTGCCTCCAGAGATGTTCCACCATTACAGCGAACCAGGTTGAGCGGGACCTGCTCGCCATGTTGCACTTCAGGTTGCGGGAGAACCACTCTAGCAGGGAGTTGCCTGGTATAAACGTCACCTTGTAGATCGTTGTTATTCCAGCTCGCACCTCCTGTGCATACAGACAGTCAAACAGAATATGGGAGGAAGTCTCGCTGATGTTGCCACATCTTGGACAATTATCGTCACTGGTGAAACCACGCCTAGTCAGGGCTGCATTTGTCATAAGGATGTCGTGCAGGGCCTTCCAAAGGAACACTTTAGTTCGTTGTGACACCACCAATTTCCAGACCGTGGTCCAGTTTCCCGGGGATTTAATGCAAGTATGATGTAACAAGGTTTTGTAATAATTCTGAGTTATGAAGCGGCCGTGTGTGTCATCTAGATGGCACCAAACATCAGCACCCACTGTCGGAGAAGGAGGGATCATGTGGAGGATAGAATCAGCAGCAGCTTCGGTGAACCAGTGGCTGATAAAACCTGCATCCCACTCCCTGTTCGATACCATAGATGCAACCTTTAGATCTTGAAGCTTGTCAGGGATCGTTTTATCTGTCTTCAGGGTTGGTGTGCGGCGGCTGCCCACCCACTTGTCGTACCAGACCGAGGTGGCGTTACCACTGACAACAGCTTTGGCGACTTTGTCCATAACCTTGCTCCTATTGTCCACCATGAATTTCCAAAGTCTCGAGCCTATAGATCTTCCGTCTCCTTGCTTGTACAGGTATTTGTGCTTCATAGCCTCTGCCCATAGTTTACCTTTGTCAGTATAGAAGTCCCAGATTGTTTTTGACAGCAGGGCCTCGTTTTGCAGTCTGGCCGGTTTGATACTCATGCCCCCCCATCATCTTTGGTGCTATCATCTTCTTCCACGAGACAAGGCTAATACTTTTACGAGCGTTCGGCCCACCCCATATGAAGTTACGTATGATTTAATCAATGCTATCGCAGAGGGAAATAGGGAGTAAACTGGACTGCATGATATAAGAAGGCATAACATTAAGGGTGGATCTAGCTAGCGCCACCCTTCCAGCTAAGGATAGGGTGCGAGTTGTCCATGAGCTCAGGCGTCTATCCATCGCATTTAGTAGATCCAGGTACACCATCTTGCTTGCACGTTTATGGAGAATGGGTACCCCAAGATGTTTGCCTAAGTCTTCGGTAGCTGCCATCTTCAGAATTTGGCACACCCTGGGTTTGGTAACCCGGTCGGTATTGTCACGCCCCAATCTCAATTAACCACAAACCACAAGATTAGGACGCAACAGGATGGGATTTACACATAAGCCAACCACTCTTCACTTTTTAAAACATTTTAAAGATATTAATAGAAAAATCTGATCTAAGCTGTCAAATGAAACTAAACAAACTGCGGAAGCATCTTTATTAACTGACTAACAATATAACAGAGTCTACAACATATTATATTGTCCGACATAAAATAAAGCGTAACAGATAATTTACATCTTTATACACATTCACTCTCTCACTCACACCTTGTCCCAAAGATCGAGGGGAAAGGACTAAGAGACCTCTAACTACTAACTACGAACCTTCTATCAACTAGGTGTAAGGATAAATCGATCCTTCTGATTTCCTGCTGCTGATGATAACCTGAAAATGTTTTGAGTAGAGGTATGAGCCTACTCGCTCAGTGAATAGCATTTCACTTAGCTATCATTAAACAACTCATCAGGTTTATAAACTGGAAATAAACATAAATGCAAAACTAAGCAAGGCAGTTCTAATAACATAACAAACATACAGATAATAATCACATTCTAAATCATCAACAGGTAATTCAGGTAGATAAACAATTATATAAATTTACTGTGAACCTACATGATTATTTATTCACTTTATTATTATGCCCTAAATATATGCACTGTACTCTGCATATAAAGATCCGCAACAAGTCCATGCTACGGTCCCACCGTACAAGACTTAGCGACACACCCGGGAAGTGCTAAGTCTGACTACTCGTCCTGGTCTGCACAGGACACAGGCTCCTCGGCCTCATCGCACAACCATGTGTGCTGCACAACCACGTGTGCTCTCGACTCCTCCTAAAACCTGAGTACACCGACGGAGAGTCACAGGGTTACCTTCGCGACACAAGCACGAATGGTGTTAGATAACCGTGTTTTCTGTTGTTATCGCAGTGCCATCGTGACACAAGCACGATTGTTGTTAGACACTGCCTTTCTCTTTCCTCGTTTGTCCGCGACACAAGCACAGATGATGTTGCAACACGAGTTTCACCCCAAAGTTGCAGACCCGTCTAAGGGGTTCTACAGTGTTAGGGCATCTAGGTCTATACTTGATTAAGCAAAATAACATTTAAACAGGAATATCACATTTCATGCATATAATACAATCTGAATAACACATGAAGCAAATATAAATCCATTATCATTATTAAACATGATTCAGTGTCATTTATCCAGTTTCAATGCTAAACATCTATTATTAAATCAGTAAATACATTGCAACTATAATACAGGAAATTTCATCATTTTCATTAAGCATATCATGTAGTTCAATTCTAATGAATCTAACATTCTCTATTGTAGGAACTACACTGTTTAGAAGTTATACTAACTGATATAGAAACAATTAAACATTTAAATTGAGTTAAATAATGATTTCTAAATGAACTACTACTCACCCACTTCGGTGTGTTCGTATACACCGAAAAACGTCCACAACCACGCCTAATTCTTCCCTTTACAGCAGAGTGCACGCCGTGCACCTGGGTTGCACGCCGTGCACCTGGGCAGAAACTCATTCTGCTATCTGTAACTTTGCACGCCGTGCAACCTGTGCAGAAACGCAAATCTCATCGTATATGAACTCGATTAAAGCCGAATCAAGAACTAACAACTACTGGTTTGTGCTTACGAACCTCGGACGAACTCAAGGTGGTTGATTTGATGTTGTTCTTTGCTCAGGATGGTCCTGGTTCAGACCTGCTGCTGCGAGCAGCCGTTTCCCATGAACAGGTTGAAGGGGATCTCGGCTAGGGCTGAATTGAGGGCTATTGGCGGCGGATTCTTGCTCAAAGCTCTTGGCCGAGCTCGGAGCTGCACTTT
Organism: Alisma plantago-aquatica; assembly: GCA_963693085.1. Lineage (NCBI taxonomy): Eukaryota > Viridiplantae > Streptophyta > Magnoliopsida > Alismatales > Alismataceae > Alisma > Alisma plantago-aquatica. The sequence continues at coordinate 193,243,686 of OY856409.1, forward strand.
CCTGGAGCTTTGTGCTCCCTAACCGGCTCCATGGCCGCACGCTGCAGCTAGCCGGCCAGCAACTGCTGCTGCAGGTCGGCGCCGCCCTAGGCCAGAGAAGAGGAAGAGTGGAGGAAGGAGAAAGAGAGGGTGAAGGTGGCGTTGCTGGTCGGAGCTAGGGCTCAAGGAAAATCACCCCATGGTCACGCGATGCTTCTGCTGCTGGCTGGAGCACCACGCAGCAGGTGAAGGAGAAGGTTGGGCGCAGCAAGTGGTAGGGGCGAGGATGAAGAAGAAGAAGGGTGCAAGAAGAAGAAGAGAGGGATGTGGGCGCTACTGGTTGGAGCTATGGAGCTCGAATCGCCCTGCCCTCACTCCTTGGCTACGGCCGAACGACCTGCAGCTGCTTGGCGCCGCTTACGGGCCCTGTTCCATCGATCGCGTGAGGAAGGAGATAAAGGAAGAAAATGAGAAAGGAAAAGAAACAACCGACTCACTCAATAAAAACAATTACTGGTGAAATTGCATCCAAGTCCAAGAAAACTAAAAATAGCATAAGTATTGCCTCGGAGGTCCAAATTGGATGATTTCTTTTGCATCCACTCAAGCACAAACTCCTCTACCAACTCAAAGCATGAAAACATACTGATTGGACTGTTTCACTAGATCAAAGCTCTAAATGCGAATGTGATTACTTGATTCAACTTGATAAACTAAATAATCAATATAGATATCATTACTTGCCTCGGGTGATTCAAACTCAACTATTGATTCACATATTAACTTATTTGATTAACCATGATATTTAATTTGATATTCAACACTAATTGCATTAGTCAGCACTCAACTCAACTCAATTAACTCAACAATCATCATTACTATTATCATTAATTACCTCAGATGATTAAATCTTGACTATTGATTCACATGTTGTCTTATCTTGATTATTCATGATGTTTAACAAAAACTTAGCACTAATTGAGGTGTTTTACGTAATTCAAGGTATTTATTGACTAACCCTGATATGGGTCGTAACAATCTCCCTCCCTTATAAGAATTTCGTGCCGAAATTCCTAAAAGAGAAAGGAAACGTGTTACTCATTTCTGAGTCGTACTCCTACGTAGCTCCCTCTAGGTTAAGATTTCTCCACAAAACTATCACTAACGGTATATCACAATTCGTGAGTTTCTTGATCCTCTGATCAACTATCGGCATAGGTCCCTTAACCTAGGACACATCTGATCTGATTCCCGATCAAACCACAATACATTGTCTTTCCAGAACTGTTATAACAGTATTACAATTTATGATAATTACCAAGGAATTATTATACTATACATGCAGACAACTAAAATTCTTTAAATAAACAGAATGCATGTCAATCTGGTACTAAATTAAAATCGTGCAATTTAACTGTTAAAATCATCACATCTCATAATGAAAACTGATATCAAAATACTTGATTCATCATACACCCTATCCTCAGGGTTTCATTTGCCTTGTTCATTCATCACATGCCAACACCCTACTCTTAGGGTTATCTCATTCACTAATCACATGGCAACACCCTACTCTTAGGGTTTCCATTATCTCATCTGTTTAATTGCAATTCAAATCACAATACGGTATCATTCTGGAACTAGCAGAGCAGTATATATCAAATCATTGTAATTACTGAGTAATCTTTATATCATGCATGCAGACAGATTAAAAATTCATAAATATTCCAATCTCAAGTCAATTTTGGCACATACGCACTGAATTCATGTAATTGAACATCCTATTACATCAATAAGAGTAATTTACTTCACCTATAAGAAACCATCTATAATATTTATCAATTGTCTGAAATTTCTCGAAGTACGTGCATGTCAACCAAATTCCTGGTTTGTGCATCACATAACTCAATTAAGAGTTGCTTACATATCATAACACAAATAATTAATAGTACTTGAGAATTTCTAATGATATCTCAGAGAAATGTGCCAATTCATGTAAATGTTAAGTCACACACATTAACATAACAGGAAGCATGCAATTAGATTTATTTACATATTTTAATTCTGTCTTGCTAGTTTGAAATCATGCATCTAATGATTTACCAAATCTGTGTTTTCTGGGTTCATACTCAAACTGTACCATTATCAGTGATGCATTTCTAAACTCATTATGATATGATTGAAACTGGATTACCAGGCAACTTAATCATTTTATCCATGTATCTTAGTCAAGTTTCGAGACACCAAAGGTTGACTTAATATGAAGAAAGCGAGCAGACTAAATTAGTCTATTCACAATCATTCGTATCAAATCATAACCTCTAGGTGTCCTGGGTAATCTTACCACAAAATCCATTGTGATAAAATCCCATTCCCAATCAGGCATAGAAAAAGATTACAAGGTAGCTATAGATTTCTAGGGTTCAGCCTTAACCTACTGGTACACACTACTTTTAACCATGTACTCTGCTACATTCTTCTGCATATCTGAGCATTCATTTCAACTTCTTGGGATTCATATACATCTTAGTGTTTTCCTGAAAGCATAGCATACATCAATACATACACTTCCATAAAAATCTTTTCTTTCAGCTTTTCCCCTTAAAGAATTTTACACTATCTCATGGTACACACAACATGTCATGCTAATACAACACCTTATCATCCAAAAACTTAAACTGTAGTCTCTTTTCCTTCTATCATGTCATGCATAGTCTGGTTTAACTCACTATCACCCTATTGTAGTTTCTTGATCTGATCATAATAAGTAAGCTTAACTTACATCTATACAATCAAATCACTCTGTGTTATTACCCCTAAGTCTAAGTTCAACTTCCACATTTCTACTAACAGGTCTCTATTGAAACCTGCCATAGAGAATGCATTAACTATTGAACTTGACTTTCTGCTGAAAACATCATTCACCACATTCTCTTCACCAGGGTGATAATCTATTGTCACATCATAAAGATAGTGACGCCATGTCTTAAAAACATGAACTACATCAACTATCTTTAGATCATAATCGGATAATACTCCGCTTTCTATGTTACTTACTTATTGTTACATTTTAGGTTTATGTCTTACTCATTCCTCTAAATCATTTCATGTTGTTCATGTACCGATCAGATTATCTACTTCAAAACCCTAGATCACTATCAAAGCCAGTTTACTTTTCATAGAACAAATCTCAAGGTCTTATTTTACAAAGATACTAGTATTCACGGTTACATCACTAGTGATATCCCTTAAACTATTACAACTTTAATCATTCTAGGGTTTTGGTCCATATCAGTAACATAGCTTTATTGTGTGTATATGTGATCGATTATATAAATCAAATTGAGTTGCTTGGGTCAATAACATATTAACCCAACACTCAACTTTAATTACATTAGCTGAAAATTCAGTTTTCACAATAGTTTCTGTAATTCGTTTATTAAACTGCTAAAAGAAGCTCCAAAAATTCTGAAATTTTTATATGTTGTGCCTAATAAAGTTTTAGATCTCCAGTAAAAATTTCAGGTCATTTCAAGTTACCAATAATTAATTAAAAATAGAACAGTACGCTGCTATATAGCAGTCTGCAGCAGATTCGGTCGAGTTGCAACTCGACTGACACCTTACTGTAGAGATCAAAAGTCATCCAAAAATTACGCCAAATTAATAGAGTGTCTAAAATTTGTGATTTTCAAACATAGTTAAAATTTGAAATCAATTGGACGTACCAATAAAAAGATAAAATTCAATTACCACACTGCTATATTATTCAGAAAAATGTGATCGGTCGAGTTTGAAACTCAGCCGATGAACAGGTCAGAACATTCTTCAAAAATTTTGATATCTTCCAATGTTGTTCACATTTTATATATTCAAATCATATCCCAAATTTAGACAAATTAGAGTTACACATAAGATACTAAAAATCATTTACTAAAACACTTTACTTGTCAAATTTGTATTTATGTATCATCAAAACCCTATTTTGGGCCGATTAGGGTCTATGCTTCTCAAGCCCTAATTTTCAAGATTAAAGAACATTTAGACTTCTATTCTTATATTACTTGTTAATAGGAGTCATTAGATCCCAGTAACGCATCCTGCCAGCCGGACCAGGCCGAACCTGTAGTCCTGAAGCCAAGAGCTACTCGAGATTAATCAACCCCCATTAATCTAAAACATGTGGAAAGAATATCCACTTAGGGAAACTCACTTATACATGATTTCGGATCTACTTTAATACAAAGGAAACAAACATTAAACAATTCACTTCATGTCACAACAATATAAAAGAATCATACTTATTGTACAACTGGAAGTCTAAATTCATGCATATAAGAGTGTTTCTAATGATCTTTAATCAATAAGCAATATAAAGTAGGAGTTATATCACATCCTTTATTTAACCTCTTACTCCTACATAAATTTCTGATTTCTAAATCCTAAGATTTCTAGGGTTTTCTCTCTAGCCTATCTTTCCTCTGCATACCTGGCCAGGGCATCCAGAGAAGAACAGACAGAGTAGCTTGATACTGGTCAATCTAAGTATTCAGACACCTGGCCAGGGTATCTAAACACTCAGATCTTCCAGAGCTAAAACACATCATTCATTATTCGCCTTACTTATAACTTTATCCTTTGACCTTAATGATTCTTAACGACTCATCTTAAGCTCATTACTTGATTCTCGTGACCACATCCTCTTCCTGCTATCTGCAATAGTATAACAGAACACTTCCTGTTAGAAAATTACAGATAGAAGAAAGACACCTAAACCTTAATCCTATTGGTCTCTTATCGTCCCCTGACCTGGACTCTGAGTAACTATGTACTCAACCTAAGCTCTGATACCAAGAGTTGTCACGCCCCAATCTCAATTAACCACAAACCACAAGATTATGACGCAACAGGATGGGATTTACACATAAGCCAACCACTCTTCACTTTTTAAAACATTTTAAAGATATTAATAGAAAAATCTGATCTAAGATGTCAAATGAAACTAAACAAACTGCGGAAGCATCTTTATTAACTGGCTAACAATATAACAGAGTCTACAACATATTATATTGTCCGACATAAAATAAAGCGTAACAGATAATTTACATCTTTATACACATTCACTCTCTCACTCACACCTTGTCCCAAAGATCGAGGGGAAATGACTAAGAGACCTCTAACTACTAACTACGAACCTTCTATCGACTAGGTGTAAGGATAAATCGATCCTTCTGATTTCCTGCTGCTGATGATAACCTGAAAATGTTTTGAGTAGAGGTATGAGCCTACTCGCTCAGTGAATAGCATTTCACTTAGCTATCATTAAACAACTCATCAGGTTTATAAACTGAAAATAAACATAAATGCAAAACTAAGCAAGGCAGTTCTAATAACATAACAAACATACAGATAATAATCACATTCTAAATCATCAACAGGTAATTCAGGTAGATAAACAGTTATATAAATTTACTGTGAACCTACATGATTATTTATTCACTTTATTATTATGCCCTAAATATATGCAGTGTACTCTGCATATAAAGATCCGCAACAAGTCCATGCTACGGTCCCACCGTACAAGACTTAGCGACACACCCGGGAAGTGCTAAGTTTGACTACTCGTCCTGGTCTGCACAGGACACAGGCTCCTCGGCCTCATCGCACAACCATGTGTGCTGCACAACCACGTGTGCTCTCGACTCCTCCTAAAACCTGAGTACACCGGCGGAGAGTCACAGGGTTACCTTCGCGACACAAGCACGAATGGTGTTTTATCGCAGTGCCATCGTGACACAAGCACGATTGTTGTTAGACACTGCCTTTCTCTTTCCTCGTTTTTCCGCGACACAAGCACGGATGATGTTGCAACACGAGTTTCACCCCAAAGTTGCAGACCCGTCTAAGGGGTTCTACGGTGTTAGGGCATCTAGGTCTATACTTGATTAAGCAAAATAACATTTAAACAGGAATATCACATTTCATGCATATAATACAATCTGAATAACACATGAAGCAAATATAAATACATTATCATTATTAAACATGATTCAGTGTCATTTATCCAGTTTCAATGCTAAACATCTATTATTAAATCAGTAAATACATTGCAACTATAATACATGAAATTTCATCATTTTCATTAAGCATATCATGTAGTTCAATTCTAATGAATCTAACATTCTCTATTGTAGGAACTACACTGTTTAGAAGTTATACTAACTAATATAGAAACAATTAAACATTTAAATTGAGTTAAATAATGATTTCTAAATGAACTACTACTCACCCACTTCGGTGTGTTCGTATACACCGAAAAACGTCCACAACCACGCCTAATTCTTCCCTTTACAGCAGAGTGCACGCCGTGCACCTGGGTTGCACGCCGTGCACCTGGGCAGAAACTCGTTCTGCTATCTGTAACTTTGCACGCCGTGCAAATTGATTTGCACGCCGTGCAACCTGTGCAGAAACGCAAATCTCATCGTATATGAACTCGATTAAAGCCAAATCAAGAACTAACTACTACTGGTTTGTGCTTACGAACCTCGGACGAACTCAAGGTGGTTGATTTGATGTTGTTCTTTGCTCAAGATGGTCCTGGTTCAGACCTGCTGCTGCGAGCAGCCGTTTCCCATGAACAGGTTGAAGGGGATCTCGGCTAGGGCTGAATTGAGGGCTATTGGCGGCGGATTCTTGCTCAAAGCTCTTGGCCGAGCTCGGAGCTGCACTTTCCTGGAGCTTTGTGCTCCCTAACCGGCTCCATGGCCACACGCTGCAGCTAGCCGGCCAGCAACTGCTGCTGCAGGTCAGCGCCACCCTAGGCCAGAGCAGAGGAAGAGTGGAGGAAGGAGAAGGAGAGGGTGAAGGTGGCGTTGCTGGTCGGAGCTAGGGCTCTAGGAAAATCGCCCCATGGTCGCGCGATGCTTCTGCTGCTGGCTGGAGCACCACGCAGCAGGTGAAGGAGAAGGTTGGGCACAACAAGTGGTAGGGGCGAGGATGAAGAAGAAGAAGGGTGCAAGAAGAAGAAGAGAGGGATGTGGGCGCTGCTGGTTGGAGCTATGGAGCTCGAATCGCCCTGCCCTCACTCCTTGGCTACGGCCGAACGGCCTGCAGCTGCTTGGCGCCGCTTACGGGCCCTATTCCATCGATCGCGTGAGGAAGGAGATAAAGGAAGAAAATGAGAAAGGAAAAGAAACAACCGACTCACTCAAGAAAAACAATTACTGGTGAAATTGCATCCAAGTCCAATAAAACTAAAAATAGCATAAGTATTGCCTCGGAGGTCCAAATTGGATGATTTCTTTTGCATCCACTCAAGCACAAACTCCTCTACCAACTCAAAGCATGAAAACATACTGATTGGACTGTTTCACTCGATCAAAGCTCTAAATGCGAATGTGATTACTTGATTCAACTTGATAAACTAAATAATCAATATAGATATCATTACTTGCCTCGGGTGATTCAAACTCAACTATTGATTCACATATTAACTTATTTGATTAACCATGATATTTAATTTGATATTCAACACTAATTGCATTAGTCAGCACTCAACTCAACTCAATTAACTCAACAATCATCATTACTATTATCATTAATTACCTCAGATGATTAAATCTTGACTATTGATTCACATGTTGTCTTATCTTGATTATTCATGATGTTTAACAAAAACTTAGCACTAATTGAGGTGTTTTACGTAATTCAAGGTATTTATTGACTAACCCTGATATGGGTCGTAACAGGTATTCTTGGAAAAGTATACATAAGATTTCTCCGTTGACAGCATCTGCTCGGATGCATCGCTGAACCTTTGGAAACACAAGTTGATTAGTTGAGCTTGCTCCACCGATGCTTCCCCAAATAAGGTGATGTCGTCGGCAAAGCATAAGTGAGTCATCTTAGGACCACGCCGAGTAATGCGCAACGGTTTCCATTTGCCTTCCGCCTCCAGCATGGCAATGTCCTGGCTCAGCCGCTCAAGATAGAGAATAAACAAATACGGGGACAATGGGTCCCCTTGTCGAACTCCCCTCGACGCCTTGAATTCAGGTAAGGTTTTGCCCCTACACGCAATGGTGATGCTTCCGCTGGTCACAATGTTCATTATCACTGTGATGATGTGAGAAGGTATAGGTGTTCTCTGTAAGGTGTCGTGTATGAAACTCCAGCTCATTCTGTCAAATGCCTTGGCCAGATCTAGTTTCAGGATCATGGTTTTCTGACCATTGTTCCGTGTTCTCATGGTGTGAATCACCTCTTGTAGAAGAATGGTATTATCTGAGATGTGACGCCCCGGAATGAAACTCGTCTGATTTGGTGAGATCCAGTCACTCAAGAAGGGCTTGATCCTCTCTACTATAATCTTAGAGACCAACTTCATGCTGACATTGTTTAAGGCGATTGGCCGGAGATGGTTGTAGTTCTCAGGCGTAGTGTTCTTTGGGATAAACACTAAGGTGGAAGAGGCCATCGAATGTGGAATTTTCTGCCCTGCAAAACACTGAGAAATGGTAAGTTTTAAAGAATGTTTGATGGTATGCCAATTCTTTTGTAGAAAGCCGGCATCAATGCCGTCAGGGCCTGGGGCCTTGATCGGGTTCATCCGGTTAAGGACCTCCAGAATCTCATCTTTGTCCGGCATGCGACCAATCCACTGGTATGTCATGGGATCCCAGGAAGGGAAAGCCCCCAAGTAAATGATGGTGGCCTGTTTTGCGGCGGCGGGGCGGTCATCCGTGAAGAGCTTTTGGAAGTGATCCCTGACTAGTTCCTCTAGCGCTTTGTCATCTACGATCCATACGCCTTGCTCCTTATTTAGTTTCAGAATCATATTTTTCCTTCTCTTCGCCTTGACAAGGGATTAATAGTAGGCAGTATTGGCGTCCCCCATCTTCAACCAATCGCATCTTGCTTTTTGCCTCCATTCCGCTTCCTCTATCGCAAGGATGTCCATGTATTCACATTGGAGCATCCCTATCTGCCTGTCAAGATCCTTACTATAGCAGGTGCTCAGTTCCATTTGTTTCTTGGATAACTTGGACAGAAGAAGATTCTTTTGCTTCCTTTCCTTCTTTCGTTCCTCGCTGTCCCACTTATCGACTGCTGCCATGAAAGCGGTGGCTGCGCCGGTGAAGTCTTGTTCAGTATCCCATCTGCTTTGAATGAAGGCAGCGAATGACTCCCGCGCAAGCCATCCGGTGCTGGTTTTGGTGTGTTTTGTATAGCTGGCTTTGCGTATGTTGGTCCTCACTAGAATCGGTGCATGATCCGATGCAACCCGGGGCAGAACTTCGACGGAAGAGTTTGGATAAGTATCGCACCAGTCCTGGTTTGCAACGGCTCGATCGAGTCTTTCTTGTAGACAGCCTCGCTTGAAAGTCATTCTAGGTCCAGATGCTCCGAGGTCCTCTAATCCAGCTAACGCCAGCGCCCCAGTGAACTCCCGACAGCTGGATAGGTTGACATGGTCGCTACCGCTCTTCTCTTCAGGTGATAGAATGGCGTTGAAATCACCTAACACCAACCAAGGCAACGTTGATGCTGACGCTAAGGTATGAAGATGATTCCACAGACATTTCCGTCTTTGCTGCTGGGGGCTAGCATAAACGAAAGTGATGAGAAGATTTTTGTTGATGAGGTAGTGGATAAATTGACGATGCAGAGCCAAAACCTCTACTGTTCCTATACTTCGGCGCCATAGCACCCAGATGCCACCGGAATAGCCCACCGCCTCAACCCGATGAGATTCCTTGAACTGAAGACTCTTGATGATGGTGTCTGCTCGCGTACCACTAATCCGTGGCTCAACAATTGCAGGGATATCTATGCTCAAAGAATTCTTGTAATGTCGGATTGCATTTTGAATGTCCTCTTTGCCAATTCCTTGGACATTCCATGTAGCACAGATCATTAAGCAACAACACTTGTGACGAAAGGGTTAACTTCACCCTCTTCCGTCAGGTTATCGCCCTCAGTATGTTGTTTTTTGCCCCTCTTCCTAGCCCCCAGTTTCTGTCTTTCCGGCGTCGCGCTAACTTTGCAGTTCCTGAGATGAATGCCCACCGAGACTCCCCCTTGTGGAGGGTTTGGCCTATGCCCAGTCTTCCTATTGTTGCTTGGTTGTGGTGTATACTGCCCGAAGCAGAAGGAAAGGTTCTGCAAGGTGTCTCCTCCGATGTCTGTAACCACGACAGTGTCTCCCTCCGCGATATCTGTCACCTTGTGATTGCTTCCCTCTCCTCTTTCCGGCCTATCTGCTGGTCGAGCGGTTGTTGCAGTGCTAGGTTTGTTGGGTACTTGGCTTGGTGGTTGCCGCTTCGATTGTGGTTCCTGTGTTTGGGGGTTCTTCTTCGAGATCTCCTTTCTCTCCCTCCAGTCAATTCCAGTAATTCTGTTGGCCGCCTCCTGCGGGTTGACCTTCTCCGAGGTCTCCTCCTCTTCAATCGATAGGTTTTCAAATCTATTTCTCAGGGGGGGGCGTGCTTGTTGTGGTGGTGGTGGCTACTTCCGCGGTCTGTGTTGCATGGGTTTTGCATGTAGGGCGTTGGTGAAGTCGCTGAGCGGGACATGCATAACCGGTGCATCTCCTTCCGCCGTGGTTCGTTTGGCCGCCACCTCGATGTCTACCTTCATCTTGCACATGTTCTCCTGATGCCCGATACGCCTGCAATACATATAGATAGAAGGTAAATTCTCGTACTCCAACAAGTACCTCTCGTCCTGGATGATGATTGAGGTCGTGAGCGGCTTGGTGGTGTCCAGCTTCACTACGACTCTGGCGAATTTGCTGCATCTTTTCAGTATGATATTATTATCAACCTTCACCATAGATCTGAAATCCTTTTTATTGGATACTCATTATCCTTCTAGATGCATCTAAATGCATTATTCTTTATTATTTCTTGTTTATTTCTTATTAAAATAGCTCTTTTTGAGGATTTCTCTTTATTTCTATTTTATTTTCCTCATTGGTATTCCTTTTATCATTAGGAATCCTTGGGATACGAAATTCCACTAAGGATAACTCAATTGTACCTCTTTTTACTTATTTTCCACATTTTACCATTGTTTTCAATTTCTTTCTTAATAAAGAAATACTCAATTAATCTTTTCTTTTCTTATTGCATTCTCTACGCAACTTTGGACTCCTTAGAACCCAAGGAACCCAAGAGGCACGAAATCCATCGTTGGATTACATTCTTTTGCCTTCTAGAGGTTTCCACATCATTCTTTTCTAAAAAACTCAATTATTCATTTATTAATTGAATTTCCTTATTATTGGGCCCAATATCCAATAAAGCCCACAACACAATCACCAAGGCTATTGTAAACGAAACTCATTTATTCAAAACAAATTATATCATTATTTGTTCCAATTTCTTTAATATGAGAAATTACATTTCTCACCAAAAGAACCTAAAACTGGGGTTGTAACATCCTTCCCCTCTTATAGGAATTTGGTCCTCAAAATTCCATCAAGCAAACAAGTAGTTCAGGATGAGCCTTTCATATGTCCATCAGGGCTCTCATGTGGCTTCACCCTTTCCATGGTGCTTCCGAAGAACCTTCATCATCTCATATTCTTCCATCTGAGTTTTTTCTTACCTTGGTATATCATACCCTCATAGGTGACTCAGGACATTTCAGCCTCTCAAAAGCTGAATAGGTTCAGGGCTCAGCACATGGCTTGGGTACCTCACATAGTACTCTATATCGGACTCATGGAACACCTCATTCATCATGTTATCCGGAGGGGTAAGGTTAAACCTAACCATATCCACCAATCCATCTCCAATGGACCCATATATCGAGGACTCAACTTTCTCAGCTGTAGCTTAGAGGGGTCGGATTTTCACATCACATACTTTCCTACTGTGAACTACATGTTAGTCTGCTTTGCATCAGCTCGCGAATCGTGTCGTCTTTGGGATCTCTCTCTCAACCATTGCATGATTAAAGCGACTTCATCTGCAGACACTGTGGTTCTATTCTGACCTCCGCAAGGCCTCCTTCACCAACATCATTTTAATGAAGTGGTGACCGACACAACCTCCCTATAAGATTTCTTACATCCTGATAAAGGCTATGGTGTTTAACATCACATCTTAAGAACTGTCTCCATGTATCACCCTGAATGAGCACACATGCTCTCCTCAGACCCTCTAGTCTGGATCATACTAACCATTAGTAAGACCCTCTAGTCTAGATCATACTAACCATTAGTAAGGGGTAATAAACTGTACTAACATCAAGTTCTTCAGGTATCTACTTCCACCTTATGGGAGTGAACCTTTAGGACGTACTCAAGAACTTTTGAACTCGCATCATGGTGTAGTTGAACCATCTCTATCTCTTATATAGGTTCAACAGAATATGTCTCTTGACAACATTCTTTCTTGCTCGTGTTATCTAGGTAAGGCGATCTACCATAACCCATACTACATCTTGACCTTCCTTGGTCCAGGGGAGACTTACAACATCCATAGTGATGAACTCCCATCCCCTCTCAGGAACTCTTTATACTTTATATCCATGCACTGGGTTACCGGTGTTCGTCCTTCACCTCCTGGCTTGCATGGCCACATGCTACATGTATCAGGCATCCAAAGCTCTACCATCAATTACTATCTTTGTAGTTTTATGGTGTATGGTGATCATGATTTCCTATATGTCATGATTCCTCAAGATCGATTCCTCAGAAGCCCTAAACCACTCTCATCAGGGTTTTATTACCTTCCTATCCAAAGAAGTGTATCCATGGTTCTACATCCATCCTTCTACCACGTCAAGGACTAGGCTGGCTATCCACTAATCTTGTTTAACATATCTCATTATATCTAAGTGTTAGCCAAACTTATCTCTTTTTCTCAACTTAAGGTTAGCCTAACAACCTCAACTTCTTCTAGCTTCCAATTAAACTAGGCACTATATCTCAACCAGAGCATTCATTACCACTTCGTATCTTTAGGTGTTAGGTACATAGAGATGACACATTACATTAGACATCCACAGATACACTAGATAGCATGTGGATCCTAAAAACTAAGAAAATTGCTAAAAAGAAAAAGAAAAGGAAATAAAAGATAGAAACTATTCCATCTCCCCCCCAAGCTTGAATATGACTATGGCCTCATAGTCAACATTCCCACTTAAGAGGTGGAACAGTGGTACCATTCACTTTGAAGTGTGGTGAAGATGAATGGTTGGATGCTCAAGTAGACCAAGTGATGCTTGCTATCTCCCTCTTTTTGGTGGCCCATGTTTGTGTCTTAGTGGTTCTAAGATGTGACTTGCTTCATCCTTCTTTGATTTGCAAAAAAATGGTGCGAACAAAAATCTCATTTCGACACCTTTTACGGCCTATTTTATGTAGTTGTCCTGCAAGTGTCGATACCATCGACATGAAGGTCAATGATATCGACTCAGGCTCAGCTATTTTGGTGTACCAATGTATCTAAAAGCATGGGTAATCAAAAGTGCCGATACTATCGACATGGGTGTCGATGGTATTGATATCTCTGTCACCAATTTTTTTGAAAATCTTTAGGAATCTCGATACTATCGACAATAAGGTCGATGGTATCGACTCTTTCACAGCGTTTACTGATCCAAACTTGATACTATCGACAGGGGTGTCGATAGTATCGACCTTAAAATTTTGCATACTTCAAAACACGAGTTAGGGTACCATTTTTACAAAAATTATCAAAACCTAAGCAAAAACTAAGTACATCAACATAAAAGATCATAACCAAACATAAAATAAACCTAAAGTTGGGTTGCCTCCCAACAAGCACCCTTGTTTAATGTCCTAGGCTTGACATAAAGATACCTTTAACCTGGGTTGGCAAGGGATGTCTCTAATGATTCATTTGGCAATTTGAATTCAACTCTATCATCATCAATCCCAAGTGTCAAGTAACCTCGCCCAATGGCAGTGATTACATCAGTCGTAGCTTGGATCGGCCTTCCCAATAGTATCTCACCTCCTTCCAGCTCATCCATGTCCATGACCACAAAGTCAACAGGGAAGATGAATTTGTCGACCTTGACTAGCACATCCTCGCATATACCTTGTGGCTTTACAATGGATCCATCCGCCAACTCAATTGTCATGGAAGTATGTGTTGGCTTCTTCAATCCCATATTTTGAAAAGTGGCAAGTGGCATAACATTAATGCTTGCCCCTGAGTCACACTGTGCTTGTGGAAAATTTTGGCCACCTATGGAACATGGGATGTAAAAACATCCTAGATCTTTCCTCTTCTTTGGCAGCCTCCCTTGGATTATAGAACTCACTATTTCATCAGCACACACAACATCTGTATCTTTGATCTGCCGTTTCTTGTTAATGATGTCTTTCATGAATCTTCCATATGAAGGAATTTTCTCTATAGCCTCCACCAATGGAATGTTAATGTGGAGCTTCCAGAAGATCTCAAGAAATTTCTTGAAGTGCCTTTGCTCTTTCCTCGGCTTTAGACTATCTGGGAATGGCATGCTTGGCTCCTTTATGTGCTTGTGCGGTGGCACATATGGGCTATTTGGGGTCTCCTCCCCTAAACTTGCTTCAATGTCACCCTCTGGTGTAGGGTTTGGCACGTCATTCATGGTTGGTGTGGCTCGTGGTTGCTCATCCTTCTCGGTGGTAGTAGCTCCAGTGTGAAGTATGGCCTTCACCTGCTCCTCTTGCCTAGGTATGGGCACGGTTGTGATGGGTTCTTGGTGAGATTTTCTGAATGGGTGACATCCTCCTGGTAGTCCATATAAGCTACGGGGATATGGCACACTGGGTTTAGCCTCCGTTTCAAAATGCATTTTTCCCTTTTCATGGACCTCCCCCACCGGAGGCTCTGTCTCCTTAATCACAGATATATACTTCACTTGATGATTTACTTGAGCAGCCCCTGCATTCCCTGCTGGTTTTTGTTGAATGATTTGCTTCATGGCAGCCACCTCAGTTGCAATTTGGTTTATGGACGTCTCTAGCATCCTTAGTTGTGCACCATGGCTTTGTATCTGCTGCCCAAACTGGTTCAAGTACTCACAGTGTGACTGTACTGTCTTGGCGAGTGAGCCCATCAATTCCTGATTTTGCTTCACCACCTGGCTAAGCAATTCATTGTTCTTTTCCTCTAAGGTAGGCTGCAGAATCTGAAAATTTTGGTCCTTCCTCCAATCATAATTGTTATTTCTATATCCCTGTTGATGCATATACTTTGCATGTGCTTCATCATCAGACCCATTTTCCTCTTTCTCTAGGAGCTTCTTGGCTATAAGATCCATCTTGTCATTAAGCGCTTTGATGGCCTTTGCTTCATGTGTCACGCCGACTTGCTCGGGTGCATCTCTTTCACCCCAAGACTGCTTTTTTGGACATGTTCCTTAGAATCTCCCAGCACCTTGTGCATGTGTTGTTCAAAAAGAAACCAGAACCTGCTGAGTCCAAATTGCTCCTATCATGTTCATTTAGGGCGAAGTAGACAATTTTAGCTTGCTTCTCCTTATCTAAGCTGTGATGTGGACACTTCCTCAACATTATCTGGAAGCGCTCCCAAGTTTCAGAATAAGTTTCACCGGCTCGTTGGCTGAAGTTGTGTATCTTCCTCACTAGATCGTTCATCTTTTCAGGCAAAAAGAACCTCTCAAAGAACACCTCAACCATGTGATCCCAAGATTCAACGTACTCATCATCCATATTGTGCAGCCATTCCCAAGCATTTTCCACTAAAGAACTGGAAAAAAGTTTCAGGTTAAGCGTCTCTTGCGGGAACCTGTTAATGTTTATCATATCACAGTTCTCCATGAACTGGCTTATGTGGGTCACCGAATCTTCATTTTTGAGCCCGTGAAATGCATTAGACTTGACCAAATTGATTAAGCCTAGGTCAATTTTGTAGTTAGGAATGTTGATGGCCTACTTCTTAATTGGCCCCTTAGATGCAGAAGAGGACGACGCCTTGGTTTTCTCCCAAATTGTTTGTTCCTCAGCCATTGGGTTCAGAATCTGAATTCTCATTCTTGAGTTGATTTTGGGTGTCGTTCTCCTCGTAGTCTGATCCCAAAAATTGGACCTCCAGCGATGACTGTGCATAGTCTATGCTACGCGTACTCACCATGCACTAGTACCTACATAGTAATAAATTTAATTAGTCACAATGCTAAATGATTACGGATTATGAAAGATAAACGATTAATTTCCAAAATTTAAATTAAAAAACGTGGCCTAGAGTGGCCGCTTACAGCCCTCGTAGTGTCGAAAATCACCGTTCCCCGACAACGGAGCCAAAAACTTGACACGAATTTACCGTGCGTAAAATGCAAGTGCACGCACCAAAGTAATATAGGCCTTTGTGAGGCCCGAGTCAAACTCAATGAATGGATTTTTAGTCGACTACTACTAACTGTTCACAATCAGCTAGACCAATTAAAATGGTTTGAGAGTTGATTGAAAAAGAAAAGAAAAAGAAAAGAAGCAAAATAATCGATTAAATGGTTGGTTTAATCAATTAAAGATGGAATCTTTAGGATTGCAGTTTCACTGCAGGTTCTCGTTGTACTAATTCCTACACAATTATCCTAATTCATCTCCTACTCTGGGTAGTGGCATGTTGTCAGAATTGTTCGTTGTCGTGATACAATTCACTACCTAAATCTAGGTCAGTTCCACGATAGTAGTAACCTATACCTTAGATTAGGTGCATGATGATCATACTCTGGGTTTCCACCATTAACTGTACATCACCTTGTTCAAAGGATTTATTAGTTAATGTGATATCCGTCTCTTTTCAACTGTTAATTCTTCTTTCAAAGTAATTAAAGGTATTAAATTATCATTAGGGTGATCAATCATAATGATATAATGGAGAAAACGAAATCATACCATGGATTTTAGAGACAAATTATGATAAATATGTTAAAAATGTCATACAACGATTACCCAGGCTACTCCCAGTCCTAAAGATAAAGGGGATTAGCCCCGCATGTTCATCTCAATGAAAGACATTATGAGAGAAAGGGAAAACATATGGAAAATGTGAATAGACGTGATGTAAACCCCTGAACGGAGGATATTTGGGCATTCCCCAGCGTAGGATGAGCGATCTATAGCCCTTCGGTGGTGGGAAACTCCTTCCGCAGCTCTCAGAACGACCGGGGCATGGATTTGGGCTCCGTTCTTCTCTCCTTCTCCTCCTCGAGACTTGTGTAATGGCTCCGGATGTGATAGATTGCTTCCGGCCACCGTAATTAGGTATATGCACCACTTTTGGTCGCCCAAAAATCACCACTGTATGATTAGACACGATCTTTAGCAAAACCTAATCTGACAGCATCGATACCATCGACACGGGTCGATGGTATCGACCTGCATGAGGCACCGGCGCTTGCACGATTCTTGGGGTTCTCTCTGATGTTGCCTCGATACCATCGATGGTGTGTCGATGGTATCGATGCCTTAGGCGTCGCTTTTTTCTGGAATCTGACGTTGAAGCCAATTTTGCTGAGGCGAGGTCGATAGTATCGACTTTGGGTCGATAGTATCGACATCTGGAAATCTAGCTCGCTGACGCTCTCTCGATACCATCGACAGTCCCATCGATGGTATCGACTTCTGGTTACTCTTCTCCGGCAATGCACTTTGACTAGGTCGATGGTATCGACCATCCGTCGATGGTATCGACGTATTCAGATATCTGAATTGCCTGAAATGAAGAGAAGAACACCAATCAAATCCAAAAAATATGATCTTTTATACACAATATGATGAAATAAGGTAAATTTCATGCAAAATGAGATTATAGACTAAAGGTAGTGAATCATGCGATATTAATCACAAATATGATCAAAATACACATAAAACGTATGCAAAACCAGTCTATAAAAATGACTCAAAACCCCTACATCACAACACTAGTGTAAACATATAGTCAGTGGTGGTTAGGATACAAACCCATAACTTGATTGAGAATGACATGTTGCCAAACTCCCATAAATATATTATTAGATGGATATCCACACCATAGGAGAGTGGGCATGCCCATATATATATATAATATGAGTGGAAAGGTGTACTCATAAGGGAATAAACCCCAATAAAACCAAAGAATTATATAACTCTAGGGATACTAAATCACAAAGCATGCATAATGTAGAGGCAAGTGAAAGTTTAGTGATATAAATAGAATAAATGGGATTTCAATCAGATAAATAGACAATATGAGACATACACCGCATAATGGAAAAAATAGTTCATATACACAATTAGGATTTCATCATGAAGTAAAGTACAAATTTAGAGTCAATAAGAATATCCAAAAAATATTCATATCACCAAAATCACATGAGTCAACCTCTCAGAGGAGAGAGACAAAAGTGTATCGGGTATTGTATCCCAAAGGACCAAGAGAGATTATGAATATAGGTGATTTCTCAATATGAATAATAAGGAATGCAACATACCACAAATCGAGTCTACATATGTCTAATGTAAAACTTCGTTCCACATTAGGGTCATAATCCACCTATCAGACACATATATGATATTAGGGATAAGTTAAAATTTATTACATAAACCCTAAAAAATTGCCTTTTATTATTTATGAATTAGGCTATCAAAATGATACCATCATGTAGATTATATTTATTTAAACCTATATCATATTTTACTTTATTTTTCTAAATTTCAATTAATTATTATAATTCTTTTTGCTAATTTATTTATATGAATTTGTATGCAAGATTACCCAGATATCCCCACAGATGTTTTTTTACCATACATCATGATTGGATAAAAGCATAAAAGTGAGGAAATCAATAACAACACAGTTAACTCAATCAAGATGTGGAAAAGACTATTTTTCCCTGACACAAGGGACAAAAGAACAAGATGTGGATGGGCAAAAGTGTAAACAAGTACCATTGATAGTTCCCTGTCAATGATGGTTGAATTCTCGACCTAGAATCCAAACCTCCAACCAAAACAGTACAAGAAGCTCTCATACCAGAAAACAAAGTCCATGAGAAGAATCCATGATCTCTTCTAATCACCAAGAACACAAGTTCGGGTACATGGAGAGTTAGAACCCCCAATAAGCATTTTGTCTAGAAAATAGAGAGAAGGATGTAAGTTCCTTAGCTAATACAACTCGACATATAAACCTCAACAAACCTCACCACCATCTTCTCACAAAATCAAAAAAGGTCAAATCCAACATGAAACAAACAAAGATCATTGAAAATGCCTCATGGGATCAAATAATATAGAGAAAAGAGTGGAAATTAAGAACATGATTAACTACTTAGAGGGTGGTATTAGAGGATGAGTTACCCTCTTCCAGGTGTTATGAAGATTTTTGGATGATCTACGGACATGCCCTAGGTCAGGAGCATACCATTGAGCTCAGGGAGGTGTGGAGGCTCAGGAGGGGTTGGGGAGAGTTGCTCGGGAGGTAAGGAGTCAAGGAAACATGTAGAGTGTGTTTCTCATGCCCCAATATATATATATATATATATATATATATATATACATATATATATATATATATATATATAGAGAGAGAGAGAGAGAGGAGTATTGAGGGCATAAGGGAACAAGAAGGTTTAGGAAATAGGGGAAAATAGGAAGGTTAAGTCATTAACACAACATAAGGTGCCAAATCTAGATTATTTAGGGTCCCTGGGCTCAGAAGGATGCTAGGAAAGTGGTTGAGAAGGAATAATAGAAAAAGGGTGAGTAGAAAGGGACATGTTAGAGAAGGGATGTTAGTGTCACTGTGCATGGAATAGTTGTAGAGAGTTGGGTGTTAGAGACAGAGTGGAACAGTTGGATATACTCGAGCCCATCAGAAGGAAAAAATGTGGAGAGAAAGATAGTTGGTGCTTGGGTTCTCTCAGCGTAGAACAAGGACACAAATACATTTGACATCAATCAATTTGAAACCTTCGGGAAATCAAACTCCAACTTTGATACTTGATATTTAGAATTGATTATTGAGTTATTCTCTTTCATAATTTATTTAAGGGTCCAAACATAGATCAAATAAATTTAAATTTTGCACCTAGGCAAACTAATACATGTAGAATCTGATTTTCATACTATTTTCCACTTATGGAGTCATTCAATATATTATTTAATGATATTTGGGTTTTGAAATTTCCCTTTATGAGTTCCAAATATTTTTGTTATTTAGGTTCATAATCATTATTTATTTTAACTTTACATCATTACATTAATTATTTATTAGAGTCCCATTATCTCAAATTATTACTAAACGAGTTTCCTTATGTTCTTTTAAGGGAAACATCTCAATATCATTAAAGGCAAGCCATACGACATCTACAAGATAGTACTCTTACATGAATGTACCAAGCATAACTCCTTTGGAAGATCGACACAACAGAAGATGTAGATTGGGATGCGATGGGTAAATTACATGTACCAACCCACTTTCGTAGTGGTTGTCTAAAGCAGCTATCAGAGAGGGAAGCCATCAATCTACATGATCCCTTGAGAATATCGGGGAAGGAGTAAGAAGTACATCCAACAGAGATCACCATCTCATCCATGCTTGAGGCCAGCTGAAAAGTTGAGAGAACGTTCGAAAAACAAATAGCAAGAAACTAAGCAAACAACACACGACTAAAAGCACAACTAAACAACTAACAGAACAAACAAAGAGACAGGCCGACCAAGGAGCCTCCCAAAAACACAGAACAAAACATACAGGAATAACGTCGAGCATTAAGGGTGCACCAACCAGGAGGATTGGGAAGGAGGCCAAAACCCCAACGATGCAGATATAAAGGAAGGAGGGCGCGAGAAGATGAAAGGTGGGGACTAGAGGGCATCGAGAACCCCACCACCACTCTCGACCACCACTGTGAATAGGGAAGGAACACCTACATGAGGCACAGACCCAGCTTACTCATCCTCTACCTGGAGCACCAAGGGGTGCCCGAGCTCACCTTCTACCAAAGAAGGGACCCAAGCATGAACAACAAGCGACCTAAAACAGACTGACACAAAAAGAAAAGAAAGAAAAGAGGGAGAGAGGGGCACTCGACCCCCAGGGAAATGTCACTCAGTGAACTGAGACGCCACAAAAGAACCACATGTGCACCACACCATTTAACATCGACCCCCAACGTAGAAGCCACGAGCTCCTGGTGAGTCACTACGATGCTGAGGAGGATGGGCGAGGAACGTCGGAGGAGAGACAGGCAGAGTCACCGGCCTTTGTGGAGCCCTGTAGAAGCCAAGGAAAGAGAGTACCCAGGGGGAGAAGGGTTTGCAGTGTGTAGTAGGCGAGCTTCCTCTCCAACCGAGCAGAGTCTGCGAAGGCTAGTCCTAGATCTCCCTAACGATCGCAGGAGCTAGCGAAACCCTCCGAAATTTGTAAGCGGGAGTTTCATTGTGATTTGTTTCACAAAACCATCTACAAAATCCACAAAAGTTCATTGGAAAATCATTTCAAATGGTAAGAAATCATGTGAGGTAAAATAAAGGTGGTATAAAAATCATCATGAGAACAAGGTCACAATTGTTTCCATATTAAGATCTCCTTAGCATACTACTCCAACACACTCATAACATAACTCCATCCTTAAGTAAATCCTCAATATATTCAAAGATACATGTCATAACTAACCTACATCATAGGTTATGCGTTACTAAAGTCTCATCACATTAGGATTTACTATTCATGATTCTTATGCGTACCTCATATAATTCTAAACCCACCTTTCATCATCTCCTAAATAACATAGCTCAATTCTAGGGTAAACATTTCACTTATAGGGTGAATATGTAAGGTAAGAATTCTAATTAGGGAGACAAAATTGAAATAGTCATAATCTGACTACTATGGCTCTGATACCATTTTGTAAGAAGTGGTACGAGAGGGGATCCACTTTGCACTAAATTTGAGGAATAAATTCATCTATTCTAAACACACAAGCTAGCTAGAATAGGTATAAAAAATTTATTTCTCAAATAATGGTATACAAAATGACCAAATTATAGAAGAGGAAGAATAAAGAATAACTATATTCAATTTATAAAGATTACAAAAGAATATCCCATTAAGGGATTACATCTGATCAAAAACACCAAGATCTAAGAAGAGGGAAACCAATCTATTTCCAGTCTATCTCACAAGAATCAGCTCCTCTAATTCTAGTCCATGTCATCATATCAAGTCTTCTATATCTTTCACCTAGGGGATGGAGTCATACCCCACGAGAGAAGACAAAGTGGAAGTTGTTAGCATAAAAGTTGGTATGTGCATATAATATGAATTAAGCAACTTGCGGAAAAATGACATCAAATATAACAAGGATTCCAATATAAGAGGAAAAGTACCATCAAAGTGGATACCAAGAGAATATGAATTTCAATTAAGATAATAATAAAAAATTACTTTTTCCATTCTTCAAAAGTAAGATGTGACACAAAATCACAAATAAAGATATTAGGGCACATAACACATCATCAACAATATCAACATGCATGCACATGAGATAAAAAAACACTACTGTAAACATAAAGTCGGTGGTGGTTAGGGAAAAACCCCATAACCTCATAGGAAATGATGCACTTCCAAACTCCCAAGAATATAATATATGGTGGAAAGGTACACCCTGGGTAGAAAGGTGCAACCATATCTATACATTGAGTGGAAAGGCACACTTGGCAGGGAATACAACCCAAAAAAACTAAAGAATGATATAACTCTAGGAATACTAAATCATGAAGCATGCATAATGTAGAGGCAAGTGAAAGTTCAGTCATATGGGTAGAATGGATGAGATTTCCATCACCTAAGTAGACAATATGAAACATACACCACATAAGTAGACAAACTAGTTCATATCTACAATTATTATTTCATAAAGTAAAGTACAAATTTAGAGTCAATAAGAATTATGCAACAAATGATTCATATTATCAAACCCACATAAGTTAACCTCTTAGAGGAGAGAGATAGAAGTGCATATATTATTATGTCCCAAAGTACCAAGAGAGTGTGTGAATATAAATGATTGCTCATATGAATAATAAGGAATGAAACATGCCTCAAATCAAGTCTACATATGTCCAAGGCCAATCTTTGTTCCACATCAGGGGCATAGGCCACCTAATAGAAACATATATGGTATTAGGGTTAAATTCACATTAATTACATAAACCTCAAAATTTGGCTTGTTTATTGTTTATGAATTGCTCTATCAAAATGACACAGTCATGTAGGTTATAATTTTATAAATTCATAGCATATTTTACCTTATTTATTCTTACATTCATATTATTTATTATGAATTATCTAAAACAACGCCTTTTACTAATATATTCAAACAAAATTGTATGACTAATTATCAATATACCCTCAGATTTATTTTTTTACCAAACAACATGACATGATAAAAGCTTAGAAGTGAAGAAATCAACACTGGCATGGTTAATTGGACCAAGATGTAACCTACATGTCAAAAGAATAAGATCTGGGTAGAAAGAGTGTAAATAGGTATGAGTGATAATTCCTTGTCAATGTTGGTTGAATTGTTGACCTAGATTCCATACCGCCAACCAAAGCAACACAAGCAACTCTCATACCAGAAAATAAAGTCCATGGGAAGAATCCATGATCCTTCTAATCACCAAGAAACCAAGTTTGAGTACATGGATAGCTAGATCCTAGAACAAGAATTCTTCCCTAAAAATAGAGAGAAGTGTGTAAGTTTCTTAGCATATACAACTCACAAATCTCAAAAAACCATGCCACCATCTTCCCACATAGTCAAAAAGGTCAAAGCCAGCGTGGAACAGACAAAGATCGTTGAAAATGTTTTGTGGGATCAAATAATGCAGAGAAAAGAGGGGAAATTAGGGACATGATTAACTACTTTAGAGGTGGGTTTAGAGAATGAGTTACCATCTTTCGGGTGTTATGAAGAGTTTTGCATGATCTATGGATGCTCCCCATTTCAGAAGCACACCGCCGTGCTCAAGGAGGTGCGGCGACACAAGCGGGGTTGGGGAGAGTTACTTGGGGAGGAAAGGTGTGGCAACACATCCCACTATCATACAGACAGCGAGGTGTTACGCGAAAATGTGCAGAAATCACCATAACCAAAGATTATCAAAAACACAGGTTAATTAAAACCGATTGTGAAAAGTGGATAAACTGAGAAACTATTACATCTGAGTCATCATCCTGCAAAGAAACAGGTTATCTAAATATATACAAGGCCTGATACGTATCCACAGATTAGAGTAACAGCTGTCTTGTCATCACATGAGTTCATCACCTGTTTATACATACATAAAGGCCCATATCCGGCCAACAGCAGGATATACAAAACATCAACGATCTCACATCGTGAAATGATGTCAAAACACCGCCAAGGACCTGAGAGTACATGGATGACTCTAAGACTCTACTACAAAACATCCAAAACAACAGCATATCCATCGCTTGCCTTCTACTGCTCTTCTTGCTGCTCGGCCGCAACCCCGCGACCACCACCACGTCTAGCTCGACCACCTAAAAAGGGTGTAAACCAGTGGGGTGAGACAATTGAACATTGTCCCAACGAGAAACATAACTCCCCACCGAAACTACAAAACCTCAGATATATATATATATATAAGGTAGCTAACTAACAAGAAGTATAACAAGAGTAGTTACAAATTAAAGCTCTTCATTCTTAGCAAACTTACCAGATGTACAGAAGGCATATAACCAAGTATTTCTCAATGGAACATGATTACAAGATAAGATATATTGCCACATAACATGAGGTATATAGAAGTAACTACAACATATAATAGATTAACTACACAAACAAGGCCTCAACCAATGTTCTGTGTTTTGCCTTAAGCAGTAAATACTATACGGCTGGATTACATATTTTATTATGCCCGGAGGAAGTGAACTATACCGTTCAAATCCAACCTTCGAATGTGAAGCCCATGGCCGGTGCCATACAAGGTTAATGGAAGAGACGGACTCCACAACCTTTCCCCTCGTGGTCAGTGCATGAGAAACAAAGCAGGACCACAGTCTCATGCTCAAGTGGCCTCAGCCACAGGGTCATCTCCACAGGCTACCCTTCCTCTAGCCCGCCTCGGTGCAGGTCACGACGCTAGTACATCTGAGCCACGGGCCTGATCAACGTGCTCTGAGCCATGAACGCATTCATGCTCTTCATATCACATATCCGGAGCCATGGGCCTGTTCACCATGCTCATCACATATCCCGAGTCTGCAATCGTAGCTGCACTCATTTTCCTCTCTATTTGAGGCTAGGAGAAACCTCGCATATTCAAAAATATGCGCTCCGGGTTAACCCGCAGGAGAACCCGTTTCACCATCACCAACTCCTGACGATGATGGATCTATGGCCAGGGCAAACTACATGATATATTCCACTGTAATTAATTAGTGTCTTTTATATGGATTGCATGATTCAACCAAGTTTTATAACATGAAAACTATTACAGAATAAACAATATAAAACTCAACATTATGCTTTTATTGTAATCACATCAACTTGATCCATCTCAAGGATCCAATCATCATATGTTATCACTTGGCCTCTTGCCAATCACCCGGATCCATCTCAAGGATCATCACATACCATGGGATCTCAATCCCTCATCATATATTGCCACTGCCTTTCAAGGCTCACATCATCATCATGGGACAAACACATCATATATGCAGTCTCTTCCACAAGAGTAATTATTAAAGTGATGTTACTCATCACCTATTTCCCATAGCCTGTTCATGGCTAATCATCACCTGCATGGTTAGTGTATACAACAATCATAGGCTCAGCAGAAAGACTATGCTTACCAATGTAAAGTAACATTAAAGATTCTATACTTATCAGTCACACATCAACTGATGATCATGTGCATAAGACACATCATAAGGTAAACCGCTTAGCATACTTATCATTATTCTCCTTATCATTAATAGTTAATCATGATGATCAAGTTCATGCATTTAGTCATGTCAGATATAAAGGACAAATGTTACCATTATCATTAACATTCAGTGAGCAAGAACATATATAACAGCCTACCTTCCATGAACCGTGAAACCCTCACTATAGGTACTATGGATCCTCACTAAAGGGCTGTATCGGGCAACCTGCCCTCACCAAAGATCAACACACCACAGCCCGCTACGCTGCGTTGCCACTAAGGCAAGCAACACGGCGTCACAGGAGGAGTATCGCGCGTCAGGGGGGGATGTCGGGCACTCACTTATCGGGCAACGCCCGTCACAACTCAGGGTAACGCCCACCACAAACATCAGCCAATACAAGGTAACTTATCGGGCATGTGACGCCCATCACAGCTTGCCCAGCAACGCTCGTCACAGAGCCTATATCGGCCAGGTCAAACCACTAGAGATAACGTTCAAAGGAAAGAAATCGTCCCACATATCGTGCAATCAACTGGTCAAGGCCTAACGGCCGTCATAAGGCAAGATAGAAGCGCGACGCCCGTCATAGGAGCAAAGGGTATCGCCCGTCACCACAGGCCTATGGCCCAACAAGCTAGGTCAAGAGGGTTGTCGAGCAGCACCTCCCCAAACCCATATCGTCCAAGGTATACTCGCAAGGTCATCTTCTTCCTTAAACACAAGGGCACCCAAAACCCTAGAGGGCCAAGAACATGAGCTCACCAAGAAACCCTAAACTATAAAGAGGATCGGCCAACATGGTGACTAAAGCAAGGTACTACACTACAACCACACATAAGCAAGATCAAAGAAATGGAGATAGTGTAGCTAGGGTTAGGATTTATGTAACCCGCCTTAAGCAAGCTCCAAGCTCCTAGCTCCAAGCACCTCCTAGCAAAGAATGAGAGACTCCAAGGGATATCGGCCACCACTTGCTTCTTCAAGGGGGATATCGGCCACCAACAAGCAAAGAAGAAGGTTGTGTCGTGCACACCAAGGTGGAGAAGAAAACTAAGGGTCGAAAGGAACTCCAAGTAAGGAAAAGAACCACATATATAGAAGGAAAGGGAGGAGAAAACAAGGTGGAACCAAGCAAGGTGTTGCCCACCTAGGGACACTTGTCCTAGTGCACGAGCCACCACTCTAGCAAGCTCTATACACATGTCCAAGGTATGTACCAAGTGTCCACTAGTGGTGACACAAACGAGGTCAAAGCTAGGTCAAACATCATGGGTGACACAACAAGGCACCATGGGTGAGACACTCTACCCCCATGGGTGACACACACACACCTAGGCCGATACACTCTCCTCTTGGGCGATACAAAGCTCAACCAAGACAAAGCATGGCACCTCAAGGCCCAATGAGCTCAACATGGCCCAAAAGAACTCAAACAATGAGCCCAAACCTACTTCTCTACTCTAGAGGAAGCAAGGAGAGAGAGGAACATATCACAAGGTGGCAAATTTGCCCACAAAACCCTAGACTTGGGTTATTTGCAAGTAGCACCTCCAACTCTCAACAAAGCACAACCAAACCCTAATCACCACTAAAGGTGATTAGCAAGCACCAAAGCATCAAGGTTAAGCAAAACAAACAGGGTAAACCCTAAACGATGGTCAGGGTCCTTACAAGCTAACCCCCTTCAAGGGATTTCATCCCCGAAATCCGAAGAGAAAAGCGAGGGATACTTCCTCCTCATCTCTTCCTCAAGCTCCCACGTAGCTTCCTCAATGCCACGATGATGCCAAAGAACCTTCACAAGAACCAGGTCCTTCCTCTTCAGCTTCTTAACTCTTCTATTAAGGATCGCCACAGGACCTTCCTCGTAGGTCACATCTTTATCAAGCTCAACCTCCACTGGTTGTATCACTGTTCCTGAATCTGGATGGCTTTTCTTCAGCATACTGAAATGGAACACTGGATGTAACATGTGCAACTCCGGAGGCAACTCTAACTTGTAAGCTACTTGACCAACACATGCTATAACTGGGTAAGGTCCCATATATCTGGGTGCTAACTTACCCTTCTGGCCAAACCTCAGAACACCTTTCCACGGAGAGACTTTAAGATACACTTTGTCTCCCACCTGAAACTCCAAAGGTCGTCTGCGATTGTCCACATAAGATTTTTGCCTGTCCTGTGCCACTTTCAACTATTGTTGTATCACCTTGATCTTTTCTGTTGTCTGCTGTACTAACTCAGGACCCAAAAGCTGATACTCACCAGACTCATACCAACATAAAGGAGATCTGCACTTCCTCCCATACAAGGCCTCATAGGGAGCCATGTCAATGCTCCGCTGATAACTGTTGTTGTAGGCAAACTCTATCAAACTAAGATGTACATCCCAGCTGCCTAGGAACTGCAAAACACAAGCTCGGAGAAGATCCTCCAAAATCTGAATAGTCCTCTCAGACTGTCCATCTGTCTGCGGGTGAAAGGCGGTACTGAACCTCAACTGTGTTCCCAAAGCTTTATGCAACTGTTCCCAGAAACGACTCATGAACAGAGGACCTCTGTCAGAAACTATCGTTGCTGGCACACCATGCAAACATACTATCTCATCCACATACACTCGAGCGAGCTTCTCGGCTGTATACGTCATCTTCACTGGTAGAAAATGGGAAAACTTCGTCAATCTGTCCACTATTACCCAAATGGAATCATGATTCCTAGTTGTCCGGGGTAGACCAACTACGAAATCCATGGTTATGTGATCCCATTTCCACTGCGGTATCAGCAAGGGTTGCAATGTGCCTGCCAGTTTCTGATGCTCAACCTTCACTTGCTGACATACCACACATCTCGCCACGAACTCAGCTACATCTTTCTTCAAACTGGGCCACCAATACAAGTCCTTCAGACTATGATACATCTTGGTGACACCTGGATGCATAGCATACATCGACATGTGTGCTTCCTTGAGTACTAACTTCCTCAGATCATCAACATTTGGAACCACCATCCTACCACGATAGCAAACTACGCCATCCTCGGATTCATGGAACCCATCACGCTTTTCACTACCAAACTCTGATCTGATTAAATGTATCGCATCATCTGTCTGTTGTGCATCTTTGATCTACTGTCTCAGCATAGGCTTGACCTGCATCTGTGCTAACAGTCCATCTAGCAAGGAAACTTCCATCTGCACATTCATCTGTTGCAGAGAAACAAACATATCCCACCTATGGCATACCAGAGAACTCAACCGTGCCTTCTTTGAAGAAAGAGAAGAAGACTTTCTGCTAAGTGCATCAACTACCACATTTGCCTTACCAGGATGATACTCGATAGTGCAATCGTAATCGTTGATCAACTCCATCCATCGACGTTGTCGCATGTTCAACTCATGCTGCGAAAAGATGTACTTCAGATTCTTATGATCAGTAAAGATCTGACACACTTCCCCATACAGATAGTGTCTCCAAATCTTTAACGCATGAACCACTGCTGCCAACTCCAAGTCATGAGTAGGATATTTCTCCTCATGTTTCTTAAGCTATCGCGAAGCAAAAGAAACCACATGTTCTTCCTGCATCAACACACAACCTAAACCTTTCTTGGAAGCATCACAGAAAACAACATAGCCCTTTCCAGGCTTTGGCAGGATTAACACTAGAGCACTGGTCAGCTTCTCCTTCAAACTCTGGAAAGCTTGCTGACATCGATCATCCCAAACAAAAGGTACATCCTTTCTGGTCAACTTTGTCATTGGCAACGCAATCGCACTGAAGTCCTTGATAAACCTCCGGTAGTATCCTGCTAAACCAAGGAAACTACGAACTTCTGTTGGCGTCTTCAGTTGTTCCCAATCTGTAACTCACTCTACCTTCTTCAGATCTACTTTGACTCCTTCAGCAGATATCACATGACCTAAGAAAGTCACTTCTTCCAACCAAAACTCGCACTTACTGAACTTGGCGTACAACTAATGTTGACGAAGGAGAGTCAACGCTCGTCAAAGATGTTGCTCATGCTCTAGCCTGTCCCGACTATAGATCAAGATGTCATCTATAAAGACTACAACAAACTGATATAAGAATGGATGGAACACTCTGTTCATCAAGTCCATGAAAGCAGCAGGTGCATTGGTTAACCCAAACGGCATAACCACGAACTCATAGTGACCATACCTCGTCCTAAAAGATGACTTTGGTATGTTATCCACCTTAATCCTCAACTGATGATATCCGGACCGTAGGTCGATCTTTGAAAACACTGTAGCACCGCACAACTGATCAAACAGATCATCTATCCTCGGCAATGGGTACTTGTTCTTGATCGTGACCTTGTTAAACTACCGGTAGTCTATACACAACCACATTGAACCATCCTTCTTTTTGACAAACAACACGGGAGCACCCCAAGGCGACGTGCTCGGTCGGATAAAACCTTTGTCCAATAACTCTTGCAACTACTTCTTAAGCTCTGCCATCTCCACTGGAGCCATCCTATATGGTGTCTGTGCAACTGGCTGCGTTCCTGGTACCGGATTGATCTCAAAGTCAATCTCTTGGGGTGGGGGAACACCAAGAAACTCTTCAGGAAACACATCTACAAACACTCAGACAACTGACACCTCCTCGAGGCTCGAACCTTTCGCCTTGGTAGCCACAACGATATCCACCACATGAGCTAAGAACGCCTCACATCCTTGCCGTAGCAACTTCTCTTCCACCATAGCTGATACCAGACACGTTGGAAGAATCTTCCTATCTCCTTGGAAGATCCACTTTTCTCTACCATCATCAAACACTGCCTGCTTGGAACCACAGTCCAAAACAACCTTATACTTCTCTAAGGTATCCATCCCAAGGATAACGTCAAACCCATGCATATCAAGTGGTATAAGATCCACTTGTATGCGGTGTCCCGAGAAAGACAAGACACAAGATGGACACTCTTCTCAGAGCAACGAGGAACCATCAAGAGGGGTTTCTAACAACAAACTATCCTCCTTACGATTAACAGGTAAACAACAGTTTTCAAGCATACTATGGGCAATAAAAGAGTGTGTAGCACCTGGGTCAACCAGAACAGATATAAAGCAAGAAGAAGACATATCAGAATGAAATAACTCCATCTGACCTGTCACTACTCGTGGGTTGACTATCGCCTCTGGCTAACTCATAGCATAGAATCGAGTCGTTGCTTGCTGTCCACGCCCTCTGCTTCCTTGAGCAGACAATCCTGCCTGAGACGCTTGGCCGCGTCCTCGCCCTCTGCTACCACTAGGATGTTGTGTCACTTCATCATCTCTGTGGGGACAACTCATCTTGACATGCC
This sequence comes from Alisma plantago-aquatica, assembly GCA_963693085.1. Classification (NCBI taxonomy): domain Eukaryota; kingdom Viridiplantae; phylum Streptophyta; class Magnoliopsida; order Alismatales; family Alismataceae; genus Alisma; species Alisma plantago-aquatica. The sequence goes on from OY856409.1 coordinate 193,274,939, forward strand.
CTATCTGACCGCAGGTATAGCATGTCCTAACGTCAAACCATGGCCTAGATGGTCCTGTCACCGCTACATAAGCCGTACTGTGTGCCCTCGATGGTGAAGAAATGTAACCTCTTCCCTTACTCAAAGACCACTCAGACGGTCCACTGGAACCTATATGAAAAACCACTAGAGGGGGGTGAATAGGGTTTTAAACTAATTTAACAATAATTTAACTCAAACAACCACAAATGAGAAATCAAGAAGGAGACAAGGGGTTTAGAGTGGTTCCAACCTTAGCAAATACTAAGGTTGTCAGTCCACTACCCGGTTGCTTACCCAACCGGGATTTTGAAAGTATCAATTTTATTACCTTCACAAGGAATTACACAAAATACAATACTTTGTTACACCCCTTGAACAACCTTCACTTGAAGTAGATGCACCAACCCGAGGTATCCTTCTTGAAGTAACTCCAAGCTCCCCCTTGAAGTAGCCTTCCTCTTTAGAAGTAACCTCCCGTTGCACCAGTCTTCTTGAAGTAGCTCAAGGTCCCCTTCTTCACCAAGAAGATCTCCAACCTCTCCAATCCGCAGCCTCCAACCTAGGAGTATCAAGGAGAGTACAAACAATAATAGTGAACAAGAAAGGAAAAAGGAAATTACAACTTATCCTTTGAAGCACAAGGCTTTATTTGCCTAGATCAAGCGTGTAGATCTCCTAACCAATGTGTATGGAATTGTGATTGCTGTGGATAGGAGATGCTAGCCTACAGGACACGAAATTTGAGCTGAGAGAAGAAGTAGCCAGTTGTCAATATGCTCAATTGCTCACAAACAGGTTGCTCAATGTAAGTGTATCCTCAAAGATTTCTCAAGTGTAAAAACAAGTGAGTTTAGGTGTCCTAAGGCATATCCTATTTATAGGAATGTCCTACAAGTGCTTAAGGACGTTCTAGACACTTTCTAGGGGTTTCTAAGTGCTTAACTAGTCGTTAGGTATAAGTTAGTTGCTTTAACAACGGCTAGTTAATTAATTCTGCAGTTGCTGTCAGAGTCCATCTCGGTCGAGAAATGGTCGACCGAGACACCTACTCGGTCAAAGTTTTGTCGACCCACAGGCTCTCTGGATCAAGTGTTTTGCAACGTTTATCTCCAACTGCCAACTACCTTGTCAGCTGTGTCTAACAGCTACTTGGGTCTTTCTCGGTCGAGAAGTTTGTCGACCGAGAGTGTCTCGGTCGAGGATTTTGTCGACCGAGATAGACCCTGTTTCAATGTTTCAAATAAAGACATTAAGTGTGTGTATGAGTGTGCATATGTGACACTATTGAAGGGGATGACCTATCTAAATGTGGTGTTTAGCTAGGGAAGATCTAACGCTTGATTGACTAACACTTATCAAATTATGGTGCAAACCATCAACGAGTAGAACATTTTTTATTTCGAGGTTTGTACCAATATTACCTATTCCAACGATTTTACCTTTACCATTGTCTCCAAAGGTGACTGTTCCACTTTTCTTTTCTTCAAAAGTTTGAAATGCATCCTTGTTCCCGGTCATATGTTTGGAACATCCACTGTCAACCACCCAATCCTGCATTAAAATGTAGGTTTTGGTACCCATGTGATGGTCCGATATGGTTAGAAGCATTTAATTACAGACTGAATAAAAAAATCTGACTCAGAACTTCAGTCGGTCAACAACTGTTCGACCGACATCTCTCTCGGTCGGCTAATCATCAATCGAGAAAGTTGTTGTTTTGTTGCTGTAGATTTAATTTGTTACAGGCGTATGGTCAGTCGACAAAAGTTCGACCGATTTTATGTTCGGTCGACAATACTTTGACCGACCAAGTTTCTGTTTCAGTACAATATTTCAGAAAATTACCATAATGCATGAAATCTTTTATTAAGTTGAGATAAGACAATATAATTTGCAAAAATAAGCATTTGATCATATCTCAACTGTATTTTATTTGACTCTACTAAGTTTGGGGTTTTGGGACCCAAACTAAGTCGAAATCCTTGGTCTTATAAGGACATGAAAATGAATAATGTCCAAGACGTAGACAAAAATGACAAGTAATAGAATCAACTTCATTTCTTTTTCTAGGAATTGTATTCTTAGGTACAAACATAATCTGAGTCTTAGATGTTGTAATTCTTCTGGGTTGATTTTTCTTTGGAGCATATCCCAAACCTTTTCTTCCATTGAAACTAGAGGAGATTTTCAGAATGTTATCAAGGATATCTTTTCTTCTTAAATCATGTAGGTTTCTTTGTAGCTTACCAATTTCATCCATCTTCTTGTGTAAATCTTTTCTTGCTTGATCTAAATCAGATAATAGGGAGTCTCTTTCTTTTACAACATTGTCATAGTCTAGATGGTTACACAGAATTGGTTGAGTCTGAAAATAATTTAGTTTAGCTAACAATTCAGTCTTTTCTTGAGAGAGAAGATCAACATTTGTTTCTAGAGTGAGTAGCTTTCTAGTGCAGTCATTTAAAGATGTTTTTAAAGACAGATTCTCAAGATCAATGTTGTTCTTTTCAGAAGAGAGATCATTTAATTTAGCATATAGCTCATCATTTGTTTTGATAACCTTCTTTAGTTTCTTCTTGACATCAACATACTTATCATGAGTTTCTTGTAGACTAGTAATTAACTCTTCTTTAGGAAGATCAAGAAGGCTTACCTCTTGAGAGTCTTCATCATCTTCTCTTGCCATTAGACATTCCACCTTTTCTTCTCCGCTTTCACTTTCACTTGACTCGTCCCATGCTGCTTTATAGGCTTTTTCTCCCTTCTTCTTGTGTGAGCTTTTCTTTCCTTTCTTTGCTTTAGGACATACATTTTTGAGATGTCCTTTCTTTCCACACTCAAAGCACATAGGAGGGGAAGAAGAACTAGAAATTTTGTTAGACTTAAATCTTTTATATTTCTTACCATTGACGATCAAGGCTTCTTCCCCTTCTTCTTCACTTGACTCCTCACTTTCTGGTGTGATGATCTTTGAAGCTTTTAGAGCCACATCCTTCTTCTTTCCTTGTTGAAGTTCACGTTCTCTTCTTTCTTCCTCTTCTAGGGTTGCTTCATGAGCTTCTAGATTGCCAATGAGTTGCTCCATTTTCAGTCGAGTGAGGTCATTAGCTTCTTCAATGGCTGTCACCTTAGGCTTGTATTTAGGAGGAAGTGATTGAAGGATTTTTGATACCTGATCTTCTTCAAGAACAATTTTTCCTAGGGCATTTAAACCATTAACAATAGAAGAGAATTTTGCAAACATTTCACTAATAGATTCATTTGGATCCATACGGAAGTGTTCAAACTTTTGTTTAAGCATACTAATCTTAGAATTCTTGACTTGAACCGTACCTTCATAAGTTATGGACAATCTATGCCAAATGTCATAGGTTGTGTCACAGTTTGATATTCTATTAAATTCTCCTACTAAAATTAAACAATATAAAATGCTCACAGCTTTGGCATTCATTTGAGCCAACTTTACCGTATTTGCATCCCACTCTGCATATTGTGTTTGAGGAAGCTCGTATGGGGTTGACACCATCCTCCATAAGTCCCAATTGATGCCTTGGAAGTAGAACTACATCCTTCTCTTCCAATATGTGTAGTTTGTTCCATCAAACGCTGGAGGTCTAGCAACAAGTGTCCCTTCAAGGTTAAGGTTGTTAAGCACCCCGTCACCCATTCTTCAAGACCTTGTTAAGGTTCCTTGAAGCCTGCTCTGATACCAATTGAAAAACCACTAGAGGGGGGGTGAATAGGGTTTTAAACTAATTTAACAATAATTTAACTCAAACAACCACAAATGAGAAATCCAGAAGGAGACAAGGGGTTTAGAGTGGTTCCAACCTTAGCAAATACTAAGGTTGTCAGTCCACTACCCGGTTGCTTACCCAACCGGGATTTTGAAAGTATCAATTTTATTACCTTCACAAGGAATTACACAAAATACAATACTTTCTTACACCCCTTGAACAACCTTCACTTGAAGTAGATGCACCAACCCGAGGTATCCTTCTTGAAGTAACTCCAAGCTCCCCCTTGAAGTAGCCTTCCTCTTTAGAAGTAACCTCCCGTTGCACCAGCCTTCTTGAAGTAGCTCAAGGTCCCCTTCTTCACCAAGAAGATCTCCAACCTCTCCAATCCGCAGCCTCCAACCTAGGAGTAGCAAGGAGAGTACAAACAATAATAATGAACAAGAAAGGAAAAAGGAAATTACAACTTATCCTTTGAAGCACAAGGCTTGATTTTCCTAGATCAAGCGTGTAGATCTCCTAACCAATGTGTATGGAATTGTGATTGCTGTGGATAGGAGATGCTAGCCTATAGGACACAAAATTTGAGCTGAGAGAAGAAGTAGCCAGTTGTCAATATGCTCAATTGCTCACAAACAGGTTGCTCAATGTAAGTGTATGCTCAAAGATTTCTCAAGTGTAAAAACAAGTGAGTTTAGGTGTCCTAAGGCATATCCTATTTATAGGAATGTCCTACAAGTGCTTAAGGACGTTCTAGACACTTTCTAGGGGTTTCTAAGTGCTTAACTAGCCATTAGGTATAAGTTAGTTGCTTTAACAACGGCTAGTTAATTAATTCTGCAGTTGCTGTCAGAGTCCATCTCGGTCGAGAAATGGTCGACCGAGACACCTACTCGGTCGAAGTTTTGTTGACCGACAGGCTCTCTGGATCAAGTGTTTTGCAACGTTTATCTCCAACTGCCAACTACCTTGTCAGCTGTGTCTAACGGCTACTTGGGTCTTTCTCGGTCGAGAAGTTTGTCGACCGAGAGTGTCTCGGTCGAGGATTTTGTCGATCGAGATAGACCCTGTTTTAATGTTTCAAATAAATACATTAAGTGTGTGTATGAGTGTGCATATGTGACACTATTGAAGGGGATGACCTATCTAAATGTGGTGTTTAGCTAGGGAAGATCTAACGCTTGATTTACATGAAGTCTAAGTACTTGTACATTATATATTTGTACAAGTTTATAATTGATTACATTTCATGACATTTACAATCATTCAAGCATATAGATTCCCTAGTGCTTTGTCATTCACCTTATTCCTGCAACACTCAAGTAGCACGTTAGATCAACAAGAATGAAATGTTTGTCATTTTCAAAACAAAGGGATTTACAGATGTCCATTTAGCCAACACTATCGTCACTGACGGTGCCACAAACCTTGGCTTCTTGAAGCCACCAAACCTCTGCCCTTGGAACTGAGCAGTTCTATTCTTAGCCATAGACTCTCTTTTCTCCCTTACTGATCGTTCGATCCTCTGGACGGATTCCACAAACGTAGTGAACCGCTCTCAGTTCTCCAACGTAGACACAGGTGTTGTCAGCTCAGAACTCAAACCCTTCTCGAAATGTCTGATCCGCTCCTCATCTGTCGCTGCCATGTGAGGACAAAACCTCAACAGATCCATGAACTTGGCCTCGTACTTGGTGATGTTCATCGTTCCCTGTCGCAAACACTCAAACTGACTGATCTTCTCATCCAGATACGTCTTCGAAAAGTATATGCTGACGAACTCGCACCGGAAAACTTCCCAACATATCACCTCACCAGGCAGATTCTCTTCCTCAATGGTCCACCAGTGACCAACACTACCCTTCAGAAGGTAGACAGTGTGCTTTACTTTGTCTGCTTCGGGGATGTCGAGGATCCGAAAAGCCTTCTCAAGACTTGTCAGCCACAGATCTGCATCCACTGGATCAACTGTTCCAGCATAATCTGAAGCTCCGACTCGACGAAGCCGCTCGAAGGTCTTCCCAATACCCGATGCTTCACCATGGGGAGCCTGTGCTCTCGAAGGAGGCACTAGAAACCACTCAACCATGAGATTCATCGTAGCCATCATCTGCCCCAAAAGCTGCTGGTAGGCAGGATGTTCAAGTATGGCTGGGTTAGGTTGGGGGACCTCAGGCACCCGATCTTCTTGTGCCTGTCTTTCCGCTCCATCAACTGATGCAACATCACTGTTCTCAGCAGCGTGTTCTTCATAGTTTCCAAACATCTTGGCTTTTCTTCCGCTGAGGGCAGAAGATGTCTGTAAGAAATCCTGGAAAACTTACAAGAACAAACTCAACCTAGTCCTAAATCCCTGTAGACTCAGCGAACCTATAGCTCTGATACCAAACTTTGTGGCAACACATCCCACTATCATACAGATAGCGAGGTGTTACACGAAAACGTGCGGAAATCACCATAACCACAGATTATCAGAAACACAGGTTAATTAAAACCGATTGCGGAAAGCGGATAAACTGAGAAGCTATTACATCTGAGTCCTCATCCTGCAAAGAAACATGTTATCTAAATATATACAAGGCCTGATACGTATCCATAGCTTAGAGTAACAGTTGTCTTGTCATCACATGAGTTCATCACCTATTTATACATACATAAAGGCCCATATCCAGCCAACAGCAGGATATACAAAACATCAATGATCTCACGTCGTGAAACTACGTCAAAACACCGCCAAGGACCTGAGAGTACAGGGATGACTCTAAGACTCTACTACAAAATATCCAAAACAACAACATATCCATCACTTGCCTTCTACTGCTCTTCTTCTGCTCAGCCGCAACCTCGCGACCACCACCATGTCTAGCTCGACCACCTAAAAAGGGTGTAAACCAGTGGGGGTGAGACAATTGAACATTGTCCCAGTGAGAAACATAACTCCCCACCGAAACTACAAAATCTCAGATATATATATAAGGCAGCTAACTAACAAGAAGTATAACAAGAGTAGTTACAAATTAAAGCTGTTCATTCTTAGCAAACTTACCAGATGTACAGAAGACATATAACCAAGTATTTCTCAATGGAACATGATTACAAGATAAGATATATTTCCACATAACATGAGGTATATAGAAGTAACTACAACATATAACAGATTAACTACACAAACAAGGCCTCAACCAATGTTCCGTGTTTTTCCTTAAGCAGTAAATACTATACAGCTGGATTACATATTTTATTATGCCCTGAGGAAATGAACCGTACCGTTCAAATCCAACCTTCAGCTGCGAAGCCCATAGCCGGTGCCATACAAGGTTAATGGAAGAGTCGGACTCCACAACCTTTCCCCTCGTGGTCAGTGCACGAGAAACAAAGCAGGACCGCAGTCTCATGCTCAAGTGGCCTCAGCCACAGGGTCATCTCCACAGGCTACCCTTCCTCTAGCCCGCCTCGGTACAGGTCACGGCGCTAGTACATCTGAGCCACGGGCCTGATCACCGTGCTCTGAGCTATGAACGCATTCACGCTCTTCGTATCACATATCCGGAGCCATGGGCCTGTTCACCATGCTCATCTTATATCCTGAGTCTGCAATTGCATCTGCACTCGTTTTCCTCTCTATTTGAGGCTAGGAGAAACCTCGCATATTCAAAAATATGTGCTCCGGGTTAACCCGCAGGAGAACCCGTTTCACCATCACCAACTCCTGACGATGATGGATCTATGGCCAGGGCAAACTACATGATATATTCCACTGTAATTAATTAGTGTCTTTTATATGGATTGCATGATTCAACCAAGTTTTATAACATGCAAACTATAACAGAATAAACAATATAAAACTCAACAGTATGCTTTTATTATAATCACATCAACTTGATCCATCTCAAGGATCCAATCATCATATGTTATCACTTGGCCTCTTTCCAATCACCCGAATCCATCTCAATGATCATCACATACCATGGGATCTCAATCCCTCATCATATATTGCCACTGCCTTTCAAGGCTCACATCATCATCATGGGACAAACACATCATATATGCAGTCTCTTCCACAAGAGTAATTATTAAAGTGATGTTACTCATCACCTATTTCCCATAGCCTGTTCATGGCTAATCATCACCTGCATGGTTAGTGTATACAACAATCATAGGCTCAACAGAAAGACTATGCTTACCAATGTAAGGTGACATTAAATATTCTATACTTATCAGTCACACATCAACTAATGATCATGTGCATAAGACATATCATAAGGTAAACCTCTTAGCATACTTATCATTATTCTCCTTATCATTAACAGTTAATCATGATGATCAAGTTCATGCATTTAGTCATGTCAGATATAAAGGAAAAACATTACCATTATCATTAACATTCAGTGAGCAAGAACATATATAACAGCCTACCTTCCATGAATCGTGAAATCCTCACTATAGGTACTAAGGATCCTCACTAAAGGGTTGTATCGGGCAACCTGCCCTCACTAAAGATCAACACACCACAGCCTGCAACGCTGCGTTGCCACTAAGGCAACCAAGCGTGCATCGCAGAGTCACAGGAGGAGTATCGCACGTCAGGGGGGGATGTCGGGCACTCACTTATCGGGAAACACCCATCACAACTCAGGGTAACACCCGCCACAAACATCGGCTGATACAAGGTAACTTATTGGGCATGTGACGCCCGTCACAGCTTGCCCAGCAACGCTCGTCACAGAGCCTATATCGGCCAGGTCAAACCACTAGAGATAATGTTCAAAGGAAAGAACTCATCCCACATATCGTGCAATCAACTGGTCAAGGCCTAATGGCCGTCATAAGGCAAGATAGAAGCGTGACGCCCGTCACAGGAGCAAAGGGTATCGCCCGTCACCACAAGCCTATCGCCCAACAAGCTAGGTCAAGAGGGTTGTCAGGCAGCATCTCCCCAAACCCATATCGTCCAAGGTATACTCGCAAGGTCATCTTCTTCCTTAAACACAAGGGCACCCAAAACCCTAGAGGGCCAAGAACACGAGCTCACCAAGAAACCCTAAACTATAAAGAGGATCGGCCAACATGGTGACTAAAGCAAGGTACTAAACTACAACCACACATAAGCAAGATCAAAGAAAAGGAGATAGTGTAGCTAGGGTTAGGAGTTATGTAACCCACCTTAAGCAAGCTCCAAGCACCTCCAAGCAAAGAAGGAGAGACTCCAAGGGATATCGGCCACCACTTGCTTCTTCAAGGGGGATATCGGCCACCAACAAGCAAAGAAGAAGGTTGTGTCGTGCACACCAAGGTGGAGAAGAAAACCAAGGGTCCAAAGGAAATCCAAGCAAGGAAAAGAACCACATATATATAAGGAAAGGGAGGAGAAAATAATGTGGAACCAAGAAAGGTGTTGCCCACCTAGGGACACTTATCCTAGTGCACGAGCCACCACTCTAGAAAGCTCTATACACATGTCCAAGGTATGTACCAAGTGTCCACTAGTGGTGACACAAACGAGGTCAAAGCTAGGTCAAACATCATGGGCGACACAACAAGGCACCATGGGTGACACACTCTACCCCCATGGGTGACACACACACACACCTAGGCCGATACACTCTCCTCTTGGGCGATACAAAGCTCAACCAAGCCAAAGCAAGGCACCTCAAGGCCCAACGAGCTCAACATGGCCCAAAAGAACTCAAACAACGAGCCCAAACCTACTTCTCTACTCTAGAGGAAGCAAGGAGAGAGAGGAACATCTCACAAGGTGGCAAACTTGCCCACAAAACCCTAGACTTGGGTTATTTGCAAGTAGCACCTCCAACTCTCAACAAAGCACAACCAAACCCTAATCACCACTAAAGGTGATTAGCAAGCACCAAAGCATCAAGGTTAAGCAAAACAAACAGGGTAAACCCTAAACGAAGGTCAGGGTCCTTACAAAAGGGGTCAAGGAAACAAGTGGCCTATGTTCTTCAAGCCCCAAGCTTCATTTTCACGTAGCTATATATAGAGAGGAGCACTTAGGTCATAAGGGGAATAAGAAGGTTCAATAAACATAGGAAAATAGAAAGGGTAAGCCTAGAAGGCATCAGAATGTGACAAACCCTAGTTTATTTAGGGTCTCTAGGTTCATAAGCATGCTAGGGTAGTAGATGAGAAGGAATAGTATTAAAAGAGTGAGTAGAGAGGGAGGTATTAGAGAGGGGAAGTCAATGTCATTATGTGCATAAAAGTTGCAGAGAGTCGTGTGATAAAGACGATGAAGAACTGATGGATATACTCAGGCCCATCAGAAGAAAAAAAAACATGGAGAGAAACACATATGTTGATTTGGTTCTCTCATCAAAGAACAAGGAAAGAAATCCATGTGATATTAATCATTCAGAAACCTTCTGGAAATGAGTCTTTGACTTCAATACATGATATGTAAAATTTATTTTTGAGTTATTGACTTTCCTAATTTATTTGGGAATCCAAAAATAGCTCAAATAAAGCCACATTTTGCACTTAGGATAATTAAGACATGTAGAATTAGAATTTGAACATTAATTTCCACTATTGGAGTCATTTAGATATTATTTAATATTTGTAGATATCAACTTTTATTTTTCTTTCCTTAATGAAATTAGAATATCTAGGATTCTTTGAATAATGTGAAACTTGTCAACCTAGCTAGTTGACACCCAAGGAATATGATTTTACCATTAGATTTAGGTTTTCAAATTTCCTTTTATGAATTCTAATAAAATTATTTTTTAGCCACAATCATCATTTTATTGTAACATTACATCATTACCATCATTAATTATTAATTAGAGTTTCATTATCTTCACATTGCTACCAAAAGAGTTTATGTATATTATATGCAAGAATTTTCATATTATACTTATTTAAACTATTAAGTCTATTAATTTGATATTTATTTCCATGTAGGCACATTATTCATATTTATGTACATGAAAACTTCAATTATTATTCTAACTCATGTATTAAACACATTATACCTTTTATTACCCATTGTTGGTCTTTCTAATGAATGAGTTTTAATAATTTATCATTTCAACTTGTTTCTCACCCGCAAGCATACGAGATCAATTATAGTTTAATTCGTTTCCATGAGGTGCTAGGCTAGTTAGGAGAAAGAGCACTAAAGTCCAACAATGTAGATCGGTTTAGACAAGTTTGATAGATTTGATTAAACTAATCAATTGATAAGAACAAAACAAATAAACACAAGTCTCTTGGAGGATGGTTAAGATCATAATTAAAGAATCTTTGGAATGATATTTCACTTCCACATCATAACACTGTAGAATAATGAAATTCCAATATACTTGTAGAGAATAAAAAGGAGGTTTGTGTCTCATACACATCTCGATGATATGAGATAGTTCTAACTCAATATAGCACTATCATGCATATGCATAGTTTTGAACTACAAACCTTGAGTCATCAACACATTTTCCACCACTCATGTGGTCAAGGAAGTATTTATAAAATTACACGTCCATACTCCTAGATACATGATAATATTAGAAGAATAAAGCAAGAAAACATGATGCCCAGATAAGCAAGCAAGTAAACGAAATACTTATGCAATCTTAGAATAGTAAAACAACTAGTATCAAGGATTGAATTTGTGTAAACATAATTTGTGACATAAGAGTTACTCTCCAATGACCAATGGAGGAAGAGAATCAAGGTAATAACCCTCTCAATAGAATTCAAAGTTTTGTCCTTGCTACCACTCCTACTCCAGCAACCTTCTCTTCTAAACAGTTGGAGTGAAGGATGGAATCCATTGCCATCATTGGTGAAGAGAGATGGAGTAGAGAAGAGGTTCTCTTCTGAATATCTGCTCATTCTTATCCAAAATCTCCCTCCTTCTCCTCTTCCCTAAACTATAATAGAAACTTTCTCTAAATGACAAGTGATGACTATCCCAAGGGGTATGGTTTGTATTCTAAAAGTGGGACCTCTAGTTTCAAAGTTTACAAATAAACAACCATTTACACAACGTGTACATTAGTAAACACACCGTGTGGGATGCGATTTTCATTAATCAAGACATGATCAAATGTTACACACTGTGTAGCGAGGGCACATTGCATAGTACATGATATTTGTTGATTTTTGAAGACTTTTAGCCATGTCGTGTTGATGCTTCACACGTTGTGTTTGATCTTGGTCGAGACACTTTTTCTGATAAACATGCATCGTTTTGGATGGAAAACATGACACGTTGAATGCAATCTGCTACATAATCTACACTAAAACTTGGGAAAGCTCTAGGAATGCAAGGTAGATCATATATTGAGAGCTTCCTCCACAAACTGAGTACAATAATAGGTACATGCATATTAAACCATGAATCAAGTAAGCACAACTAAAGCATGAGATCTAGCATGAATGAGAATGATAATTGGATAAAAAATGAATAGAATGTGCAACCAAACATGGTCCATACAATGATACAATTTGCACACATTGAATCCCTCTAAGCTTGAACCAAGATTGTCCTCAAGAAAAAAGAAATGATATATATAGAAAAATAGAGATATCATAGCACAAACATTAATCGAAATGAAAATGGAGTGTAAGATCTAAAATAGGTTGATCATCATCTAGATTTGTAACCATGCATGAAATCAATTCTAACTCTCAAGATAGGAATTCATGTTCAAATAGTTATTCAAATTTCTTTGGATAGATCAACTTGCGAGAAATATTAAAATTAAATGATATATCCACAAACAAAATGAAGTTGCCATAGATATCATTTGATTGTTTAGATTAAATCATTGAGGTTCCTTTTTTATATAAACCCATCTGCAATGACATATCCATTTCACATAAAAATGTTCAATTAGACTTCATGTGCACGGTACTTGGCTATGAATGTAGGCTCACACACACATGAAATATCATTTGTGGTTTAATTACCCTTTTCCTGACATAATCCCCAACCTTCATTGGGTTGGGAGAAAATGTGGAAGACTTAGACATCATTTGTCACTACTACAGAAAATGCTTTTTATAACAATTTATTTTTCCATTTTACAACATGTGTCAACTGTTGTATTAGATCATGTGGTCTTATGGGAGGTTCTTTATACAAAAAGTGTGTCACATGTTATAATATATGTGTTTTAAACAATAGTTAGTGCATGTTGTAGTTCACTGAACATAACCATTGTAATAGGGGTGTTTTATACAACATGTTGAGAAAATACACCTAGACACAAGTTTTGAACTTGAAACCACATTGAAGTAAAGTGTTGCTCAAACAACTGAACCAATTTGTTTTTATGGATTACATGCATTTTTTGTTGTACATATACAACAAATCATGTATACACCTATTGTGTAAATGTGCTCCATTACAACATGTAACTATTACAACAAGTGAAATCCTATTGTGTGATTATGGTATATTACAACACATTGGAGTATGTTGTTTAATTATGGTCTATTACAACAGGTTAGCATACATGATTATTACAACATGATAGAGTATGTTGTGCAATTATGGTCTTTTACAACAAGTTTGAGTATGTTGTAATATCATAGTCTATTATAATAGTTTAACACATGTGGTAATATCATGTGTACTACAACAAGTTTAACCCATTGTATATAACTTGTGTTGTATAATACATATAATAAAAAACACACAAATAGACTTGTTGTAGTAAATATCTTAACTACAATACAACCAGTAGACCTATCATGTTTTGCCCATTGTAAAAAGCATTTTCTATAGCAGTGTGTGTGGATTAGATTAAAAAATTAAAAGCAAGATTAGCCACCTTATATGTGATTCAGGCCCCACTTTGGAACAACAAGATCTTGCTTAGTTCACCCCCAATTAATCAAAATAGTCATGTAGATGGATAATATAAACATTGAAAATTCACACGTTTGTGATTTTTTAAATCAAATATAGTGGTGTAAAATGCACTATAGAACTTGCCAATGTAATCAAACTTCTAACAAAGGATATAATTACTCATCTTGTCCTCCTTTTGCAATCAACCTTACAAACAAGTTGCATAAAACATAATTAAAGTTGCAACTGATATTATTGTCCAAGTAGATTTCATTAGGTAGTAAAGTAACTAGTTCTTCATTTGGTCTTGTGAATGCCATTTGACTAGAGAATGCACCAAGTGCTTTCTTTGCCATCCAATTTGCTTCCATGTTGAGTTCCCTTCCTTCATGAATAACCTTCCAGATAGGAAATGACTCCATCATCATCTAAACTCACATCACCCATTCAGCATGAGTTGGTTCTTGCTATAGTCTTTGGAGGTCATCCTTATGGTCGTTCTACCATCTAAGATGCTAATTATATTATGCATGTATTCCTACACCAAAACTTCCATCATGAACAAGGTTTCCTCTATCTCAGCTTCGATCAGACTATTTGTTGTTATCATTCTTGAGAAACCTCCCTGCCACTATCCCATATTATCCCTATCGACAGCTGCAATTGCACTTTTTTTTATATAATGCATCAACATTAAATTTCAACCAAGACGGTGGAACCCTAGTTGAGTTTCCCCCCAATCTTAGGCTCATCTCCGCTCCTCTTATCATCCCAAGAAATATCACATTTGATAGATTCACATCTAATATTGAAAACTTGATGGTAGATAGTATGCTTCTTGCCTTCGAAGATCCACCCATTTTGACATCTCCAAATATACTAGCAGGAAATGAGGAACACCTTCATATGGTTTGTGTTGTTCTCCAAGTTCCATATAACCCAAGTTTGAGCATTCATCTTGTTCATAAAATTTAGCTACATGTTCCAATATAATTAGGTTCCATACGTCCTTTACCTTAACACAATCCCTCAGTGCATGGAGTATTGTCTCATATTTCACACCACACTCGCTACAAGTATCATCATTCGTGATCCTCCTAGACATTATTATGCGACCCTATTTTAGGGATTCATCCTGTGATTTTTTGCATTATAATCACATCTAAAATGGTAGATTGCAAATAAATTCCCTCAATATGAACTATCACATCAAATGCACTTATGGCTACTTTTCTCATGTTTTTCAGGCACTTGTGCATGAATTGGATGCAAAGGAGAGAGATGGGTCTAAATCTTTCCCGAGCATTCCTTGGATGTATAAGAATTGACCCATAGAAAAAGGGATCCATTTGATGATGTTTGAAGCCAAGATCAGCAGCTTGATCCCCTACCTCGGTCATGCTACACCACCGATGTCATGGTGAAATGGTCCAAAAATTCATAGAGAACTCTTAAGATTTGTACATGAATGCCCACGGTCATGGTCATCCAAAATAGCCATGGTCACCAAAAACAACACGGTCGTTTCCATCAACACGGCCGCGGCCAAGGAACCAAAAATTGCCCTTGGTGCGTGCCACGACCTTGGCCCAAGGAGCCAAAAAGCCATAGAGATCCATCACAAAATACACATGAAAACCCACGGTCGTGGCCATCAACACGATCGTGGCCCATGGAGACCACCTCGCCTATGGAGTCTGCCATGATCGTGGCAAGATGAAGATAGAGAGAAGGCATTCCCCCTCCACCACGGCCATTCCAAGCAACACGGTCGTGGCACCATCCCTCCAACGACTATGGTTCCTTCGACCATCGTGACCACTACATATATTTCCCTCCATCTAATAGCTTATCTCCACCTCAGTCATTCCAACCCCCATGACTGTATCACTCAACCCCCACCACGGCCATGGAGCATCACCACCATCATGGTGATCACCTAACCCTACTCAACTTTTCCCTGCTTTTCCATTTCTACCCTCCACCTAGTGCTTCCCCACCACCTACATATACATGGGTGGAGATCACAACACAAGGTTACCCACTCCCTACCTACCTCTAGCATTCATTGCCACCTTCCTCACATTCAATAACTTCACCTACCTCCCACCTTCCATTTCCACTCCAATTCCAGCTAAAAACCCTAGTTTTGTAGGGTTTTCCACAATATTCCCCTATATTCTCATGCCACTTCCATCTTTGGAGGAAGGTGCTTCATTCTACAGTAGTGAGGAGGTGAAGGATAAGAAGCTTCCATGAGCTCCATGGCCTTCTACCTCTTTCTTCTCTCCTTTTTGCTCTTTTGTTTAGTTATGAGTAGCTAAGTACCTTGTGGTGTGTTGTTTGGGGCAAAAATGATACTTTGATACCATGTTGGGGGAAGATGATTTGTAATCTTTATGATTGTGTTCTATGATGGTTTCTTGCTATTTATATCTCATTTCTCATGCTTCTACTTGTGGTTTGTGTATAAGAATATGAATTTTTTATGGTTGTGTGCTTGAAACCACCTAAGTCTAGGAGAAGATAACATATGTGGGGCTATTTTGGGAGTTTCTCCTAAGTCTCACTAGTGGATCCCTATCTATCACCCCATCTTCCACTACATATTGTACTTCTCCTACTTCTAGTTGTGTGATCTAATCAGCTAATGTTGGGAGAAATACCCTCACCTCTACTCCTCAACCCTTGGCTCTGAATTACACTAAGCAATCTTATGCTAGAAACTTAGATTAGTCAAATCCTAGTGTAATATCACCTATACCGTAGGATAACTAATAGTGTAGGGTGATTTCTTAGCATTTGATTAGTTGTTTGGTTTGGTAATATAGAATGAATGATTTAGCTTTCTTGTTCTATCTTTTCCCCAATTGGAATCGTAGTGTCATTCCCAAATGGCCAACCTATTTTTATCATTGCTAAAACCCATCTTGTTAACTTAGCTTTCTCATGCTAGCTAGTTGCTTGCTTTCAATTTCTTCGTAATTAATTTCCTAGTTCTTGCTAGTTAGGTTTTTATTGAATAGTTAGTACTATTTTGAGGTTGATAGTTTTGATATTTCTAGTCAGTTGTAGTCTAGGTCATTAATTGCTCTGGTGCTTAACTTACTCCATTAATGTAACTTAGTTGTAGTTTCTTGCTCTTTCTCGTCTACTTGCCTTGCTTTGTTAGTTAGACTTAACTTGTTTAGGGTAACTTAGGGTTTTTAATAATCTAGTTTCCTTCTTGACTTTAATTGATTGCCTCCTTAGTTTAATCAAAGAAAACATCAACAAACCCTAAAAACCCTACTCTCTACATTAGGAACATAGTCACCCTAACGTAGCCCTAGTGCTCCCTCTCTCCCTGTGGATCGACCCCTCACTTGCCTTTTTCCTATACTAAAATATGATCATGTGTGCTTGTGGGTGATATATTGTGGTCTAAGTGATTGTGTTAGTATAGGCCCCCCATATAAATTTTAAAGATCCACATGTATTATTCTTTGTGCACATCTAATTAAATCCAATTAATTTGGGGTGTGTGTTGAGAAAATGCACCACATTCTTTTGTGTTTCTCAAAATGGAGTTATGACTTATAAGATAATTAAAAATTTGAATTCAGGGTAGACTATATAGCATTCCATTCACCATTAACCGAGACCTATTTCCACACAAAGCTTGACATAAGACAATTTTTCTATGCATAGACTAGTCTGCATATCATTCCATACTTTAATGTCATTTGAAGCTCATGGTATTAGTTTCCTTTTCTTGATTATCTTCGATACCACCTCCTCTAGGATACAAGCTTTCAAGAAGTTAATATCCCAAACTCCTTCCAAGTTTAATGTGTTGTGCACTAACAGGTCATCTAGCTCAACTGGTATGTTTTAAAAATTGTGTTGATGAAGGGTTACAATCCCTTTCACCCATCTATCATCCCAAACATGTGTGTTCATCCCACTCAACGCATTCATGTGAGTGGTCTCCTTCCTGAACTTTTTGCTTCTGATAATCATTGTGCACAATCTAGAGTATTGATTGGTTGATCCGTCCACATAGTTACTAAATCTTGTAGACATATCTTTTTATTACCAACACTATCTCGATTAATACATACATCCCAGATATTTTTAATGATGAGTTCCCGATTTCAGTCTTGTAGTGGATTTTTATCCAAGGCCTCCCTTCTTATTACCACTGGTCACCTTGCCCTAGGTGACTAGTAAAATGGATCTTTCTTTTCTTCCTCCACCCCAAATGAAACCACAAATCATGTTTTCCATTGCATCACAAACTATTAGAGGTATCGTTGTTATTTTCATAGCAAATGTAGTTATTTTTTCCATTGTAGCCTTAGACAAAATAACACGACCAACTAGTGATACGCATCATGATAACCAGGCATTAATTTTTCTTGTGAGCTTGTCCAAGATATCTCCATAAGTTCTCCTATCTACGCAATAATGTATAAGCAGTACTCCTAGGTATCTTCCTAAGTCAATTGTTCTCTTGAATCCACTCTCATTATAGATATCCTCTTTAACATATTTGGGCATTCTTTTAATAAAGAATATCAGGGTCTTCTCAACCGAAATTGACTCCCCTGAAGCCTCCTCAAACTGCCCAAAGCACTCCATGAAAGTCCTAATATTTCTCCTATTAGCTTTAGCAAATCATATTATGTCATCTGCAAAATAGTGACGTGCAATCTTGATGTTACTCCCCAAATGTTTCACAGGTGAGCATTGATTTGATTCCACTCTCATATGGATCATCAGTATCAATGGTTCTATGCATAGCACAAAAATGCAAGTTGACAGTGGGCCACCTTTTCGGACCCCCCTTGAAGATTTGAACGTAGATGAACTCTTACCATTCCATAACACAACAGCTGAGGCCCCAGTAATTGAGTTTGTGACGTGTTGTTTGATATTATGTGGTAACTTCACTTTAATTAATGTATCCTAAATGAATGTCCATGGCATTCTATCATTAGATTTTTTTTCAGGTCCATCCTTATGGCCATGCTTCTCACCTTCTTTTTCTTCTTCATACATATATGACCCCTTTAACCACCACTATATTTTAGATAATTTTACCACCTAGGATGAAGCTATTCAGAGAATGTGATATCCATCTAGAGATCCATTATTTTAGCCTTTCCACCACTACCTTTGATAACGGTTTTAAAACCAATATTGTTGAGTGATATTTGCCTAAATTATTTGTAGTTTTTAGGCTTGTTACACTTTGAAATCAGTACAATGGTTCAATTACATAGTTTCGTACTAAGTGTACCACCAACTAGAGAATGGGTGATCATCTGCATCATGGAGTTTTATCTGTCACCCAATTCTTTTGGACAAATAGTGTGTTGATGCAATTGGGTATATCCACCCTGTAAGGGTCTATTATTTTCAAGATCACCCGCACTTCATCTACAGTGGGTGGTGTAGCAATCCTGTTTTCATGGTATTCCTAGAGCTTGAACATAACTTGTCACAATGTCCTACAAAATAGTATTGTTAGTGGATACTAAAGCGTAAGTGTATCCTTGAAATAATTCAAGACATGTTGCCTCAATTTTTCCTCCTCTTAGATACAACACCTGGTACCATCCTTAAACTTAGTCACTGTATTGGTCATCCTTAGTTGATTGACATACACATGGTAAAATGTTGAGTTGTTGTTGTTGGTATTTGTCGACTTGTTGATGTGGCTTTTCTCCTTCCAATCCTCTTCTTCCTCCTTGATCATTTTGTGAAGTTCTATTTGGATATCCACACATATCCAATAATATATATCATTGAATTATTATGCTAAGTCTCGTTGCAGCTAGGCGATATTGTTGATAAGTATATATTTCTTCTTTCTTCTTCTTCTATTCAAGTCTCTACCCCAATTCATAATATCATTTTGGTCTGAAGTAATGTCTCATTGAAATCAAATTTTCTATTCGAACACTTCTTGAGAGAGTGGATTGAAATGCTTTATAATCAGCATCATACTAAGGATTCTATAAGAAGGATCCTCTTTCCTTTCTCCCTAAAAGAAAAAGCAAAAGAATGGTATATGTCCAAGCCCAAGATGGTGATGTGGGTGGAGGTGAAGAATGAATTCCTAAAGAAGTTCTATCCAATATCAAATCTGATGTAGATGAGAAGGTGCATCACCTCCTTCACCCAGAGGGATAATGAACCCTTCCATGAAGCTTGGGAAAGATTTCAAAAGCTCTTGCATGACTGCCCTCACCATGATGTTCCTCTATGGTAGTTAGTGCAGTTGTTCTACACTGGGCTTGTTGAGCTCAGTTAGACTATTGTTGACTCTTCCTATGGAGAGACATTCATGGCTAAGCCCTCAAAGGTGTCTTGGCCTCTCTTTGAGCATCTAACTGAGAACTCCTTCCACCAAGCTTCAAGCAAAGAGGAGCACTATGACTAAAACTATATTCCGCTCCTCCTACATATCCAATCAAAGTAGAAACCAACCCCGAAATGATGAAAATCATGGTTGACATGATGAACATGATGAAGATCCAAGTTGAGGGTTCTACTAGCCAGTCTACCATGGCAATTGATGCCATTGATTAAGAGTTGAATGCTTTGCATGCTTTTGGGTACTGGAACAATCAAGGTCCTATGTCCAACTCCTATACTCTAGAATGAAGGAATCATCCTAACTTCTATTGGTAACAACAAGGTGAAGAGGGGCAAGGACATCCAAGGCATCATCAAGGACCAAGATACAATTCTAAGTTTTAAGATGATATGCTTGGGAAGCTAAGAATCCTAGATGAAGTGAAAAAAGATGTCTCTTCTTATGGGCAGACAATCAACCACCTTGAATAAAGACTTGATCAAATTTCCCTCTCACTTGCCCACTGAGAGGAGGGAAGACTCCCCTCTCAACCCATGTCTAATCCTAACAATGACATTGGTTCCATGGGCACTCCTTAAGGTGTGTACCTCCCACTACCAAGCCAAGTACCCATGCTTTAGTAGTATAAAGCAACACCTAACCCATATGCTCCTCCACCTCCACAACCTCCATTCAACAATCAATACACTATACCTCCACCTCACTCATACCAACAAGCCCCTCCACAATATCACCCCCCATCCACAACAGCCACAACCACCACCTTGTCAGTCACAATACATCCTCCAAAACCCAACTCCCCCACACCAAATACCACCACCACCTCAACAACCACAATAACCACCACAAGCTTCTTCTTCTTCTACCACCCATGAGCAAGTGAAGGTTGTGACAATGTTGAGGAGTAGGAGGACCTTGGAGTAGCCACAGGACACGTTAGTTGAAAATGCAGCCAATGATGACAAAGTTGATATTGTGATTAGAGGTTGTGATACTGACATTTTGGTTGAGAATACTATGATAGCCATCATGGCTAATACTATGATCCAGAAGGATGATAATGTGATTCTTGTGATACTGATTGATATTTTTATTGATTTGAGTCAGTAGGTATCACAACTTCCCCCATTTTGTGATGCATTAGAAGAACCATCCAAGGAAAAGAGAAAGAAGAACCACACCGAGGACATCATGGAGACTTTCAAACAAGTGAGGATTAAAATTTCATTGCTTGATGCCATCAGGCAAATTCCATCTTATGGACAATTTTGAAATATTTGTGTACATTCAAGAGGAGGATAAAATGAAGACCACCAAGGAGAGTCAAGATCAATGAGTAAGTGAGCTATATTTTGCAACACTCCATACCACAAAAGAGAAAATATCCAGGCATACTTGTCATCTATTTCCATATTGAAACTCACTGTAAACACCAAGCACTTCTTGACTTGTGGTCTAGCGTGAATCTGATGCCCTATGATGAGTGTGCCGAATTGAACTTGGGAAGTTTGCAATTGGATCATTTCACCTTGCAGTTGGCCGACCGTTCTATAAAGATGCCTCGAGGGCAATTTGATGATGTGCTAGTGAAGCTTGATGATGAGACCTCCACCTTCTTTCTTGTTGACTTTATTGTGTTGGATATGGAAAAAGACTCAAGAAATGTGCCCATTATCCTTGGGAGACCCTTCCTAGATATAAACAATGTAGTGATTCATTTGTGGACCAATACCATGTATGTGACTATCATGCACATGAAGATCCGGTTGAACATTTTCAAGTCTTTTGCTAAAGCTAAGGTAATAGGTGCTAATGAAGAGGATTGGTACTTGATTGATTGCCTAGAGGAAATTGTGGAAGAATGCTTGCCTGTATGGATTCAAACTACCACCCAAGGTAGGGTTCTATAACCCATATTCACCTACCTCCCACCTTTTGTTTCCTCACTTTGGTGGTTGCAAGTGAAGACATCCCTTCTATTTCAGAAAAACCTCTGAAGAATTCCCTTGAAGAACCTCTAGTCCTTGAGCTCAAGTATCTTCTTGAAGGGCTGAAGTATGCTTTACTAGGTTTAAAAGACACCCTCCCAGTGATCATTTCCTCTATCCTTTCTCCGAAATAAGAAGATGCCTCGATGGAGGTTTTGAAGAGAAACATTCATGCCATTGGATGGTTCATTTATGTCTTGAGGGGTGTTGACCCTTACATCTGTGTTCATTGGATTTACCTTGAGAATGATGTCATGCCAACATAGAAAATGCAAATTAGGTTGAATCCAATGCTAAAAGAGGTTGTAACACAAGAAGTAGTGAAGTTATTAGATGTTGGGATTATCTACCCCACTTTTGATATCCCTTGGGTGAGTCCTATCTGGGTTGTACCTAAGAAGGGTGGGATAACAATAGTTGAGAATGAGGATGAAGAGTTGATAACACTGAGAGAGAATTCAAAGTGGAGGATGTGTGTATCTTATAGAGAGATGAATGAAAAGACCAAGGACCACTTTCCCCTCCCATTCATTGATTAGATCTTGGAAATACTTGTAGGGAAGAGCTTCTATAGCTTCCTTGATGGTTACTTAGGTTACTTTTAGGTGGCAGTGCAACCAGCAGATTAGTAAAAGACCACATTCACATGCACTAGCAAAACTTTTTCCTACATGAGGATGTCATTTGGATTGTGCAATGCTCAGTGTACATTTCAGAGATGTGTAACATCGATC
The DNA here is from genome assembly GCA_963693085.1 of Alisma plantago-aquatica. NCBI lineage: Eukaryota > Viridiplantae > Streptophyta > Magnoliopsida > Alismatales > Alismataceae > Alisma > Alisma plantago-aquatica. The sequence goes on from OY856409.1 coordinate 193,297,606, forward strand.
TTTGCTGATATGTTAGATTCATCTCTTGAGGTCTTCATGGATGATTTCTCAGTTTTTGGGAAGATGTTTGATGATTGTCTGCTCCATCTTGATGTCATTATTGAAATATATGTAAAAGATCACTTGGTACTATAATGGGAGAAAAGCCACTTCTTGGTCCCATAAGGTATAGTATTGGGACATGTCTCTAAAGTAGGGATTGAGGTTGATAAGTCCAAAGTGGGCTTGATTTCCACTCTTACTATTCCTTCCACCGTAAGGCATGTCCGTTCTTTCTTGGTACATGCAGGTTTCTACAACTGATTCATCAAAGACCAGTAAAATTTTGAGGCCTCTTTGCCATTTTCTAGAAAAAGATGTAGAGTTCAATTTTGATGACATGTGTATGGAAGCCTTCAACCATTTGAATCAAAAGTTTATTTCTTCTCCTATGATGCAGCCCTCGGATTTCTCTTTACCATTTGAGATCATGACTGATGCTTCATATACGGTAGTTGGGGTTGTGATGGGCCAAATGATTGGCTTGGTTCCACATGCCATCTATTATGCAAGCATAACTTTTGACAAAGCACAAAGAAACTACACCACTACCGAGAAAGAGCTATTCTCTATCATCTTTGCACTCGAAAAGTTTTGTCCTTACCTCTTGAAAAACAAAGTCGTGGTGTACACAAATCATGCAACCTTAAAATATATCATGGCAAAGAAAGATTCTAAGATAAGGTTCATTAATCGATTCTTTTTGCTTCAAGAATTTAATTTGGAAATCATTGACAAGAAGCGAGAGAAAATTGTGCACTTCATCATCTCTCCCACACTGAGGTGTTATGACGAGGTGAATCGGATCAAGGAGATGATGCCCCATGAATAACTCTTTTTGCTTAACTCCACTCAAAGACCACGATACAAGCACATAACCAACTTTTTGGCAAGTAGGAGAATACCAAGCACATGGACTAGAGAAGAAAGCAATAGATTGTTTGACATGCTAAAGAACTATGTCTAGGATGTTCCACATATATTCAAGTATTGTCATTACCAACTCATAAGAAGCAAGAGATCCTCTCCATATGCCACTCCAGTGTGTTTGGAGGTCATTTTGGTAGAATGCATATAGCCGCTAAAATTCTTCAAAATGGATTCTACTGGCAGACCTTGTTCAAAGTCACTAATGATTATTGCAAGTGTTTCTTAAAGTACCAAAAGGTAGGCACTATCTCAAAGAGAGACATGATGCCTTTATCACCCATTTTAGTGGTTTAGGTGTTTGATGTTTGGGGAATTACTTGATGGGTCCATTTCCTCCCTCTTTTAGATATGTGTACATCGTGGTGGCCATTGATTATGTATCCAAGAAAATTGAAGTAGTTGCCATAAGGACAAATGATCACAAAGTGGTTTGTGATTTTGTCAAATCAATCATCTTCTATCGATTCGGTGTACCACAAGCAATGACTAGTGATGGCGGAATCCATTTCATCCATAGAACTTTTGAACGATTATTAAATAGACATGGTGTGAATCATCGTGTGGCTACTCCTTAACACCCTTAAACTAGTGGTGAAGTTGAGTTGGCCAATCGAGAGATAAAGCTTATTCTTGAGGAGTCAGTGAGGCCAGACTGCAAGGATTGGTCTTTACATTTTAATGAATCTTTATGGTCATAGATCAACATTCAAGGCCATGATTGGCACCACTTCATTCAAACTCTTGTATGGTAAAAGTTTCCCTCTACCTATGGAAATGCAACCCAAGGCAATATGGGAATTGAAATCCATGGACATGGATGGGGACAGTATCAGACTAAAAAAAAATTATAGCTACATGAGTTAGAAGAAATGAGACAAGAAGCATATGAGATGTCAAAAAGCTACAAGGAGAGGACCAAGTTCTTGAATGACAAGATGATCAAGAAGAAGAGTTTTGAGCCTGGACAATGGGTTTGGTTGTACAATTCTAGGAAGAAATTCTTTCATGGAAAGCTTCATTCTAGATGGGAAGGACCTTATCTAATAAAACATGTATATCTATTCGGGGACCTTGTGATATGTGAGAAAGAAGGTGAAAAAAATGTTCATGGTAAATGGACAAAGGTTGAAAGCAATTGTTGAAGTTGGTCCAGACAAAGAAAATCAAAGTTTTGACATTGTGATGCTAGTTGAAGAACACCCGGTTGATGAACATATGTGCTTAAATGCACACGAAAGAGACATCTATTTCAAAGATGCTTTAAAGATTCCACAGGAATGAAAGAATCAAGAATCAATAAGCCCAGAGGAAGGGTAAAATTTAGTGTTAGTTGAAGGAAATCCCACCTAGGTTTGGGAACTTTTGCACCCAACCTTCACTTTTTAATACTTTTTCTTTGTTTTTAAATGGTTCCAAGAAACACACACACTTGTCTTTGATAATTTTTGTTTAGTTTTTTAAGATATGTAAGTTAATAGGTTGGAGAGAGTAAAGATGAGTGCAAACATGGCTATGTGAAGCAAATGTGGCATTCGTGCAATGGAATTATAAAGTATGAAGGTTTATGAATTTCTCAATGACAAGGCACTTTTGAAAGACTCACCACGACCTGGGTGATGCAAAATGGCCATGGAGGAATTAATGAATATGTTACAGAGAAGTGTGGAGTTGTGTGAAGGAATGGCCACGACCATGGTAGTCCCCATGACCAAGTCACACGAAGGATAACATGACTGTGGTATCCACCACGGGCATGGCAAGAGACACACAACACAGGCGTGGTGAGCCGCCATGACCAAGGTGAATGAATGAAAATGTTATAGGGACATGTGGAGGTTTGTGAAGGAATTACCACAACTGTGGCCTCCTCTACGGATGAGGCACATGAGGGTCACCAAGACCATGTCATCTACCACAGGCATGGCAAGGGTCATCTAGAAGCCGTCATCAATGCCAACATAGTCGTGGCATCCACCACGGTCATGCCACCACCACTCCACCTTGCCTGTGGTCCCCCGCCATGACCGTGGTGGGGGCCAACCCCACAAAAAATTAACTTAACTTATCCACTCACCACAAACCCCCCCCATTCGAACATTTTTCTCCGCACACCCCTCAGTCGTGGCGACATATGGTGACTAGCGCCAACTAAGATCTTCAACCTCCAGCCCTCTACAACCACTAATCAAACTCTAAAAGTCCTCCCCCATAGCTGTCCTACCCTTCTCCACCTCTCTCCACCATCCATTATCGTCCACCATAGCCATCCAGCTCCATTAGCCTCCATTTTCGCCTCCCAACAGTGCCCTAAATCCCCTTCGTCCAATCCCACTTTCACCTCCAATACAACTCCCAAATCACTCCTAAACCCTCACACCAACTCCCTAGCCCATTCACATGTCCATTTCACCCCTCTATCACCAAAATCCAAATATCAAAGTAATGTCCTCCACCTCCTCCACACCATGAAGGGAATGGGAAAGGTATGAAGAAGGGAGCTCAAAAGAGCCTTGAGGTAATCACTAGAGACAAGGTGTGCACCAAGAAGGTTTCCACCAACATCACCATCACATCACACATCCCTCATCACCTTCAAACTCCGCCTCTGCCTCGCTTCGTCTCTTATCATCCATGAGCGGCTCCCACACCCGATCATTGGATAATCACCACATCACGGACAACACTTATGATGAGAAAAAAGATAGGGCATCTGAGGAGAATATTGTTGTCATGATAGATTGAGTGGAGCCAGAGATCCATAAGTGTCCACAACGAGCAAAGGTGGAAACAACCCCATCTTCATCAAGGATCCCGCCTTGACCTACACCAACTCACCACTCCACATCTTCACTTGTGGAGAGACCACGACAGCAGCCACATGCAAGGATACAATCAATAATTGAAGAATAAGAGGAGACATCATTGCCACACCCCGAGCATAGAGTACCACTCAACATAGATATGAGCTCAGGGTCACAGACATGGCATGTTGATGAGGAGGAGGATGATAGTAATGAGGAGGAGCTCATTTTCAAGCTAGAGGACAGTGTGGCCTATCTAGAGGTAGAAAAATTGAAAGGGATAGGTAATATGCCTGAGGGGGTATCTTATGGGAGGGGCAGACAAAGAAAAATAAACATCACCCCCTCTGTTCTGAGTGCATGACCAGGAGGGTCATCTCAACTAAGTATGGACGTAGAAAGGTGATTGATGACTTAGGCATCAAAGAAGTAGTAGAGGACAAGTTGTTTGACGTTGGGTTGTGGAAAGTGATATTCACATCACAAACCATGTATGTGGATTTGACACAACAGCTCTTTGATACTCTTAAAATGGTCAAAGTTAGAGGAGAAGATGTTATCAAATTTTCAATGTTGAATAAAATCCACACACTCACTATTTCTCAATTGAATTGCATCTTTGTCATGGATGCTGAGGAGACCAAGAAGATGAATGAAGAATAGATTGAGAAGGAGACTGACATTGAATATTATGGCTTTTGGTATAGCGTGACTGGGAGTTCAAGATACACCATGGAAATCCGCAACCCTTTGATCTGGTATGTGTAAAAGGTCATAGATAATACCATTTTGGGAATATATGACAATCGGAGGAGCATATCACAGAAAGACCTCTTTGTTTTACACGAGATTATCAAAAGATAATATATATCAACCTAAGGGCACTTTTTATATACTATATGAGTTCAATTCATTTCAAGAAAAAAAACTCCATTTGTCATGGGAGGAATTGTAACCTCAATTGCACTAGCCCTAGGGTGTGATATCTTAGGTCTCACAGAGGAAGGGGGAATGTTTATCTGAAATACATCATTCTCTCCCAAATGATCACTACTAAAAACAAAAGGTTGATGTATAATGTGAAGCCCAGAGTAATATGAACAGATCTTGAGCTACCCTACCATGTTGTCCCACTCCTCTCTGGTATGGGTGTCCCTAACCTTCTAGATGAAAAGTTGAAATAGTGGGAGAACAACAACCCCAGGGAGAACTACAACGACATTGTTGTACATGGAGTAGGGGAGTCAAATATCCAGGGGAAGCAAGAAGAAGAAGAGTAGTGAAGGCAAGACCGCGGGGTGAGAAGAAGGGATGAGGCAACATCCCAACTGCAGCAACCTTCAACAAACACTTACAACATGTCATCCATACAGGTGAAACTTAAAGGTATTCAAAATACACAACAAGATATGTAACTCATCCAACAATACATATGGCATGACCCACAGCAAATGCACTACTAGGTGAACCACATGTGTAATTACCTCCGTGCACAAGCTCAAAAGATCCCCGAATGGGGTGAAGATTTCTAAAGTGGTATCGCGGGCTACCAAGAAACATACCCGACCCCTCAAGACTACTAGGGTCACTTCTACCAGTTCCCTCCAGCCTGCCCAGGTTGTCCACCTCCAGTAGTAAGCCATCATCATCATCAGCCAAACCAGCCTTAGTAGGGAGACCTACACATGGATCAGCCCCACCAACTGTGACACCTACCCTACTTCCCCTAAACTCTAGTTTTATGTTGAGGACAACATCATTCAAATTTTGGGGTGGTAGGGCAGTATGCACCACCCTCTCTCTCTCTCTCATTTTGTTGAAGTCTATTCCATCTTGCCATTGACTATTTGGTTGAAATAAAACCACACCTTATCTAGTTTAGTTTTCTTTACTTTTTCATACATGCATACAGGTAGTTGTTTTCATTTTTGCATAATTTTTCAAAAAAAATCTATTTTTTCTTTTTCATGCCATGCATTGCAATTTCATGTAGATTTTGGTAATTTTTGTGTGTTTTAGCTAGAATTTGATGCTTTATGATTTAATTTTCCTAAAGTAGGTTTATATGTGATTAAAGTGCCAATTGGCACCATTTTGGCCAATTTTTCCCAAACTTGAGAGTTCTTACCCAATAGCATGTTTCAACTGAATCTCTATATGTTGTGATAAGATGACTAAATCTTGGACAATGCAACTTGTGTTTGATGTTTTTGTCTAGAATGAGTCCTAAGTTGGCATTTACATGTGCTCCAAGCCTCTTGAAACAATCTAATGTTTTGAATAAAAGGGTGATTCTTGCAAGTCTTGAATGTTTGGGATTTATTTGTTCTATATGAAAAGAATGCAATCTACCATACTGTTCATTTTATGCATGACTTGTTTGATTTGTGAATGTTACATGGACTAGCTTACTTGAGTGAGATTATATATGAATTTCCACTGCTTGTGACTCCTCTTTGACCCAAAATTTCTTATACCATCTTCTTACCTCTCCGCCTCATGAAAGGATGCCAAAGTGCACGTATTAGCCTTAATCACCCCGAAAAGTTTGTGGTGACCATATCTTTACCTCGCCGCTTCACTGTCACCACCATGATCCCTACCTACACCAAGGATAATGAACATGGTAGATGATTTGTAAACTTTATGGTTTCATTCTATGATAGTTTAAGCAATTTAAATCTCATTTTCCATGCTTCTACTTGTGGTTTGTGTCTAAGATTATGAATTGCTTGTGATTGTGTGCTTGAACCCACCTAAGACTAGGAGAAGATAGCATATGTAGGGCTATTTTAGGAGTTTCCCGTAGGTCTAATTAGTGGATCCCTAGATAGCACCCCATCTTCACCTACATATAGTCCTTATCCAACTCCTAGCTGTGTGATCTAAGTAGCTACTATAGGGTTGATTGGTGTAATTGCCTAGGAGTTTGCTAAAAGATAGGTGGTGAGTAATGTGGGGTGAAATACCCTCACCTCTACTCCTCAATTATACCTTTGGCTCCCAACTACACTAAGCAATCCTATAATACAAACCTATATTAGTGAAATCCTAGTGAAATATCACCTATACCTTAGGCTAACTAATAGTGTAGGGTTGATTTCTTAGCATTTGACTAGTTGTTTGGTTTAGCAATCTAGAATGAATGATTAAGCTTGCTTGTTCTATCTTTTCCCCAAATGGAATCCTAGAGTCATTCCCAAATGGTCAATCTATCTTCATCATATGTAAAGCCTATCTTGTTAACTTAGCTTGCTCATGCCAGTTAGTTGCTTGCTTTCAATTTGTCCTTAATTAATTGTCTATTTCTTGCTAGTTAGGATTTGCTTGAGTAGCTACTGCTCTTTTGAGCTTGATAGTTTTGATCTTGCTAGTTAGTTGTAATCTAGGTCATTAATTTCTCTAGTGCTTAACTTACTCCGTTGGTGTATCTTAGTTGTAGTTTCTTTCTCTTACTCGGCTAGTTGCCTTGCTTAGTTAGTTAGACTTAACTTGTTTATGGTAACATAGGGTTTTTGATAATCTAGTTTCCTTCTTGCCTTTAGTTGCTTGAATCCTTAGTTTCATTAAATTAACCATCTACAAACCCTAAAAACCCTACTCTCCACATTAGGAACATAGTCACCCTTACTTTGTCTAGTGCCATGTCTCTCCCTGTGGATCGACCCCTCACTTTCCTTTTGCCTATACTACAATACGATCATCTGCGCTTGCGGGTGATTTATTGTTGTCTAAGTGATTGTGTTAGTATAGGCCCCCATATAAATTTGAAATATCAATGTGTATTCTTCTTTGAGAACATCTAATAAAATCCAATTGATTGGGTGTGTGTTGAGAAAACACACCACATTATTTTGTGTTTTTCAAAATGGAGTTATGAATTATAAGCCAACTAAAAATTCTAATCCTGGCTAGTACCAGGGTAGACCATATGGCATTCCATTTACCATCAACTAAGACATGTTTGTCCACATTAATCTTGACATAAGACATTTTTTGTGTATAGACTAGTCTCTGTATGGTTTGATACTTTAATGTCATTTGATTCTCCTTGTATTTGTTTCCTTTTCTTGATTGTCTTCAATACCACCTCCTCCAAGAACCAAGCTTTCAAGAAGTCAATATCCCATCCTCCTTCCAAGTTTAATAGGTGGTGCACTAATACGTCATCTAGCTCCACTGGTATGTTTTTAAGATTGTGTTGATGAAGGGTGACAATCCCTTTCACCCATCTATCATCCTGAACATGTGTGTTCATCCCACTCAACACATTCATGTGAATGTTTTCCATCCTTAACTTCTTGCTTCTCATAATCATTGTGCACAATCTAGAGTACTGAGCGGTTGATCCATCCACATAGATACTGAATATTGCAGACATAGCCTTTCTCCACAAACTATCTTTGTTAATACATACATCCCACACATTTTTCATGAAGAGTTCCCTACTTTCACTCTTATAGTGGATTCTTATACAAGGCATCCCTTCTTCTTACAACTAGTCACCTTGTCCTAGTGACCATTAAATTGGATCTTTCTTTCCTTCCACCACCACAAATGAAACCACAAATCATGTTGTCCACCGCATCACAAACTTTTTAGAGGTATCGTTATCATTTGCATAACAAATGTAGTTATTGTTTCCATTGTGGCCTTAGAGAAACTAACATGACTAGCTAGTGATAGGCACCATGATCACCAGACATTAATTCTTTTTTGTTGGTTTCTCTTGAATCTATTCTCATTATAGATATCCTCTTTAACATATTTGGGCATTCTTTTAGCAACGAAGATCTGAGTCTTCTCAATTGAAATTGACCCCCTAAAGCCTCCTCAAACTTCCCAAATCACTCCATGATAGTCCTAATATTTCTCCTATCAAATTTAGCAAATTAGATTATCTCTTATGCAAAATAGTGATGTGCAGTCTTGATGTTTCTCCCCAGAAGTCTCACAGGTGACCATTGATTGGATTCCACTCTAATCTGGGTCATCAGACTCAATGGTTCTATGCTTAGAACAAAAATGCATGTTGACAATAGGCCACCTTGAAGATATGAATGTAGATGAACTCTTACCATTCCATTGCACAATAGTCGAGCCCCTAGTAATTGAGTTCATGATGTATTTCTTGATATTATGTGGTAACTTCACTTTGATTAATATATCTTAAATGAATGTCCATGGAATTCTATCATAAGATTTTTTCATGTCTATTTTTATGGCCATGCTTCTCGCCTTCTTTTTCTTCTCCACACTATATATAAGCTCTTGAAGCACCACTATATTTTTGATACTTTTCCTTCCTAGGATGAAGCTACTCAGAGCATGTGATATCCATCTAGAGATCCAATGTTTCATCCTTTTCACCACTACCTTTGATACCAGTTTAAGACTAATATTGTTGAGAGATATTTGCCTAAATTGTTTGTAGTTTTCAGGCTTGTTACACTTTGAAATTAGTACAATTGTTGAGTTGCATAGTTTTGTACTAAGTGTACCACCAATCAGTGCATGGGTGATCATTTGCATCATGGAGTATTTATCAATCACCCAATTCTTCTGGATAAATAGTGTGTTGATTCCATTGGGTATTCCCTCTTTCTAAGGGTCTATCACTTTCAAGATCACCCATACTTCATTCATAGTGGGAGATGCGGCGATCTTGTTGTTATGGTCTTCCTTGAGTTTAACAAAACTTTTCCCAATGTCCTACAAAATAGAATTGTTAGTGGATACTGAATCTATAAGTATATCCTTGAAATAATTCAAGACATGTTGTCTCAATTTGTCCTCCACTTGGATACAACACCTGGTACCATCCTTCATCTTGGTCACCATATTGGCCCTCCACATTTGGTTGACATACGCATGGTAAAATGTTGAGTTGTTGTTGTCATTCATCAACTAGTTGATGTGGCTTTTCTCCTTCCAATGTTTCATTGTTGTCAATCAACCTTCCACAATAACAATTGACCCGGGACATAATCAGAATGTATATATATGTACTCTTAATATTGATATGATCTCATTTCTCCAAGTCATGTACTTGAAGACATATGTCATTGAGTTATATTATTCTCTAGAAATTTATAATGTTACATCATTATCATAACTAAATAAATAAAATAAATTGGAAGCTTGCCTTTATTTATTTAATCAAATCAATTACAAGTTATGCCATTACAATCATCATATGATTGGCTCTCAGGGCATACATACCAACAGACTCCCAGTTGCAGTTAGATCCAATCACCCACGAATCTTATCCCAAGTGATCTAACATGACCATCATACTTTTGTTGTGAAAGTGCCTTTGTTAAGGTGTCAGCAATATTGTTCTCAGTTGGTACTCTACAAATCTTTACATCTCCTCATTGTATGATCTCTTGTATGATATGGAACCACCTTTGTATGTGAATTGAGTGCAGATGTGATATGGGTTCCTTAGCTTGTGCAATACTCCATTGTTGTCACAATATAGCTTGATTGTGTCGTTGATTCTTGGAACGAACCCAAGTTCTATAATGAACTTCTTGATGCATACATACTCCTTTGCTACATTCGATGCAGTAATATACTCGGCCTTTGTTGTAGAATCGACAAATGTCTCTTGCTTGCAACTCTTCCAGCTTACAACTCCATTATTTAGGCAAAATGTGAATCTTGATTGCGATTTGTAATCATCTTTGTCAGTTTGGAAGCTTGCATTATTGTAACCTTTTGCCACCAACTCTTCCTCTCGGTCATAGACCAAGAATTGATCCCTAGTCCTTCTCAAGTACTTGTATACAAGAAGTTTGGACGGGCATTGCTGAGGCATATGAAATCAAACTCATGTGTTCCCTTTCTTCATAATAATTGGGACTTTGATCCTTAGAGATGGTAACTCCATGTAGCATGGGCAGGTTTCCTCTCTTCAAGTTCTCCATGGTGAAATTCTTCAAAACTTTGTCAATGTATGAGCTTTGACTTAGTCCAAGAAGCCTCTTGGATCTATCTCTATAGATCTTTATCCTCAAGATGTAGGATGTGTCTCCCAATTCTTTCATAGGAAACATATTTCTTAGCCATGTCTTTACCTTTTGTAAATAGGGATGACATTCGCCATCAATAATATGTCATCTACATATAATATGAAGAATGTCACTATGCTCCCACTAACCTTCTTGTACACACAAGGTTCATCTTCATTTTGAATAAAGTTGAACCCTTTGACTGTCTTATCAAAATGAAGATTCCAGCTCCGAGATGCTTGCTTCAGTCCATAGATTGACCTTTGTATCTTACAGACTTTATTTGCAAACTTTAGATTTATAAAACCCTTAGGTTGTGTCATGTACACATCCTCGAGAAGATTCACGTTAAGGAATGCAATTTTAACATCCATCTTCCAAATCTTATAGTCATGATAAGCTGCAATAGCAAGCATGATCCAAATGGATTTAACCATGGCCACTGGAGACAAAGTTTCATCATAGTAAATACCTTGAACTTGTCTAAAACCCTTTGCAACCAATTTTCCCTTACAGGTTTGAAATTTTCCATCCATGTCAGTCTTCTTCTTGAAGACCCACTTGCACCCTATAGGTTTTACCCCTTCAAGTGGATCCACCAAAGTCTGTACTTTGTTGTTATACATGGATTCCATCTCAGATCTCATGGCCTCAAGCCATTTCTTAGTTTATGGTCCTTCAATAGCATCTAGATAGGTTATTGGCTCATCATCTATGACCAATTCACTGCCTTCCTGAGTTACAAGATATCTAAATCTTTCAAGCTCAATGTGTGTCCTATTAGCTACAAGGTTCATGTGTTACTTGAGGGATTTGAGACTCCATAACACCTTGTGATTCTCTTTGTTCCTCTTATTCATCTATCAGTTCTATGTTCTCTTGTTGGTCCTGAACCTCTTCGAGTTCCACTTTCATCCCACTGATTCCTTTGGAAATGAAATCCATCTCAAGGAATATAGCATCCATGGTGACAAACTTTTTGTTGTCAGATGGGGAATAAAAGTAATATCCTCTTATTATCTTAGGATATCCAACAAAATAACATTTATTAGATTTAGGACTAATCTTATTATAAAACATTCTTTTAACATAAGCTTCACACCCCCAAATCCTCATAAAAGATGCTTTGGGATGTTTCCCATGCCATTTCTCATATGTAATCTTTTGAACTGATTTAGATGTCACTTTGTTTAGTGTATACACGGTCATTTTTAGAGCATATCCCCAAAAGGTAGTTAGAAACTCAGCTAAGCTCATCATCGATTGCACGATATCTAGCAATGTGTCATTCCTCCTTTCTGACACACCATTATGTTGTGGTGTTCCAGATGGAGTCCATTGGGATACAATCTCATGGGCTTTAAGAAGGTTTTCAAACTTAGTTTAAGCATTCTCCATCTCGATTGGAATGAAGTGCATTAATGCTTTAACCAAGTTGGTTTTGTACTTCATTCGTAAACTCCTTGAATATATCAAGAGTGTTTGACTTATGTTTCATTAAATAAACATAGCCATACCTACTTAAGTCATCAGTGAAGGTAATCAAGTATGGATACCCACCTATAGAGGTTGTTCTAAAAGGTACACACACATCAGTATGTGTGAGTCATATAGATCAATGGCCCTCTCATTGTTACCAGTGAAAGGGGTTTTATCCATCTTTCCCAACAAACAAGATTCACATGTCTCTATTGATTCAAAATCAAAAGAGTCCAGATAACCATCCTTATGGAGTCTAGATATGTGATTCTCATTTATGTGCCCTAGACGACAATGGCAAAGGTATGTTTTGTTTGATTTGTTGAGTTGTAGTCTTTTGGTGTTAATATTATATACATCTATCTTTAGATCTAAAAAATAAAGACCATAAGACATTAGGGCACTGCCATAAAAGATCCCATCTTTGAAAATATGGCATCAACCCATTTTAATATGGAATTCAAATGCATCCTTGTCCATACAAGATACAGAAATGATGTTTCTACCTATAGTAGGTACATAATAGTAGTTCTTTAACTTTATTATAAGCCATGTGGATAGAAATAAACTATAGGTTCCAACTACGTTGGTCGCAACTCTTGTGCCATTAGCAACTTGCACTTCAACCTTGCTTTTCCCAAAGGCCTACTTCCTTTATGATCCTGCATATTCGAACATACATGATATCCAATAGTACCCATGATGAAGAAGTAGATATATTTATCTCAATAACATATATAGATGAAGTGGAGATCACCATCTCCATCTTCTTCCTGAATGCCTTAAAGTACAAAGGATGATTTCCTTTTGTACTTTTCTTTCTCCTTATCTTGAGTGTTGAAGATTTGGATTTGGGCTTGACCTTAGAACTTTACTCAGACTTTCTTTGATCCTTGGACTCAGCTCTATCGATCATCATCACGGGATTGTTCTTCTTCAATCTTGCTTTACCATGAATCAACATGGCAAGCACGTGTGACATATGTATGGCCATATTATTCATGTGATAGCATGCAATAAAGTGGTTGTATGATTTTGGCAATGTCTTTAGAATCATATTTGTGGCCAACTCTTGGCTCAAGGTGAATCCCAGTTCTTCAAGATGATACACATGTTCAATCATATTGAGCACATGTTCTTCTATTGAAGTTCCCTCTCTCATCTTAGACTCAAGTAGCACCTTTATGATATTGTCCCTTTCTTGCTTTGTAAGGACAAGTGTTACTTTCTTAAGACGTGTTGCCATCTCAAGAACACTCATGTCCTCACACTTCTCATGCAACTCATAGTTCATGCAGCTAAGCATAAGGTACTTTATCTCCAAGGCATCATTGGCATGCTTCCAGTACGCTTCCACGTGTTCCCTAATTACATCAAGAGCGGGTATTTTTTACACTGGTTTTTCCAGGACATAGATCTTGCAATCTTCATTGAGAACCCTTCTCAAAGTCCAAAACCAGTCCTCGAAATTTGTCTCGTCAAGTTTGTCCCTTTTGAGGACCGATCGCAATACGGATTTTTCATTTGACTCTACAAGAGAAAATTTGCATTTATCAAAGATTTTTTATTTGATTTAAAAATTTGACAATATTAATTAGGTCTTCAATTATTATCGCTCCCACTATTTTATTTAAAATTGATAGCCCACATATATAAATTCAAAATATTGCAACATAAAATACTCTAGTAGGCCAAATACAAGATGATTCAACTATGGCCCGACCAACACCACAAAACACAGTCAATTATCAAGGTAGGCAACTTTTTCTAATTGCATCATATGTAATTCTGGATAGATGTTATGTACAACTCCATGACATACTCATTTGCATGCTTCTAGTCTTAGATGCTCTAAGAATCACCTGTTTAAGCCAGACCCAACAGCCAACATGATAGATATGCACCCTGCGAAGGTAGAACCTACATATCTACCATCACACTTCTACGAGATAGACGGCGCACCCCGTAAAGGCATAACCTATGCTTAGTCAATCAAGATTTTCATGTGTGTTGTTGTTGGAAAGCATTTAAGACTTAATATGATTTTTATTTGAAGGAGTTTGTATTTATAAATACATATACTTTATCCAATCACCACATATATAGTACATATCATATACATGCTATACTCTACAATAAAAACATGCAATAAACAAAAGCAATGGTTATGGCCAGCGTAGTGTAATTCCTTGGAGCCACAAAGAATTACCACATCCTAGGTCCACATCATATGCAAAAACTTATTGTTGATGAAGATCTGTGCTTGTGAATTGGGTTGATCGGTTCAACCCTTGAACCAGTCAGCTCACCTCCTGGTCAGTCATTTGGCTGTATCACCAACTGTCTGAATCTTCTGTCCACCATTTGTTGGCTCCTCCATTTGATTGGTTGGGTCTACTAGATGGTCAGTCAGCTAATCCATCTGGTCCTCCTCGGTCATCTAGTCAGCCATTTCATCTCAAGTCGGTCGGTTGGCATCATCAGAACATCTTTCTTATTTGTCATAATAGGAAAGTAAACTATCCTATTTGGGATTATTGTGATATTTGTTTGGAGAAGAAATTATTTGCATCACATGTAATAAATAAACAATAAAACCAAAAATCCAATCATATCGATTCTCCCAGAATATATTATATTAATGTGGCTCTGATATCACTATAGGAAAATATGGCTACAGAACAGGCAACAAAAACAAAAAATGTAACTACCATATTCCCCATAAACTGGTGGATCGCTCAATAACATAAGATGAGAAGGATGGTTTCGAGGATATACCTGGTCCTGGAGAAAGTCTAGTGACATCTCTTCATCATTGTAGGTGCACAACCATCTTCTAGTTGCGATGGGACTCATCTGACTATTGCGCCTCTTGATCTTCACCACAGACTATAGCCTTCAACATTGTCGTCTACAACAGCTTCTCTCATCACTGATTGTTGGTTGATGTTGTCCTCCTTAGCGATGGGCAAAGGCCACCTCACCTCTAGATAAGTCCACATTGACTGCCTAGAACTCATGTCCTCCTTGTAGAATGTACAGGAAGGAGTTGTCCCTCCCGTTGGTGTACTAGTCACCAACTTGCTCTCCCAAAACAATGATCCTCAGTTGTTCCTCCCATTGATATCCCTTCTTAGTCGGGTAGTACTTGCTTGAGATCTCTTGGTAACCACAATCATAGAGTACAACAATTGACAGAGCAACCGATTCTCAATTATTTGTGTCATACTCTAAGAAGTCCCTAATACCCCTCTATTTATATGTTGGGTTAGGGTCAGGGTTCCCAGTCTGTATGGGAGTGGAAGGGATAGGAAGATCTTGAATTTTCACAACATGCAAACATCAAAATAGCAGTTTGGATACCCAGAAAATCGTTTGGCATGTGAGATGGTCATCTCACACTGTGAGATGGTCATCTGGTTGTTTCCCAATCACACATGAAATTGGAAAATTGTTTGCAATTAATGTTAAACATTAATTCCTTGAATCAATAGAATTGTGCAATCAAAACAATCAAAGTTTCTCACAAATTTGGGAAAGTTGTTACAACCTTCCACCAGCCCAACCGAGTTGACCAGTTCACCAAATGAACCAGTCATATTTCTTTTCCTGAGCCAGTTGGTTCACCCAGTGATTCGATCAATTAGACCCAGTTTAGTGCAGAACTTCACCAATTCAGTTCCAATCAGCCCAATACTCCAAACGGTCATCTCAACACTTGAGTCGATCATTTGTCACTCTAAATAGCCATCTCACTAAGTGAGTCAATTGTTTGGCAGTGCAGTCAGCTGATCTGTTGTGTGAATTTAATACCTAAACACTTTAATAATCAATTCAATCATCATTAAAGATTACAATCATCTTCTAGGTCAAGACTTATGTGTGTGAGCCTATAGGTTCCATATAACATTGGCAGTGAATGTTCATAACAACTTATGACATCATAAGCAATGAGAGGTGCCTAGTCACACATCATTTCTACCCAAGTAAATTGAAAGTTTGGGAATAACTTAAACCTTCAATCTATGCTTGGTGTTATATTGTTTGTATAATTTCTTTATCTCTGATATCTAGATTGAACTCGAGGCATGGAGCAATCACCCTCTTCAACTTTCAATCTTTTTTCTTGAATAAAACTATACTATCTAAGATATATGTAAGCTCAGTATCACATATTGACTCACATGTACTGTAACATACTAAAAATTGAACATATTCTCTTTTTGGCCCTTTTCCAAGCTTTTTCTTTCCTTTCTATCCTTTTTGGCCTTGATGTTTAAATTGTGAAATTTTTAGTGGTTTGGTTAATTATACCAATGGAAGGGTTTATGCACAAATACCTCAGTGAAAGCTTATTTAAGGATCTAAAATGCAAAATCACCACTTAAGTGGAACAACGGTAAATAAATTTGTACTAGAAGTGCAAGGCCCCAAACCTTGCTTAATGTATTGAACAAGCTTAATTACCATAATTCAGTGTTATAAACCTAAATATAACTTTGTGATGTGTTTTGAAATCATAAAATGAGCCTAAGTTTCAAATTTGGTTCAATTTGGATTTTTTTGTGCAAGTTATGCAATTTTAGGTACATTCTAGACTTTTATGTAATTTACCCAATTTAGCGATTTTCTTTGCAAATTATCATGTGCATTATAATCCTTAGATATTCCCTTACCATTCTAGATATTTTGAACCATGGGGAACCT
Source organism: Alisma plantago-aquatica (assembly GCA_963693085.1). Lineage (NCBI taxonomy): Eukaryota > Viridiplantae > Streptophyta > Magnoliopsida > Alismatales > Alismataceae > Alisma > Alisma plantago-aquatica. The sequence goes on from OY856409.1 coordinate 193,314,578, forward strand.
AGTTGCACCTTGGTTTGAAGATGTTTCTCTCCAAGGGTATTTTAGGGATTACCCACTTTATAAATGAGTTTTTTTTAGGGTAAGCGCTCTTCTATATTAGTTATGCAATTCAGCTCCAATGGAGTTCTTTACAATAGTAGGGAAAGAACTAAAGTTACTGAAAGAAAAGCTACTACTAGAGGCTAATCGGGCTACTTGGTGAGCAACCCCATTTGCCAATCTACGACAAAACAAAAAGGAAACGCTAGTAAACGATAAGCAAAGATGAGATATGTCTTCAAGGATGGTTCCCAGGAGATCCGCTCTTCTAGTCCCGGCCTCGATAAACTTGATTACTGTTTCAGCGTCGGATTCCACGATCACATGGGTGAGCTGCATGTCCTTGGATAGGATGAGTCCTTCTCTAATGGCTAGTGCTTCAGCGCACCGCGGGTCCTTCAATGACGGCTGCTTCTTCCCGACGATCCTTGTAGCTTCGCCATCCGCTTCCCTCCACACCATCCCGAGCCCGTCCCTGCCTTGTACGTTCACAGCGGCGTCGCAGTTGATCTTCACGTAGCCCACCGGCGGTCTGGACCAGCCCGCAGCTGCTGCTGCACTCGGGCATCCCGGCGGTCTGTTGGCCGTCTCTGGCTGGTATCGAACTAATGGACGGAGAGAATTCTTGATGACCATCGGGCTGCGGACATTGTTCCCAAACGTAACATCATTTCTCCTGCTCCAAATTGCCCAAAGGGCTGCAATCATATCGTCATCCGCTTTCCCACGTAAGGGCCACACTGCTGCCATGAGAGCTGCCCGCACCGGCTTGTTACCCAGTTGGCTCACGCGCCATTGCGTTTCCATCGGGTATTCCTTCCAAAGTTCCCAAGCTTGGTCGCACTTGAAGAGCATGTGACTGATGTCTTCTTTTCCCTTCCCGCAAATATGACAAATCCCATCTTGATGGCAATACCTATCAAACAACCTTCCTACGGTGGCCAACGAGCCAACGGCGCACCGCCAAAGAAAATGTGCTGCTTTGGGAGCTATTCCCGTTTTCCATATCGCGCGCCACACTTCTTTTTCTGCATGGTTGATCGGTTGTTCATTGCTGCTTGGTTGTTGTGTAGCCATCCAGTAGGCAGATTTCACAGAATAATCCCCACTTCTGCTTGGTCTCCAAAAAATACCATCCGGTCTCGTCGAGATTCCTAGAGGGGTCGCACACACCATATCAGCCACGTGTTGTGCAAACACCTCGTAGATCAGCCCCCGGTCCCACTGCATGGTATCTTGATGTATGAGTTGGTGCACCAGCTGTACTGTCGGTGAAGATATTCCCAACCTAGATTTGATGCTGCCATCTAGATTGGGAATCCAGTTGTCGGACCATATGTTGATGTCTTTGCCGTCGCCCACTCTCCACTGCATGCCATCAAGTACTATGCTCTTGGAATTCCATATACTTCTCCACGTGAAACTTGGGTTGTGTCCCCGTCTTGCTTGTAGAACACTGCTGGATGGGAAGTATTTAGCCTTGAGAACTTTGTACACCAACGTATCACTCCTGTGAACCAGCCTCCAGATTTGTTTGGCAAGAAGGACTTGGTTGAAGGCGCCTATGTCCCGGAAACCCATGCCTCCTTGGTTCTTCGGAATGCAAAGTTTTTCCCAACTGACCCATGCTATTTTCCTTTCACTATCTTTGGCTCCCCACCAAAATCTGGCGATGGAAGTGTTGATGGCGTCTAGAAGATAAGCTGGCAGCTGGAAAATACTCATCAGGTACGTTGGAATTGCTTGCGCCACAGCCTTAATGAGGACCTCCTTTCCCGCTTTAGATAACAGTTTTTCCTTCCAGCCTTGAAGTTTGCTCCATACCCGCTCCTGAATATACGAGAAGGCTTGCTTCTTGGATCTCCCCACCGCTGCTGGTAATCCTAGGTACTTGCCATGCCTCTCCACCTCTTGGACTTTAAGTACTTGGCAAATCTCATCTTTCCTCTCCCTGGATACTCCCTTGCTGAAGGCCACCTCAGTTTTTGATAGGTTGATTTTCTGACCGGATGCCCGTTCGTATTGGCTGATAATGTCAGCTAATATCAGGCATTCTTCTTTGGTTGCCCTCGTAAAAAGAATGGAGTCATCTGCAAAGAAAAGGTGAGAAATATGCGGCCCGTGCCTGCTGGCTCGCACTCCATGGATTTTTTTCTGTTGTGTTGCCAAGTTAAGTAAAGAAGAAAAAGCTTCAGCACATAAAATGAAAAGGTAGGGAGAAAGAGGGTCACCCTGTCGCAGTCCTCTGGAAGGTTGAGTCTTCCTGGTACGATCCCCATTGATAGCAAAGGAATGAGATACGGACGACATACAACTCATAATTTTTTTCCTCCAAAGCTCACCGAAACCCAACCTCTCCTGCACGTAATCCACAAACCCCCATTCTACACGGTCATAGGCTTTAGACATGTCGAGCTTCAGCGCTATGTGTCCCTTCTTTTTCCTCTTCTCTCCTTTCATAGTGTGAAATAACTCATATGCCACCAACACATTGTCGGTGATAAGCCTACCCGGGATGAAGGCACTCTGCTGTTCCGATATGATTTTATCCATTAGAGGACGTAAACGGTTGGCAAGGACTTTGGCTGCAATTTTGTAGATAACATTACACAGACTTATCGGCCTATACTCCCCGATCTCCTTTGGCGATTTCACTTTTGGTATGAGGACTACCAACGTAGAGTTAACCTCATCTATATTATAATCAGATTTCCACCACCCCTTGATATAGTTTGCCACGTCATCTCCCACAATATGCCAATATTTTTGGAAAAACATAGCTTTCATACCATCTGGCCGTGGTGCTTTATTCGGATGCATTCCTTTCAAAGCTGCTTGGATTTCCTCATTGCTGATTTCTCTTTCCAGCTCTTCATTTTCCCCCTCTCCGATTTTCCTCTCGAGACCTCCCACTGCCTCCTCCCAGCCCGATGGATTTGATGTTTGGAACAGCCCCTGGAAAAAGGTAGTGATGACTTTCTCGATCTCTTCTTCCTTCGTTCTCCATTGACCCTCATTATCGTTGATGTCCTCAATCTTGTTTCTCTTCTTCCTGTGAGAAGCTTTGTGGTGAAAGTACGCCGTATTCCGGTCACCAGCCTTCATTTCATTCACCCTTGCTCTAGCATGCCAATATTTTTCATCACGTCTATGCCACTCCTGAAGTTCAGCTGCCATGCTTGCGCATCTGTCGAGGTTGGTTCTGTCCGGCGGTAGAAGTTGTGCCTCTCCAAGCTGTGCTTCTAGCTCCTTGATCCTTCTTTTCATTTTCCCAAATTTTTCGTTTGCCCAGGATTTTAGTTTAAGGCCACATCTTGCCATCTTCCCTTGTATCTCCATCGCAGCTCCTCCTTCCCATGCTTCTTTAATGATTTGTTCACATGCCTCATCCTCCACCCACATGGGTTCAAAGAAAAAATTATCATGTTGTCTTCTTTGACGCCTTCGCCTATACTCCGTGTGAATGATAACCGGGGAGTGATCCGATTCTACAAAAGGTAAATGGATGACTCTTGCCTGTGGAAATCTCGCTGCCCAAGCGGGGCCCGCTAGTGCCCTGTCCAGCCTTTCACGAACAAGGGTTTCAGGTGTTTTTCCCCTCTGCCATGTGAATATATTGCCACTGTATCCCAGATCTGTCAGATCGCAATCATCTATCACATCCCGGAAATCCTGCATGTAGCGTAAGGGCTTCGGTGGACCTCCCATCTTTTCTGTGTTAGAGACTATTTCATTGAAGTCCCCAAAGAACACCGTAGGTAAATCAGATGCATTTTTTAGCTCTCGTATCAAACTCTAAGTGTTGTGCTTTTGCTGCTGGTCCGCCCATCCATAAATACCCACAGCCCTCCATTTCCCGGTATCAGTCCCATCTCCAACTTCACAACTGCAGTGATGCTGCGAATAAGATATGACGGTAAGATCAACATCCTTCCACCAAAGACCAACTCCTCCAGACCTGCCCACTCTATCAATGCATATCCCTTGCGTGAAGCCACATTTCCTTTTCACTGCTTCCAGATCCACCCCAGTGACGAGTGTCTCCATTAAGAAGACAAGGTGTGGGCTCTCCCTCCAACACCAAGAACGGAGGGTGTTAACCGTGTCAGGGTTGCCCAACCCCTGACAGTTCCAGCTCATGATTTTCATTGCTGTTCACGGAGCTGGACTCCGCCAGTCTCCACTACTTGAACATCTACTGTCCCATCTTTGTGTACTGTGCCTTCACCGCTCCTTGCTTTCTTGGCTGCATCTTCCGTAGGACTGATCATGTCAAGCTCCATATCACAGTATTCAGAATGTCTTCCTCTCTTCCCTGACATCGTGTCCCAGACCACTTCATGCTCTGGAATCCCGAGACAATGTGCCCTGCTCATCTTGTACACCCACGGTGGCTCCCGACTTTTCTTCGTCTCACACTTCCCTTTTTTTCCTGTCTTCTTTCTGTTATATAGCTTTTTTTGCGCCCTCGTCCGAGCCTGGCTCTGGGTATACTCGTTTATTGTTCTTCTTTCTGTGCCTACCGTATCTGGTGCCTCCGGTACTGCCTCTTCATCTGCAACTGTCTCGTTGATCTTTCCTGTGTTTGTGATAGCTGGGTCTACCTCCACTACCACGGTAGATTGGCCTCTGTCCCTCACCTCCAGAAGTTCACTCCTTCCGTAGGTTTTACTTCTGCTGTCCTTCTTTCTTATAGCTACCTCCTCGTCGGCCATACCCTTACTGCTCCGTCCGCTGCTCTTCTGGACCTCCTCCCGTTCAGGAAACAGGTCGGATATATTCCCTACGGACTCACCACTGATCTCTCGCTGCTGCCATGGATGCTCCCTATCTGCACTCGCAGCCTTTTGATTCTGGGATGTTGCCGCAACTGCTGCCGTGGTGCCCTCCTGTTTGGTCGCAGCCCTACTGTCGTTGGACGACCACGATCTCGACGAACCCTCCTGCGTCGGTTTATGTTTGAAGATGATCCTCTTCGTAGCCCTTATATTGCCGTGTAGTTCTTATTGTAGTGATGTCCTCGGCTTCCTCGGCGAGGCCTTCAGCCACGGCCCCCATTGCCTTTCCCCTTCGTCCCCCTCCGTTCTTTCGTCGCAATCCCTCTCAGCATGCCCTAGCCGCCCACAGGTGTGGCAGAAGTGCTGTAACCTTTCATACTTCACGTCTAGGTTTAGGATCTTGTTGTGGTTGCCCGTGATCCGTAGAACTCTCTTCAGTGGCCTTGTGATGTCCAGGTTTACGCGGACTCTCGCCGACGTTTCCCAGCCAAGCTCGTCGACGTCCAGGTCGATCACGTCGCCTAGCCTGCCTGCTATCTTCCTGATCGCCTGGGGTGTCCGGAAACCCAATGGAAGCCCGTATATGCGAACCCAAAAAGGCGTCTGTTTGATCACAATCGAACCCGGTTGTTCTTCCCTCTCGATTTCTTTGAAGATCAGAAGTTTATTCTCGAAATTCCACGGTGCTCCATCGACCACCTTCTGTTTGTCCCTCCAATTGAAGAATTGGATGATGAATATATCTCCCTCCAACTGTTTGAACACGACCTTCTGTGAGAGTCCCCACGCCTGTGTTAGCGTACGTTTCATCGCCCAGAAGTTTGGTGATCTGTCGGAGAGGATGCGCGCCACCAGCGCCAGTCCCAGATGTTCGGTTTCCTCCTCCGTTTGTTCTTCCCTGATCTCGATCGGTTCCTCTTCCTCTGCTGTGAGTTGTAGCCGTGCGTATCTCTCTGCTAAATCCTTCGCCATCCTGGGGAGAGTACCAGAAAAACCGCCCTGTCCTTGGACCTGCAAGAGAAGGCAACCCTGTCGGGTTAGGAAAGCTCCCACACGCCGGAACCCTAGTCGCCAGAGCGCTAGGTCACGGGCGCGAGGAGAGATTGTTACCCACTTTATAAATGAGTTTATCTTTAAAAGATATCAACCAATGGGGTTATTTGTTTGATTGGAGGATGGTGTAGATGGCCTAGAAGTCTCCATAGGTTTTTAGGACCCACATTTAATATGAAAGAAATCTCTATGAGTTGTCCTCTTGCATGGCCATGAAGCCCTAGGCTAAGGACACATGGAAAGTCCTGTAGACACCTAATGCTTGCCCCCTTCTTTATAAAGTCATGTCTACCCCTTCCCACCTCCCAATTTGAAAACTCTTTCTCTCCTTCTCTTTACTCTGTATTAGAGCATCATTCCTACATGGGACATAATCCTTAGATATTCCCTTACCATTCTCAAGATTTTGAACCATGGGGCACCTAGTTGCACCTTGGTTTGAAGATGTTTCTCTCCAAGGACATTTTAGGGATTACCTTCTTTATAAATGAGCTTATGTTTAAAAGTTATCAACCAATGGGGTTATTTATTTGATTGGAGGATGGTGAGGATGGCCTAGAAGTCTCCATGGGCTTTTAGAACTGACATTTGATATACAAGAAGTCTCTATGCAATGTACTCTTGCATGAACATGAAGCCCTAGGCTAAGGACACATGGAAAGTCCAATAGACACCTCATGCTTCCCCCCCTTCTTTATAAAGCCATATCTACCCCTTCCCACCTCCCAATTCGAAAAATCTTGATCTCCTTCGCTTTCCCCCATCTTAGAGCATCATTCCTACTCTATTTGGCCACGAAGGTGTTGTCCCAAGGTAAAAGAGAGTGCTTACCTTGGTGAAGAAGGCTCCTAGGGTTCCAAATTTGCTCTATTTAGGCTTTCTAAATCTCCTTGTGGATGACTTCGACCAAAACTAGTAAGTTTCCTCCTTCCCTTCCCTATTTTCATGTTGCTAGTATTCCTCCCACCTTCTTCTAGGTTAGAACCATAGCCTTCCATGGTGAAACCCCACCTAGAACCCTTAAACACCTCATCTCCATGTTCTTTTTCTAGGGTTTTTTACCTCTAAAGTGGAGAAGGTGCTTCTTGTTCGAGATAGGAGATTTGTTGGTGAAACCAACCCCTCTAGCTTGGGAACCTTGCTTCTTGAACCTATCCACCTCCCCTAGAGGCCAGTTTTATAACCCCCTCCCATATATTTCTTACTATATGCTTAAGACTCATGCTTCTATGTTTATAATAGATGATCTCCATCTCTATTTACCATGGTCTTCTAGGGTTTTGGTTTCTTACAGTATTACCTTCTCTAGTAGCTCTAGTTTTGTTGCATATGCATCTCCAACCCTGATATTGGGTCAAATGGTGTTCTCTCTCTCTCTCTCTCTCTCTCTCTCTCTTCAAGGATTTTTGACTTGTCATTTCTTGATTGATTCAAATTGAAATTTCAGATCTTTTAATGCGCTTATCCAAATTTGACAAATAAATATGTTTTAGAATCAAAAAATTAATCTCTATCTAATAAAAATATTTTCATGGTCTGATTTCGAGGTTTGACGAAGAGTGATTTTTGTAAAATGAATTCAATGCATAAAATCCATAAAAAATACATCTTAATCATCATAACTCCAAAGTTAACATAAAAAATATATTTCATGATCAAGAGAACCTAATAAGTTCATTGGTGAGGTTTTCAGAGTCAGTGTAGCTAGATTTTGGTATGCTACAAGACTCCATCCCCTTAAAAAGGATTTCATCCTTGAAATCTAACTACCAAACATCATCAAACCAACTACTCTCCACCCCTTAAAAGGTTTGACCTACCAAGACAAACTAATCTATAGGTTAAATGGTGAGTCAAACTAAGCCATGTACAAGATCCATCACGCTTCCAATGTGCACTTTAATTTCTTACTAAACACCAAACTTCAAAGTCTAGGTTCTTAGGGATAGACTATCCAAACATGTGGTTCTAGGGGACATAAGAGAACTATATTGGGTATCCATCCTCAAACAAGTCATTACACCTGATAGACAATATCAACATATTAGGTTCTTAGGATTATCCAACTTTGGTTCCTAAGTCCACTACTATCTATAGGCATGCTATTTTGGACAGTCAGTATCAGCTCAGGCTAGGCATGTATCATATGGATCTCGGAGTCCTCGTAAACCAAGCTAGTGGTGCGAAGGAAAATCTTGCCAGCCCCCGAACCTTGATCCTTTCTAGAAACCTTTTCTTTCAACTTATTCCCTATTGGCTACCTAACAGGCTCATTACATTAAGGTTAACTAAACATGTTTCTAATGTGAAACCCTAAATAGAGCAAATTTAGAACCTTAGGAGTTTTCTTCACCAAGGTATGCAGCCTCTTTTACCTTGGGACAGAACCTTCATGGCCAAACATATTAGGAACAATGCTCTAAGATAGAGGAAAGAGAAAGAGAGAAAGAGTTTTCAAATTGGGAGGTGGGAAGGGATAGATATGGCTTTATAAAGAAGGGGGCTAACATGAGGTGTCTATGGGACTTTCCATGTGTCCTTAGGCAATGGATTCATGGTAATATAGGACGACAGCCATATAGGCTTCTTGAATATCAAATGTCAGTTCTAAAAGCCCATGGAGACTTCTAGGCCATCCCCACCGTCCTCAAATCAAAGAAATAGCCCCATTGGTTGATAGCTTTTAAACATAAGCTCATTTATAAAGAGGGTAATCCCTAAAATGCCCTTAGAGAGAAACACCTTCAAACCAAGGTGAAACTAGGTGCACCATGGTTAAAAATCTTGAGAATGGTAAGGTAATATATAAGGATTATAATGCATGTGATAATTTGCAAACAAAAGCTCCCGAATGGGTAAATTGCATAAAAGTTTAGAATGTACCTAAAATTGCATAACTTGCACAAACAACATCCAAATTGAACCAAATTTGAAACTTAGGCTCATTTTATGATTTAAAAACACATCCCAAAGTTATACTAAGGTTTACAACACCTAATTAAGGTACCTAAATAAACTTTCACTGAGGTATTTGTACCTAAACCCTTTTATTATACAAATAGTGAATAAATGTCCACCAAACCACTATAATTTCCACTAATTAAACATCAAGGAAAAAAGGATAGAAAGGAAAGGAAAAGCTTGGAAAAGGGTAAAAAAGAGAATATCTCCAAGTTTCATTCCGTTACAACACTCCACCCCATAAAGAATATTTCTTCCTCAAAATAACAAGCAAAGAGAGGAGGGTGAGTATGAAACATCTTATCTTTAACTCCAAGGTTATTTCTTCCAAACCATAAAACATCCACCAAAACTTTCAATAACTAAAACTCCTTATTTTTTTAACTTGGGAGTTAGATTCGAGAGTTCAGATTCTTCACCAAAAACTCCTCATAGGTTAGGTTGTCATGGATCACTAAGGGTTCCACTTTTACGATTTCTTTTTAACATTTTTAGCTTATTAGCATTAGATTCATTATGATATTACATCATCCTCATTATTCTTTTAGTTGTGTCTCATTGTATTCAAAAGAGTTATATTTCATTATTATTCTATAAACCATATATATTTCTTATTTACCTCATTATGAGTTTTAGTGCAATAGAGTTTATTATCTCAATATTCATTATTATATCTGATCATAATCTTTCATAATTTGTTTTGCCAAACCACTATAAATTCCAAAATTTAAACATCAAAGCCAAAAAGGATATAAAGGATAGGAAAATCTTAAAAAAGGTCCAAAAAGAGAATATGTCCAAGTTTTGGTATGTTACAGAAAACTTAGGGTGAAATATGCACATACCTCTTTACTGATATTAATTAGTAACTTTCACCACTTTAATTGAGTCCAAATTCCACTTTGCCTATTTTCAATGTATTAACATGTATTAGAGTACATAATGCACATTAATGTATAGAAACCCTAATTTTAGACCTTTTAATAAAAACTCATATTTATATTCTGAAAATATCACCAATGAACTTATTGGGTTCTCCTAATCAAGAAAACATATTTTTATGTTAATTTTGGAGTTATGATGATTAAGATGTACTTTTTATGGATTTTATTCATTAAATTAATTTTCCATAAATCGCCCTTTGTCAAACCTTGAAATCATACCTCGAAAGCATTTCTATTAGATAGAGATAAATTTTTTGATTCCATAACATATTTATTTGTCAAATTTGGATATCATGTTAAAAGATATGAATTTTTCAATTTGAACCAATCAGGAAATGACAAGTCAGAAATCATCAAGAGAGAGGAAGAGAGAGAGAGAGAGAGAACACCATTTGACCCAAAATCAGGGTTGGAGATGCATAGGTAACCAAACTAGATTTTCTAGAGAAGGTAAAATAGTAAGAAACCAAAACCCTAGAAGAACATGGTAAATAGAGATGGAGATCGTCGATTTTAAACATAGAATCATGAGTTTTAAGCATGTACTAAGCAATAATTGAGAAGGGAGTTATAATACTTGCCTCTAGGGAAGGTGGAAAAGTTCAAGAAGAAAGATTCCTAAGCTAGAGATGTTGGTTTATCCAACAAAGCTCCTATCTCGAGCAAGAAGTATCTTCTCCACTTTAAAGGTGAAAAACCCTAGCAAAAGAACATGGAGATGAGGAGTTTAAGGCTCTAGGTGGGGTTTCACCATGGAAGGCCAAGTTTATGATCTGGAAGAAGGTTGGAGGAATACTAACAGCATGAAAACGGGATAGGAAAGGAGGAAACTTACTACTTTTGGTTGAAATCACAAAGAAGGAGCTTTAGAAACCCTAAATAGAGCAAATTTGGAATCCTAAGAGTTTTCTTCATCAAGGTAAGCACCCTCTTTTACCTTGGGACACCACCTTCTTGGAAAAACAAAGTAGGAATGATGATCTAAGCTGGAGGAAAGAGAAGGAGAGAAAGAGTTTTCAAATTGGGAGGTGGGAAGGGGTAGATATGGCTATATAAAGAAGGGGGCAAGCATAAGGTGTCTATGGGACTTTCCATGTGTCCTTAGCCTAGGGCTTCATGGCCATGCAATAGGATAGTTCATAGAGACTTCTTGTATGGAGACTTATAGGTCATACCCACCGACCTCCAATCAAAGAAATAACCCCATTGGTTGATAGCTTTTAAAAGATAAGCTCATTTATAAAGAGGGTCGTCCCTAAAATTCCCTTGGAGAGAAACGCCTTCAAACCAAGGTGAAACTAGGTTCCCCATGGTTCAAAATCTCTATAATGGTAAGAGGTTATCTAAGGATTATAATTCATGTGATACTTTGATAAGAAAACATCCCAATTGGGTAAATTGCATAAAAGTCCAGAATGTACCTAAATTGCATAACTTGCACAAACAACATCCAAATTGAACCAAATTTGAAACTTAGGCTCATTTTATGAGTTTAAAACACAAAAAAATTATATTAAGGTTTATAACACTTTATTATTGTAATTAAGCTTGTTTAATACATTAAGCAAGGTTTGTGGACTTACACTTCTAGCACAAATATATTTAACATTGTTCCACTTAAGTGGTGATTTTGCATTTTAGATCCTTAAATAAGCTTTCACTGAGGTATTTATTCATAAAACCTTCCATTGGTATATTTATTAAAAAAATATTTATCAAACCACTATAAATTCCACAATTTAAACATCAAGGCCAAAATGGATAGAAAGGATAGGAAAAGCTTGGAAAAGGGCCAAAAAGAGAATATGTCCAAGTTTCAGTATGTTATAGTAATTTTTAGAACTTTTTTGGAAAACTTAGATTTAGACTTTAAAAACCTCACTAATGAACTTATTGATACCATGTTTCAAGGAGTGGGACCCGAGAGGGGATCCACTCCCTACTAAAAATTTGAAGAATAATACATACATTCCAAACACACTCAAAGGTATGCTGGAATAGGTGTAAAATTATCAAATTTTGATAAATGGTATTCAAAACAACCAAAGTGTAGCAGTGGAATCAAACAATTGACTATATTCAATTTTCACAAAAGATTACAAAAGTACATCATAATACCCCATAAGGGTTTACATGTATGATACAATATAAGGATCTAAGTAGAGGGAAGTCTAAACTACTTCAAATATGTCTCCAAGCAACATATCTAATTGCTAGGTCCATGTTGGAAGCTATGTTCTCCTTGGTCATGTTCAACACCTCGATCTAAAGCTAGGTGGTTGGGAAAACACCTAGCAAAAGGGAAAGGAAAACAAAGTATGTGTCAACAAATATGAATAGGATATCAAGGAAAATAAAACATGTAAATAAAGGCTAGTTTTCATCATAAGATGAAGATCTCAAGAGTATGAGGTTGTTTTTATATAGATGCTTGCCATAAACAAAATATAATAAAAGGGTTGCATGTATGATAATTATGACTACCTTAACTAAGTAAGGTTGAGGCACCTATCGGACCTCAACTTATAGGTGAGGGAAGAATTAACACATTCCCTATCACCTACACATATTTTTATGGGGGAGAATAAGACATTTTCCAGGGAAAATTAATGCATGCTTATCTATGGGTGGTTGTACATAAGTACCACTACTATAGCTAAATAGTCCATAAAATCACCATCCTAGAAAAGAAATCATGGCAAGTAAAAGCATCATATTTGAAACATGGCAGTGGGGTACAGGACACAAGAAAAAAATATTGTTACTAATTTTGAGGCAATTTAACAAAAGAATCATGAATAGAGGAAATAGGGTTCATATAGTTCCTCATTAGGGAATATAGGGTTTGGTTTGCAAATATCCCAACTTAGAATGTAAGAATGCACATCCCTCTCTTACTAATATCAATTAATAACTTTCACCACTTTAATTGAGTCCAAGTTCCTCATTGCCTATTTTCAATGTATTGTCATGTATTATAGTACATAATGCACATTAATGTATAGAAACCCTAATTTTAGACCTTTTTAGAAAAATTTAGATTTAGATTCCAAAAACTTCACCAATGAACTTATTAGGTTCTCCTGATCAAGAAAGTATATTTTTATGTGAACTTTGGAGTTATGATGATTAAGATGTACTTTTATGGATTTATGCATTAAACTCATTTTACCAAAATCACCCTTCGTCAAACCATGAAATCAGACCTTGAAATTTTTTATTAGTTAGAGATTAATTTTCGAATTCTAAAACATATTTATTTGTCAAATTTGGATAAGTGTATTAAAAGATATGAATTTTTCAATTTGAACCAATCAGGAATGGCAAGTCAGAAATCTTCGAGAGAGAGGAAGAGTGAAAGAGATAGAGAGAGAACACCATTTGACCCAATATCAGGGTTAGAGTTGCATAGGTAACCAAACTAGATCTGCTAGAGAAGATAAAATAGTAAGAAATGAAAACCCTAGAAGAACATGGTAAATAGAGATGGAGATCATCGATTTTAAACATAGAAGCATGAGTTTCAAGCATGTAGTAAGCAATATATGAGAAGGGGGTTTTAAAAATCACCTCTAGGGAAGGTGGACAGGTTCAAGAAGAAATATTCCTGAGCTAGAGAGGCTAGTTTCTCCAACAAAACTTCTATCTCGAGCAAGAAGTACCTTCTCCACTTTAGAGGTGAAAAACCCTAGCAAAAGATCATGGAGATGAGGTGTTTAAGGGTTCTAGGTGATGTTTCACCATGGAAGGCCATGGTTCTGACCTGAAAGAAGGTGGGAGGAAGACTAACAGTATGAAAACAAGGAAGGAAAGGAGTAAACTTACTATTTTTGGTCGAAATCACCAAGAAGGAGCTTTAGAAACCCTAAATAGAACAAATTTGGAACCCTAGGAGCCTTCTTCACCAAGGTAAGCACTCTCTTTTAGCTTGGGACAGCACCTTAATGGAAAAATAGAGTAGGAACGATGCTCTAAGCTAGGGGAAAGAGAAGGAGAGCAAGAGTTTTCAAATTGGGAGGTGGGAAGGGGTAGACATGGCTTTATAAAGAAGGGGGCGAGCATGAGGTGTCTATGGGATTTTCCATGTGTCCTTAGCCTAGGGCTTCATGGACATGCAAGAAGACAGCTCATAGAGACATCTTATATATCAAATTCCGGTCTTAAAAGCCCAAGGAGACTTCTAGTCCATCCCCACTGTCCTCCAAATAAAGAAATAACCCCATTGGTTGATAGCTTTTATAGATAACCTCATTTATTAAGAGGGTAATCCCTAAAATGCCCTTGGAGAGAAACACCTTCAAACCAAGGTGCAACTAGGTTACACATGGTTTAAAATCTCGAGAATGGTAAGGGAATATCTAAGGATTATAATGCATGTGATAATTTGCAAAGAAAACCTACCAATTGAGTAAATTGCATAAAAGTTCATAATGTTCCTAAAATTGCATAACGTGCACACACAACAATTTGAAACTTAGGCTCATTTTATGATTCAAAACACATCACAAAGTTATATTAAGTTTTAGAACACTTAGTTATGGTAATTAAGTTTGGTCAATACATTAAGCTATGCTTGTAGCCTTATACTTCTGGCACAAATTTATTTACCATTGTTCCACTTAACTTGTGATTTTGCATTTAGATCCTTGAATAAGCTTTCACTGAGGTATTTGTGCATAATCCCTTCCATTGGTATGATTATTGAACAAATATATACCAAACCACCATAAATTCCACAATTTAAACATCAAGGCCAAAAAAGGATAGAAAGGAAAGGAAAGGAAAAGCTTGGAAAAGGGCCAAAAAGTGAATATGTCCAAGTTTTGGTATGTTACAACACTCCAACCCTTAAAGAATATTTTATCCTCAAAATCACAAGCAAAGAGAGAAGGGTGAGTATGCAACATTTTATCTTTAACTCCCAGGTTATTTCCTTTAAACCATAAAACTTCCACCAAAACTTTCACTAACTCAAACTCGTTATAAATTTTTTAACTTGGGGGTTCAAATTCTTTATAAGAAACTCCTCATAGGTCTAGTTATCATGGATCACTAAGGGTTCCACTTTTACGATTTATTTTTAACATTTTGTATTATTAGCATTATATTCATTATGACATTACATCATCCTCGTTATTCTTTTAAGTGTGTCTCATTATATTCAAAAGAACTATATTTCATTATTATGCTTGAAACCATATATATTTCTTATTTACCTCAGTATGAGTTTTAGCAAAATTAGAGTTTACTCAATTATCTCAATATGCATTATTATATATGATCATTATCTTTTGTAATTTGGTTTTAGACTCCATTATCACCTTATTGAATTATATCAGATTATTTTGCATAAAATCAGACACTTTATCCATTTTTTTACGATTAATCCAAATAATGTCACATTAATCAATTATATCTGTATTAAACATTTTCACATTGTAACATTAACTTTCTTACTCACATTAATGCCATCATTAATCATTTTCTCATGTTTATTCAGTTCTTATGATTGATTATGCACTTTTATGTGAATCTAATGACTTCCTATCCATATTGAAGTCATTATATGTATTTTAGTGAACAAAGTGGAACATACTATCTATTAATGATTTGATTCACCTACCAAGTCGTAATTAGGTGATTAACTAGGTGTGTATTAGATAATAAGGTGATATACATTTCATATTTATGACTTGATTTATGTATGTATATATATATATATATATATATATATATAGGGTTAGGTGATTATATATCATTTATGTGTATCGAGTTATGTTATCTTCTTATGACACCTAATTTCATAAATGTATCATGAATGTCATTATGGATGTATATTTTAAGGTTAGATGATTACTACTTAGGTGTTAGGTCATTATGATCGTTATTCATCACCTATACATTCTTAGTTGCATTAAGTCCAATATTAGGTTATAATTATCTTGCTCATCATATCATTTGGGTTTATTGGTCCAAGACATGGTTAGCATCATGTGTACCCACTATTAGTATTAATATGAGAGTTACTCATATTATGTGTGTTAGGTATTCATTAGGGTTCAAACTTATGAATTATTCGTTATATGGCCATTATATGTTCTTTAGGAGACCAACAAGCATGTGGGGTTACAACTATAACTTGTTTGGTCAATACTAAGGATGCAAGCAAACTATCCTCCTAATCATGGAGTTAGGGTTTCTAGAGTCAGTGTATCTACATTTTGGTATGTTACAGGACTCCATCCCCTTAAAAAGGATTTCATCCTTGAAATCTAACTACCCAAACATCATCAAACCAACTACTCTCCACCCCTTCAAAAGTTTTGACCTACCAAGACAAACTAATCTAGAGGTAAAAGGGTGGGTCTAACTAATACATGTATAAGATCCATCACGCTTCCAATGTGCACTCTGATTACTTACTAAACACCAACATCAAAGTATAGGTTCTTAGGGATAGACTATCCAAACATGTGGTTCTAGGGGACATAAGAGAACTATATTGGGTATCCATCCTCAAACAAGTCATTACACCTGATAGACAATATCAACATATTAGGTTCTTAGGATTATCCAACATTGGTTCCTAAGGCTACTACTACCTATAGGCATGCTATTTTGGACAGTCAATATCAGCTCAGGTCAAGCATGTATCATATGGATCTGGGAGTCCTCGTAAACCAAGCTAGTGGTGAGGAGGAAAATCTTGCTATCCCCTGAACCCTGATCCTTTGTAGACACCTTTGCTTTCAACTTATGCCCTAATATCTACCTAATAGGCTCATCACATTATGGTTAACTAAAAATGTTTCTAATGTGAAACTCTTATGATCCTAAATCAATCTTTCATCATCTCAAGTGTAGCATAGACCAATTTTAGGACAAACATATCACTTGAAGAGGAACTATGTGAGGTAAGGGTTCTAATTATGGAGAAAAAGTTGAAATAGTCAGATTCCAACTACCATGGGCTCTGATACCATGTTGTAAGGAGTGGGACCCAAGAGGGGATCCACTCCCTACTAAATATTTAAATAATAAAACATCCATTCTAAACACACTCAAAGGTATGCTGGAATAGGTGTAAAATTTTCAAATTTCAAAAAATGGTATTCAAAAGAACCAAAGTGTAGCAGTGAAATTAAACAAATGACTATTCCATTTTTACAAAAGATTACAAAAGTACATCATAATATCCTATAGGGTTTACATGTATGATACAACATAAGGATCTAACTAGAGGGAAGTCTAAACTACTTCAAATCTGTCTCCAAGCAACATCTCCAAGAGCTAGGTCCAATTTGGAAGCTATGTTCTCCTTGGTCATGTTCAACACCTTGATCTAAACCTAGGTCATTGGGGAAACACCCAGCAAAAGGGAAAGGAAAACAAAGTATGTGTCAAAAAATGTGAATAGGATATCAAGGAAAAGAAAACATGTAAATAAAGGCTAGTTTTCATCATAAGATGAAGATTTCAAGAGTATGAGGCTATTTTTAAATAGATGTTTTCCATAAAAAAATATAATAAAAGGGTTGCATGTATGATATTTATGACTACCTTAACTAAGTAGGGTTGAGGCACCTATTGGACCTCAACCGATAGGTGAGGGGAAAATTAATACATTCTCTATCACCTACACATATTTTTATGGGGGAGAATAAGACATTCCCAAGGGTGAATTAATACAAGCCCTATCTATGGGTGGTTGTACATAAGTACCACTACTATAGCTAAATAGTCCAAAAACTCAACATGCTAGAAAAAAATCATGGCAAGTAAAAGCATCATATATTTGAAACATGGCAGTGGGTTACAAGACCAAAGAAAAAGAATATTATTACTGACTTTGAGGCAATTTAACAAAAGAATCATGAAAGAGGAAATAGGGTTCATATAGTGCCTCATTAGGGAATATAGGGTTTGGTTTGAAAATATCCCAACTTAGGGTGTAAGAATACACATACCTCTCTTATTGATATCAATTACTAACTTTCACCACTTTAATTGAGTCCAAGCTCCTCTTTGCCTATTTTCAATGCATTAACATGTATTAGAGTACATAATGCACATTAATGTATAGAAAGCCTAGTTTTAGACCTTTTTAGAAGAAAAAAAACTGAGATTTAGAGTGTAAAAACATCACCAATCAACTTTAGGTTCTCTGGATCAAGAAAATATATTTTTATATTAACTTTGGAGTTATGGTGATTAAGATGTACTTTTTATGGATTTTATGCATTAAATTCATTTTACAAAAATAACCCTTCTTCAAACCATGAAATCATACCTTGAAAATATTTTTATTATATAGATATTAATTTTCGAATTCCATTACATATTTATTTGTCAAATTTGGATAAGCGGATTAAAATATATTAATTTTTCAATTTGAACCAATCAAGAAATGACAAGTCAGAAATCTTCGTGAGAGAGGAAGAGTGAGAGAGAGAGACAGAGTGAGAGATAAAACACCATTTGACCCAAGATCAGGGTTGAATTTTCATAGGTAACCAAACTAGAGCTGTTAGAGAAGGTAAAACAACAAGAAACCAAAACACTAGAAGAACATGGTAAATAGAGATGGAGATCATCGATTTTAAACATAGAAGCATGAGTTTTAAGCATGTAGTCAGCAATATATGAGAAGGGGTTTATAAAACTCGCCTCTAGGGAAGGTGGACAGGTTCAAGTAGAAATATTCCCAATCAAGAGAGGCTATTTTCTCCAACAAAGCTTCTATCTCAAGCAAGATGTACCTTCTCCACTATAGAGGTGAAAAACCCCAGCAAAAGAACATGGAGACAAGGTGTTTAAGGGTTCTAGGTGAGGTTTGACCATGGAAGGCCATGGTTGTGACATGGAAGAAGGTGGGAGGGAGACTAACAGCATGCAAACAGGGAAGGAAAGGAGGAAACTTACTATTTTTGGTTGAAATCACCAAGAAGGAGCTTTAAAACCCTAAATAGAACAAATTTGGAACCCTAGGAGCCTTCTTCACCAAGGTAAGCACTCTCTTTTACCATGGGATAGAACCTTCATGGCCAAATAGAGGAGGAACGATGCTCTAAGCTAGGGGAAAGAGAAGGAGAGAAAGATTTTTTGAATTGGGAGGTGGGAAGGGGTAGACATGGCTTTATAAAGGAGGCAAGCATGAGGTGTCAATGGGACTTTCCATGTGTCATTAGCCTAGGGATTCATGGACATGCAAGAGGACAGCTCATAGAGACTTATTGTATATCAAATGTCGATCCTAAAATCCCATGGAGACTTCTAGGCCATTCCCACCATCCTTCAAACAAAGAAATAACCCCATTGGTTGATAGCTTTTAAAGATAAGCTCATTTATAAAGAGGGTAGTCCCTAAAATGCCCTTGGAGAGAAACACCTTCAAACCAAGGTGCAACTAGGTGCCCCATGGTTCAAAATATTGAGAATGGTAAGGGAATATCTAAGTATTATAATTCATGTGATAATTTGCAAAGAAAACCTACCAATTGGGTAAATTGCATCAAAGTCCAGAATGTTCCTAAAATTTAAGAACTTGCACAAACAACATTCAAATTGAACAAAATTTGAAACTTAGACTCATTTAATGATTCAAAACACATCACAAAGTTATATTAAGTTTTATAAGACTTATTTATGGTAATTAATCTTGGTCAATACATTAATCTAGGTTTGTGGCCTTACATTTTTGGCCCAATTTTATTTACCATTGTTCCACTTAAATGGTGATTTTTCATTTTAGATCATTAATAAGCTTTCACTGAGGTATTTGTGCATAAACCCTTCCATTGGTATAATTATTGAACAAGTATTCACCAAAACACCATAGATTCCGCAATTTAAACATCAAGGCCAAAAAAGGATAGAAAGAAAAGGAAAAGCTTGGAAAAGGGCCAAAAAGAGAATATGTCCAAGTTTTGGTATGTTACAGCAAGTCATCAATATAAATTGTATATCACCTTGTTCTCTAATACACGCCTAATTAATCACCTAATCATGACTTGGTAGGTGAATAAAATCATTAATAGATAGTATGTTCCACTTTTTTCACTAAAATACATATAATGACTTCAATATGGATAGGAAGCAATTGGATTCACATAAAAGTGCATAATCAATTATAAGAACTCGATAAATATGAGAAAATGATTAATGATGGCATTAATGTGAGCAATAAAGTTAGTGTGACAATATGATAATGTTTAATATATATATAAGCAATTCATGTGACATTATTTGGATTAATTGCAAAAAATTTGATAAAATGTCTTAGTTCATGCAAAATAATCTGTTACAAATACAATATGTTGATAATGGAGACTAAATCCAAATTATTAAGGATAATAATTAGGTATGTTTATATAAATGAGTAAACCCTAATTGCACTAAAACTCTTAATAAGATAAATAACAAATATATAGGACTTTGTGCATAATAATAAAATATAATTTTTTTGGCTACAAAGTAAATATAACATGACACGGTTTAAATAATAATAAGGATGATATAATATTATGATGAATATAATATTAATAGGTCTAAAATGTTAACTGTGGTATATATAATAAAAAGAAATCTTAATAGTGGAACCCTTAGTGATCCATGACAACCTGACCTATGAGGAGTTTCCTGTGAAGAATCTGAACTCCCGAATCGGAACTCCCAAGTTAAAAAAAAGTAAGGAGTTTGAGTTAGTGAAAGTTTTGGTGGAATATTTATGGTTTGAAGGAAATAACCTGGGAGTTAAAGATAAGATGTTTCATACCCACCCTCATTTCTTTGCTTGTGATTTCAAGGACAAAATCTTCTTTAAGGGGTGGAGTGTTGTAACATACCGAAACTTGGACATGTTCTCTTTTTGGCCCTTTTTCAAGCTTTTCCTTTCCTTTCTATCCTTTTTATCCTTGATGTTTCAATTGTGAAATTTATAGTGGTTTGGTTAATTATACCACTATAAGGCATATGCACAAATACCTCAGTGAAAGTTTATTTAAGGATCTAAAATGCAAAACCACCACTTAAGTTAAACAATGGTAAATAAATTTGTGCTAGAAGTGCAAGGCCCCAAACCTTGCTTAATGTATTGAACAAGCTTGATTACCATAATTAAGTGTTATAAACCTAAATATAACTTTGTGATGTGTTTTGAAATCATAAAATGAGCCTAAATTTCAACTTTGGTTCAATTTGGATGTTGTTTGTGCAAGTTGTGCAATTTTAGGTACATTCTGGACTTTTATGCAATTTACCCAATTTAGAGGTTTTCTTTGCAAATTATCAGGTGCATTATAACCCTTAAATATTCCCTTACCATTCTCTAGATTTTGAACCATGGTTCACCTGGTTGCACCTTGGTTTGAAGGTGTTTCTCTCCAAGGGTATTTTAGGGATTACCCTCTCTATAAATGAGCATATCTTTAAAAGCTATCAACCAATGGGGTTATTTCTTTGATTGGAGGATGGTAGGTATGACCTGAAAAACACTAGAGGGGGTGAATAGGGTTTTATAATGATTTTAAAAATAATTTAACGCAAACAACCACAATTGAAACTTGAAGGAGGCAAGGTGTTTAGAGTAGTTCCACCCTTAGCAAAAACTAAAGGAGTCAGTCCACTACCCAATTGTTTCCAATTGGGATTTTAAAAGTAATTAAATTTTATTACCTCGCAAGGATTTTACATAAAATTACAAATAATTTCACCACCCTTTGCACAGCCTTCACCTAGAAGTAGTCCCACCAACCTCGAAGCAGTCTTCCTCGAAGTAACTTCAAGCTCCCCCTTGAAGTAGCCTTCCTCTTGAAGTAGCTTCCTGTTGAGACAAACTTCTTGAAGTAGTCCAAAGTCCTCCTTCTCCACTGAGAAGATCCTTCTCCACCTGAGAAGATAGCACCCTCTCCAATCTGCAGCCTCCAACCCTAGGAGTAGCAAGGAGAGTACAAAGCAAATAAGAAGGAACAAGAAGGGAAAAAGGAAATTACATTTACCGTTGTAGCATAAGGCTTGAATCCTATATCAAGCGTTTTGATCTCCTAACCAATGTGTATGAAAGTGGAAGTGTAGTGGGTAGGAGATGCTAGTCTATAGGACACAAATTTGTAGCAATGGAAAAGATTTGCAAATGTTGGAATTGCTCAATTGCTCACAAATGTGGATTCTCAATTGCAAGTATGTATGCTCAAGTGTTGCACAAGTGTGTTTAGGTGTCCTAAGGCATGTCCTATTTATAGGAATGGCCTATGAGTGTTTAGGGACGTTCTAGACACATTCTAGGTGGTTCTTAGTTCTCAACTAGCCATTAGGTATCCACTAATTGCTTTAGCAATGGCTAGTTTATTAATTCTGAAAAGTGCAGACAGAGTTCTACTCGGTCAAGAAGTTTGTCGACCGAGAGTCTCTCGGTCAAGCACTTCATCGGCCGAGGGGTAGTATGGAGCAAGTGTATATAATGTTCGATTCCAACTCCCAACCATCTTGTCTACTAGGTCTAACAGCTATAGAACCGATTACAAGGATTAACCCGGGAGAATCTCGGTCGAGAAGATGTTCGACTGAGTGTGTCTCGGTCGACAATTAGTTCGACTGAGAATGTCTCTATTTTGGTGGTTCTAGATAAATACTAAGTGTGTGTATGAGTGTGCAGTTGTGACACTATTATAGGGGATGACTTGTGAATGACTAGGGAAGATCTAAACGCTTGATTTACATGATATCTAAGTACTTGTACATTATATACTTGTACAAGTTTTTACATTTGATTTACAATCATAAAAGTAAAGCATTTTGAGCATGTAGATCTTCCACAGGTTAGTCATCCACCTTGTTCCTGCAACACTCAAGTACCATGTTAGATCCACAAGAATGAAATATTTGTCATTATCAAAACAAAGGGGATTTAAATGATGTCCATTTAGCCAACAATCTCCCCCTTTTTGAAGATGACAAACATTTCCAAAATATAAATCAAGGCAATATAAAATCATATGAGTTTAATACCTGAATTTTACCTTTTACAACCATTCTCTTATTTGTGAATGCAAGTGTGTGCTATTATGAAACTCATTTTACTTTATGTTATTGATTTTATACTATTTCTCCCCCTTTGTCATTTCAAAAAGATAACCAAGCTAAACATTAATTATGACTTTTATTTCTCCCCCATAATTTGACAATTTGATACTCAATGCAATCCACTTATTTTTATGTCAAATTTAGCCAGAATTTATTTCTCAATCTTTTGCAAAAAATGTTAAGCCTTGAAATTATATGAGATCCTTTTAGATTCATGGCATATGTGTTTTGATTTCTCATCCATTTTACAAGGGATGTTAAGCCCCAAAAATGACATGAGAATCCTTTAAGATCATGAATATATTTAATAGTTTCTCAACCATTTACAAGGGATGTTAAGCCCTGAAATGATATGAAATTCGTTTAAGCTTATCAATGAATGTATCTCTAACCAAATGCATGGGATGTTAAACCCTAATTTGTTTAGAGAATTCCATTAAGGACAAGATATTATATTCGTAAATATTGTAGGCTCCTTTATTTTCATAACCAATATTACTTTAAAGATACTAAGGTCATAACTAGTTTCAAATTTTCTTTATGATGTTTACAAAGTTTTGTGAACTCCTTCTTAATCTTATAGTCAAGATAGTTTTTGTGAGCTCCCCTTTAATCTAATAATCAAGATAATTTAGGGATTCTAAGGTCATAATAAGCATTAGATCATAATAAGTTAACCTTTATGAGATATATGCATTAAAATCTTGTTTTAATATACTAAAATTGAGTGCAAGGAAATGATTTACAATTAAGAATTTTGTCAAGCTTATTTTAGGTCGACCTTGACTTCGACCTTGGCGCCCCTTGGTCAAACTTGATTTCAACCAAGAGGCAATTTCTGCAGATTTCCGATTTAAGCATTTATAATGATCTACTTGATTGAATATTTGAAACATAGCTTACAGAGTATCATACAAAAAAGTATTCATGTATAACATCATCTTTATGTGTGATGAGCTGAATCACTATAATCACTTTGAAAACAATATCCATTCATGGTTTATATATAGATCAAAGATTATTTTAGGCAAACCAAGTAAAACATTAAACACAATGATCATGGTGAAACAGTATATCCATAATTACAATGATCATGATCATTTAAAGGCAAATTTCAAGACAGATAATTTCTATATAGATAAATCGAGGAATACTTAAATAGTAATTTCCTTGATTAAATCAACATGGTTCATAATTTTCAGTTTTAAGCCAAACTATGTAGGAGATTATAGCAATTTAAAAATGAACTTGCAATCTAAGCTATATCTATATCAATTCATTTTTTATTTGCAGATTAAATCAATCATTGATAGAAAATTGATAGCAAATTGGATCAATTAAACAGGTTCAGTAGAACTTGATTCGGTCGAACTTTTCTTCGATCAAATTTATCTCGGTCGAAGATTTTCTCGACCGAGTATTCTGCTATTTGTATAGGTTTTATCAAGTTTTTGCAAGCTTAAAACAGTAACTTGTTCGGTCGATGACTTCTCAACTGACAATGTCTTGGTCGAATATATTCTCGACCGAGTGTGTTTCTATATTGTTTTTCAGTAATTATTTGCAAGCAAAGGGTAATACAATTTGGCAAGAACATAAAATTTAAAGCTCAGTTTTATTGAGATAAGATATTTGAATATCAAAGTAATGTTTTAGGTCAAATCTCAACTAATCAAATTCAAATCTCTAAGTTTTAGGAACCCAAACTAGATCATAATCCCTTTTCTTATATGGGCATGAAAAAGAGTAATGTCCAAGTCGCAAGAATTAGTGACAACAAATAAAGTCAATTTCACTTCTCTTCCTAGGAGTTGAGTTGTTCTTGGGTACATACATAATCTTGGCCTTGGGTTCTTGTGTTCTTCAAGGTTTAGGTTGATAGTATTTCCCATGTGAAACATATTCTAAACCTCTCCTTCCATTATAACTAGAAGAATTTTTCAGAATTTTATCCAGAACATCATTGTTTCTCAAGCTAATAATTTCTCTTTGTAACTTGGCAATCTCATAAATTTTCTTTATGATATCTAACTTTACTTGATCTAGATTAGATGATAAAGCATCTCTTTCCTTAACAATAGCATCATAATCTAGATGATTACATAGGATAGGTTGAGTCTGAAAATTATGCAGTTTTGCAAGCAAATCAACCTTTTCTTGAGAAAGAAGATCATGATTAGTTTCTAAAATAAGCAACCTCATATCACAATCATTTAAAGATGATTTCAAGGTAAGGTTTTTAGAAACAATATTGTCCTTTTCAAAAGAAAGATTATTTAATTTAGCATACAAATCCTCATTAGTTTTAGTAGCTTTCTTTAGTTTCTTTTTGCAATCAATATATTTCTCATGTGTATCTTGAAGACTAGCAATTAGATCTTCTTTTGGCAGATCAAAAAGTCTTACCTCTTCTTCTTCATTTGTTGTAGCAATAAGGCACTCTACTTCTTTTTCTCCATCTTCATTATCATCACTTGAATCATCCCATGCAGCTTTATATGATCTTTCTTTCTTCTTGTGAGATGATTTCTTCCCCTTCTTAAGTTTTGGACAATCACCTTTCAAGTGACCCTTTTTGCCACATTCAAAGCACCTGGAGGAAGAAACACTAGGAATTTTTTTAGTTTTAAAACTTCTATATTGCTTACCATTTACAATGAGTGTTTCTTCTTCACTATCATCTTCACTTGTGTCATGACTAATCTTGGTTGATGCTTTGAATGCAATGTCCTTCTTTCTCCCTTGTTGAAGTTCACGCTCTCATCTTTTTTCCTCCTCCAAGGTTGCCTCATGTGCTTCTAAGTTTCCAATGACTTGTTCCATCCTTAGCCGAGTGAGATCATTGGCTTCTTCAATTGTCGTCACTTTAGGCTTGTACTTGGGAGGAAGAGATCTAAGAATTTTTGACACTTGATCCTTTTCACTAATTGTTTTACCTAAAGCATTCAAACCATTAACAATAGAAGAAAACTTTGCATACATTTCACTAAAAGACTCATATGGTTCTATATGAAACTGTTCAAACTTTTGTTTAAGCATACCAATTTTAGAATTCTTTACTTGAACAGTTCCTTCATAAGTAATAGAGAGTCTATGCCATATTTCATATGCAGTTTCACAATTTGATATTTTATTGAACTCACCTACAGAAATTGAACAATAAAGAATACTTACAGCCTTTGCATTCAATTGAGCTAGCTTTACCGTATTAGCATCCCATGTAGCATACTCCGTTTGAGGAAGGGTGTAAGCACTTGAAACCATTCTCCATAGATCCCATCTTATTCCTTGAAAGTAGAATTGCATTCTCCTCTTCCAATAGGTGAGGTTGGTGCCATCAAATGGTGGAGGTCGAACTATGAGTGTTCCTTCCAAGCTGAGGTTGTTGAGTACCCCATCACCCATTTTCTTCAAGACTTTGTTAAAGTTCCTTGAAGCCTGCTCTGATACCAATTGAAAAACACTAGAGGGGGTGAATAGGGTTTTATAATGATTTTAAAAATAATTCAACTCAAACAACCACAATTGAAACTTGAAGAAGGAGGCAAGGTGTTTAGAGTGGTTCCACCCTTAGCAAAAACTAAGGAAGTCAGTCCACTACTCAATTGTTTCCAATTGGGATTTTGAAAGTATTTAAATTTTATTACCTCACAATGTTACATAAAATTACAAATACTTTCACCACCCTTTGGATAGCCTTCACCTAGAAGTAGTCCCACCAACCTCAAAGCAGCCTTCCTCGAAGTAACTTCAAGCTCCCCCTTGAAGTAGTCTTCCTCTTGAAGTAGCTTCCCGTTGAGACAACCTTCTTGAAGTAGTCCAAAGTCCTCCTTCTCCATTGAGAAGATCCTTCTCCACCGAGAAGATCCTTCTCCACCTGAGAAGATAGCACCCTCTCCAATCCGTAGCCTCCAACCCTAGGAGTAGTAAGGAGAGTACAAAGTAAATAAGAAGGAACAAGAAGGGAAAAGGAAATTACAATTACCGTTGTAGCACAAGGCTTGAATCCTATATCAAGCGTTTTGATCTCCTAACCAATGTGTATGAAATTGGAAGTGTAGTGAGTAGGAGATGCTAGCCTATAGGACACGAATTTGTAGCAATGGAAAAGATTTGCAAATGTTGGAATTGCTCAATTGCTCACAAATGTGGATTCTCAATTGCAAGTATGTATGCTCAAGTGTTTCACAAGTGTGTTTAGGTGTCCTAAGGCATGTCCTATTTATAGGAATGGCCTATGAGTGTTTAGGGACGTTCAAGACACTTTCTAGGGGGGTCTTAGTGCTCAACTAGTCGTTAGGTATCCACTAATTGCTTTAGTAACGGCTAGTTTATTAATTCTGAAAAGTGCAGACAGAGTTCTTCTCAACCGAGAAGTTTTTCGACCGAGAGTCTCTCGGTAGAGGACTTCGTCGATCGAGGGACGGTCTGGAGCAAGTGTATATTACGTTCAATTCCAACTCCCAACCATCTTGTCTGCTTGGTCTAATGGCTATAGAACCTATTAGAAGGATTAACCTGGGAGACTCTCGGTCAAGAAGATGTTCGACTGAGTGTGTCTCGGTCGACAATTAGTTCAACTGAGAATGTCTCTGTTTTGGTGGTTCTAGATAAATACTAAGTGTGTGTATGAGTGTGCAGTTGTGACACTATTATAGGGGATGACTTGTGAATGGCTAGGGAAGATCTAAACGCTTGATTTACATGATATTTAAGTACTTGTACATTATATACTTGTACAAGTTTTTACATTTGATTTACAATCATAAAAGTAAAGCATTTTGAACATGTAGATCTTCCAAAGGTTAGTCATCCACCTTGTTCCTGCAACACTCAAGTAGCATGTTAGATCCACAAGAATGAAATGTTTGTCACTATCAAAACAAAGGGGATTTAAATGATGTCCATTTAACCAACAATCTCCCCCTTTTTGAAGATGACAAACATTTCCAAAATATAAATCAAGTAAATATATATCATATGAGTTTAATACCTGAATCTTACCTTTTGCAGCCATTCTCTTATATGTGAATGCAAGTGTGTGCTATTATGAAACTCATTTTACTTTATGTTATTAATTTTATATTATTTGTCCCCCTTTGTCATTTCAAAAAGATAACCAAGCTAAACATTAATTATGACTTTATTTCTCCCCCTTAATTTTACAATTTGATACTCAATGCAAACCACTTATTTTTATGTCAAATTTAGCCACAATTTATTTCTCAAACATTTGCAAAGGATGTTAAGCATTGAAATGATATGAGATCCTTTTAGATTCCTGGCATATGTGTTTTGATTTCTCATCCATTTTACAAGGGATGTTAAGCCCCAAAAATGACATGAGAATCCTTTAAGCTCATGAATATATTTAATAGTTTCTCAACCATTTACAAGGGATGTTAAGCCCTAAAATTATATGAGATTCATTTAAGCTAATCAATGAATGTATCTCTAACCAAATGCATGGGATGTTAAGCCCTAATTTGTTTAGAGAATTTCATTAAGGATAAGATATTATATTCATAAATATTGTAGGCTCCTTTATTTTCATAACCAATATTACTTTAAAGATACTAAGGTCATAACTAGTTTCAAATTTTCTTTATGATGTTTAAAAAGTTTTGTGAACTCCTTAATCTTATAGTCAAGATAGTTTTTGTGAGCTCCCCCTTAATCTAATAATCAAGATAATTTAGGGATTCTAAGGTCATAATAAGCATTAGATCATAATAAGTTAACCTTTATGAGAGCTATGCACTAAAATCTTGTTTTAATATACTAAGATTGAGTGCAAGGAAATGATTTACAATTAAGCATTTTGTCAAGCTTATTTTAGGTCGACCTTGACTTCGACCTTGGCGCCCCTTGCTCAAACTTGATTTCAACCAAGAGTCAATTTCTGCAGATTTCCAATTTAAGCATTTATAATGATCTACTTGATTGAATATTTGAAACATAGCTTACAGAGTATCATACAAAAAAGTATTCATGTATAACATCATCTTTATGTGTGATGAGTTGAATCGCTATAATCACTTTGAAAACAATATCCATTCATGGTTTATATATAGATCAAAGATTATATTAGGCAAACCAAGTAAAAGATGAAACACAATGATCATGGTGAAATTGTATATCCATAATTACAATGATCATGATCATTTAAAGGAAAATTTCAAGACACATGATTTCTATATAGATAAACCAAGGAATACTTAAACAGTGATTTTCTTGATTAAATCAACATGGTTCATAATTTTCAGTTTTAAGCCAAACTATGTAGGAGATTATCAAAATTTAAAAATGAACTTGCAATCTAAGCTATATTTGTATTAATTCATTTTTTATTTGCATATTAAATCAATCATTGATAGCAAATTGATAGCAAACTGGATCAATTAAACAAGTTCAGCAGAACTTGATTCGGTCGAACTTTTCTTCGTTCTCGACCGAGTATTATGATGTTTGTACAAGTTTTATCAGGTTTTTGCAAGCTTAAAACAGTAACCTATTCGGTTGATGACTTCTCGACCGACAATGTCTCGGTCGAATATATTCTCAACCGAGTGTGTTTCTGTATTATTTTTCAGTAATTATTTGCAAGCAAAGGGTAATACAATTTGGCACGAACATTAAAGTTAAAGCTCAGTTTTGTTGAGATAAGATATTTGAATATCAAAGTAATGTTTTAGGTCAAATATCAACTAATAAAATTCAAATCTCTAAGTTTTAGGAACCCAAATTAGATCATCATCCCTTTTCTTATATGGGCATGAAAAAGAGTAATCTCCAAGACGCAAGCAATAGTGACAACAAATAAAGTCAATTTCATTTCTCTTCCTAGGAGTTGAGTTGTTCTTGGGTACATACATAATTTTGGCCTTGGGTGCTTGTGTTCTTCTAGGTTTAGGTTGATAGGATTTCCCCTGTGAAACATATCCTAAACCTCTCCTTCCATTATAACTGGAAGACTTTTTCAGAATTTTATCCAAAACATCATTGTTTCTCAAGATAATAATTTCTCTTTGTAACTTGGCAATCTCATCCATTTTCTTTCTGATATCTAACTTTACTTGATCTAGATTAGATGATATAGCATCTCTTTCCTTAACAATAGCATCATAATCTAGATGATTACATAGGATAGGTTGAGTCTGAAAATTATGCAGTTTTGCAAGCAAATCAACCTTTTCTGAAGAAAGAAGATCATGATTAGTTCTAAAGTAAGCAACTTCATATTACAATCATTTAAATATGATTTCAAGGTAAGGTTTTCAGAAACAATATTGTCCTTTTCAAAAGAAAGATTATTTAATTTAGCATACAAATCCTCATTAGTTTTAGTAGCTTTCTTTAGTTTCTTTTTGCATCAATATATTTCTCATGTGTATCTTGAAGACTAACAATTAGATCTTCTTTTGGCAGATCAAAAAGGCTTACCTCTTCTTCTTCTTCATTTGTTGTAGCAATAAGGCACTCTACTTCTTTTTCTCCATCTTCACTATCATCACTTGAATCATCCCATGCAGCT
Source organism: Alisma plantago-aquatica (assembly GCA_963693085.1). Taxonomy (NCBI): domain Eukaryota; kingdom Viridiplantae; phylum Streptophyta; class Magnoliopsida; order Alismatales; family Alismataceae; genus Alisma; species Alisma plantago-aquatica. Next base: position 193,344,967 of record OY856409.1, read on the forward strand.
TTATATGCTCTTTCTTTCTTCTTGTGAGATGATTTCTTCCCCTTCTTAAGTTTTGAACAATCACCTTTCAAGTGACCCTTTTTACCACATTCAAAGCAACTGGAGGAAGAAACACTAGGAATTTTGTTAGTTTTAAAACTTCTATACTGCTTACCATTTACAATGAGTGTTTCTTCTTCACTATCATCTTCACTTGTGTCATGACTAATCTTGGTTGATGCTTTGAATGAAATGTACTTCTTTCTCCCTTGTTGAAGTTCACGCTCCCGTCTTTCTTCCTCCTCCAAGGTTGCTTCATGTGCTTCTAAGTTGCCAATGAGTTGTTCCATCCTTAGCTGAGTGAGATCATTGGCTTCTTCAATTGTCGTCACTTTAGGCTTGTACTTGGGAGGAAGAGATCTAAGAATTTTTGACACTTGATCCTCTTCACTAATTATTTTACCTAAAGCATTCAAACTGTTAACAATAGAAGAAAACTTTGCATACATTTCACTAATAGACTCATATGGTTCTATACGAAACTGTTCAAACTTTTTTTTAAGCATACCAATTTTAGAATTCTTTACTTGAACAGTTCCTTCATAAGTAATAGAGAGTCTATGCCATATTTCATATGCAGTTTCACAATTTGATATTCTATTGAACTCACCTATAGAAATTGAACAATAAAGAATACTTACAGCCTTTGCATTCAATTGAGCTAGCTTTACCGTATTAGCATCCCATGTAGCATACTCTGTTTGAGGAAGGGTGTAAGCACTTGAAACCATTCTCCATAGATCCCATCTTATTCCTTGAAAGTAGAATTGCATTCTCCTCTTCCAATAGGTGAGGTTGGTTCCATCAAATGGTGGAGGTCGAGCTATGAGTGTTCCTTCCAAGCTGAGGTTGTTGAGTACCCCATCACCCATTTTCTTCAAGACTTTGTTAAAGTTCCTTAAATACTTCTCTGATACCAATTGAAAAACACTAGAGGGGGTGAATAAGGTTTTATAATGATTTTAAAAATAATTCAACTCAAACAACCACAATTGAAACTTTAAGGAGGCAAGGTGTTTAGAGTGGTTCCACCCTTAGCAAAAACTAAGGGAGTCAATCCACTACCCAATTGTTTCCAATTGGGATTTTGAAAGTATTTAAATTTTATAACCTTGCAAGGATGTTACATAAAATTATAAATACTTTCACCACCCTTTGGACAGCCTTCACCTAGAAGTAGTTCCATCAACCTCGAAGCAGCCTTCCTCGAAGTAACTTCAAGCTCCCCCTTGAAGTAGCCTTCTTCTTGAAGTAGCTTCCCATTGAGACATCCTTCTTGAAGTAGCCCAAAGTCCTCCTTCTCCACCTGATAAGATAGCACCCTCTCCAATCCGCAGCCTCCAACCCTAGGAGTAGCAACGAGAGTACAAAGCAAATAAGAAGGAACAAGAAGGGAAAAAGGAAATTACAATTACCGATGTAGCACAAGGCTTGAATCCTATATCAAGCGTTTTGATCTCCTAACCAATGTGTATGAAAGTGGAAGTGCAGTGGGTAGGAGATGCTAGCCTATAGGACATGAATTTGTAGCAATGGAAAATATTTGCAAATGCTGGAATTGCTCAATTGCTCACAAATATGGATTCTCAATTGCAAGTATGTATGCTCAAGTGTTGCATAAGTGTGTTTAGGTGTCCTAAGGCATGTCCTATTTATAGGAATGGCCTATGAGTGTTTAGGGATGTTCAAGACACTTTCTACGGGGTTCTTAGTGCTCAACTAGCCGTTAGGTATCCACTAATTGCTTTAGCAACGGTTAGTTTATTAATTCTGAAAAGTGCATACAGAGTTCTTCTCAGCTGAGAAGTTTGTCGACCGAGAGTCTCTCGATTTAGGACTTCGTCGACCGAGGGACAGTCTGGAGCAAGTGTATATAACGTTCAATTCCAACTCCCAACCACCTTGTCTGGTTGGTCTAACGGATATAGAACCTATTAGAAGGATAAACCCGGGAGACTCTCGGTCGAGAAGATGTTCGACCGAGTGTGTCTCGGTCGACAATTAGTTCGACTGAGAATGTCTCTATTTTGGTGGTTCTAGATAAATACTAAGTGTGTGTATGAGTGTGCAGTTGTGACACTATTATAGGGGATGACTTGTAAATGGCTAGGGAAGATCTAAACGCTCGATTTACATGATATTTAAGTACTTGTACATTATATACTTGTACAAGTTTTTACATTTGATTTACAATCATAAAAGTAAAGCATTTTGAGCATGTAGATCTTCCAAAGGTTAGTCATCCACCTTGTTCCTGCAACACTTAAGTAGCACATTAGATCCACAAGAATGAAATGTTTGTCATTATCAAAACAAAGGGGATTTAAATGATGTCCATTTATCCAACAATATCCCCCTTTTTGAATATGATAAACATTTCCAAAATATAAATCAAGGCAATATAAATCATATGAGTTTAATATATGTACAATCCTGACAGCCAGTATCCCCACCTAGGATATCACTGTTGTCCTTGTTGTTGTTGCTGCTGCTCTTCCCCTACTATAGAGTTTTTGCCTCTTTGTCTGTGTCTACCTAAAAACGTTGGATCCCACGGGGGTGAGACAATTATACAATTGCCCCAGTGAGAGATATAACTCTCCGCCGAAACATTATTATTGCAGTTTAGTAGAAATAAACTGAGCAGTGGGATAATATACTTTAATGGCAGATAAATCAATATCTATACAGATTAGAGCAACATTCCTATTCAAGTATTTCAGCTATAACTTGACAAGGCAGCATGTCTCTTATTCAATAATGAATTAAATAACATAAGTAACATTTATGTATCAATGACATGCTAAGAAAAATGACATAAACCAGTGGTTCTCATATTTCAATCTTATGGAAATACGCTACACGGCTGATTACATTTTTCAAACATATTTAAGCTCTGAGGAGATGAGATATACCGCTCATACTCCAACCGACCATTGCAAAATAGAAATCGGTACCATACAAAGTCAGTGGAAGAGTCATCTTCCATGACTTCCCACATCTCGGTCAGTGTGATATCACATGTAGGACATCTTGTGTCTCTACTACATAGCTTGCCAGGGTATAGTGGCATCTTCGCTATAAAGCTACAGCGGCGGCTGCACTCTCTTCGCAATCGAGAGATTTCGTGTTTACCTCCATCAATCCGGAATTAACATCATCGGGAAATTTGTGATACATCCATCCCAGAACATACAATGAAGGATTGAGAGGTTTAATGTTTACCTTCCATCAATTCCCCCATTAGGATGTAAGGATATTTTCACCCATCGACCCCCGCATATTCAAAATATGCGAACTCCAAGAGATCCCATAGGAAAACCTGTTTCACCATCACCAACTACTAACGATGATGGATCTATGGTCAGAGCACTACATGAATAGCTTTCACTTGATTAATTAAGTACATTATCATATTCTTTTATCATCAGTCAAGTTTTCAAACATAACTTATTAGGACAAATGCTATAAAGAAATATGTACTATTTTCATCAGTTATTTCTCAGTCTTTAAAAGACATTGGGATCTCAATCCCTAATTTCAAACTCAATGCCATAAACATATGGTTTTGGGTATTCAAACCCTTAGCTCCTCACTGAGCATTGTTACCACTTTTTCAGGTAACCATCACCTTCAGGTCATCTAACCAAGGTACACATGACACTTGCTACACAAGCATCTCATCTGGCACTTGAGGCCCATTAACTCTCTTGTTACCTCTTACTAAGCAACAAGGCATATTATGGCACACAAGGCCCAATAAATAATTTCAATAAATAAAGCATTATAGCTCATACCTGGCTATGTTCATTATCTCAAGATACCTGTATGGTTAGCACATATGATAACAGGTATAACAATCATGTTTCAGTTCCATGTTATTCCAGAGGAACACCACTATTCCCTTACCAGGGTTAGGGTTTCCCATTTCATTTCAAATAGGGTACTCATCCCCTTTGTTCAATTAGGACCAATGATAAATCATTTCATTGTCCAAGATTAGGGTTTCACATTATATAGTACAATCCAGAATTAGGGTTTTACACACCAGCATCCTATTTAGAATTAGGGTTTACTATTCACATCACATCACCCTAAATTAGGGTTTATATTCAATAACCCACAATTAGGGTTTACTCATATCATTACCCTAAATTAGTATCGCATTATCCTCCTAAGATAGGGTTTCACTCAGAATTGCCCTAAATTAGGGTTTGAGTTCATCAATTAATTCAATTAGGGTTTTATGATCTCTTCCTGAAGGATCATACCCTAATTGTATACCTCACTCATTCTAAATGTATTAGGCTTGATTGCTACATGATTATTTTTCATGTATGAATCTCTCTCTCTCTTCCTCTTCTAGGATGTCTAGAAGATTTGATCAATTGAACCTTCAATTACATGCGATATCCAATTGGATTAACCATGTTGAACCTCAAACGGTTTTGGTTACTTAGACCCTAAACGGTCTAGGTCTTTCAAAATTCAAACGGTTTGAAACCGTTTGGGCACATTGCCCTTGAAACTGTTTAAGCAAGAAAGTATTAAAACCGAATGGGCTTGGGTCTCCAAACGGTTTGGGACCGTTTGGACCCAAATGGTCTTGAGACCATTTGGACTCAAACGGTCTTAAGACCATTTGGTCCAAACCCTCTCAAACCCGAATGGACCAAAAAGTCTTTCAACACATAACTGATTTAAGGTTTTCATCAAAGAACTGCCTATCAATTGATTCCTTGATTCATTCATCAATTGAACTATTGAATCATATTTTAATTGGACCATAAATTAGGGTTTTTAACCCAATTGAACTAGGTTTATAATCAAGAGCCCATAAATTAAGGTTTTGAAATCGAGGAACCTTCAAGGATTAACATTGTGGAACTAACCCAATCGAAATCAATGACTCATCATCAAGTTATGATATGACCTGACCTCAAACGGTCTTGAGGTCGTTTGGATGACCTCAAAATGGTCTTGAGGTCGTTTAGATGACCTCTAAACGGTCTTGAGACCATTTGTCTCATCATTCATTAAAATTTTGTGTAATCCAATTAGGGTTTGCATCATTCGATTGATCATCAAATTAACTATTGATTCTACTTCAAATTGATATCTCTAACTCTTCAATTACTCAACCATACTCAACCCTAGACCTACAAATGGTCTTGGTTGACTTCCAAACGGTCTTGAGACTGTTTGGGGTGACCTCCAAATGGTCTTGAGACCGTTTGGGCAAACCAACCCAAACTTTACGTCAAATAATTGTAAATTCAGCACTTAACCCGATTAGGGTTTCTAATTGAAGGATTGTCCATATATTGAATTAATCAATTGGATCAAATGGATCATCATCCAACATGTTATAGGGACCTGACCTCAAATGGTCAACCCATCCAAATGGTCAACTCCTCTAAACGGTTTGGGATCCGAACCTCCAAACGGTTTGCAAACTGTTTGGTCTCCAAACGGTTTGGTGAAGCCGTTTGGACCAAACTCTTGAAACAGTTTGCAATGCAAACTTGTTGGAATGTGTGCCTAAGATGATGTTATCATCATCAAGCTTTAGTCCATCGAAAACTACTGGCATTATCATGGTAATTACATCAATTAATCAAAGGAATTGCAAGAAGAGCAATTGAACATAATTGATTGAGAAATTGAATTCAATAACAATGAATAGGGGTTCAAGTTATATAACCCGCCTCCAATTGAGCTTCAAATCTTGGAGCTTCACGTCAACAATGGTGGAAGTAGCTTTTTCACACCACAAGGTTCGTTCCTCAAGCTTTTGAGTGAAAAGGAATGGTTAGAATTGAAGATGGGATCGAGATAAGAAGAAATCATGCATTGATTTGTGATTTCCACCATGAAATCAAGATGAATGAAGGTCAAGAAGCTTACCAACAGGTTGGGGGTCTTCTTCCTACTGCTCCTAGATTCCTTGATCGTTTTTGCAAGCAAAGAGAAGAAGTGGATTCGAAAAAGTCCTTGGTTTGAGTTGTAAAGGGTGTTTTTATAAGAAAATATGTGAGAGAGCAAATGCCTCATCTCAATCCTTTAATTCCGAAATTGTTGCCACCTCCTCCCCCTTAGTTCCTTGTATGAAAAGGCATATTTATCACCACCAAACTCCCTTCCATTATCCATGAATTAAGGGAAAAGAAATTAAGCACCTTAACCTTTATAATATTAATATCCATAAGTGAGTGGATAATTCTTTTTAGTTTCTTAATGTGAGTGGGTTCTCCACTCACGTTGATCTTTCCTTTGCCTTTGAAAGGCAAAAGGACGCCCATTTATGTGGATTTCAACCAACATAAATTTGGTTAAAGAGCAATCTATTTAATATTATTATTTTTGGCATTATTTCAATTATGCTTAAATCTTGATTATTTTAATATCAAGATTATCTCTCCTTCAAAGTAGCTCAAATGAGATGCCCCTCTCATTTTCTTGCCTCTAAAAGATGCCAAGAATATTAAGGACCTTATTGAAGTGGTAAATTGCATATTGAACCCTGGGTTTTGGGTAAATTACACATTACACCAAAACTAGGTTTAATGCACAAACATTTCTTTATCAGCTCTTTCTTGGTACTCAGGCTTTCACTAGCCATACCTCTACATCATCTTCATTCCCATGATGCTTCAACACATGAGTAACATATTATCATGCACAATTTTCAATTTAACCCCTTAACTTGGGTAATTTGCACTTTAGTCCAAACAAGTAAAACATTACTTTCAACATTATTCAAAATGGACTAAAATTGAAATATAAGTTCCTCTTGAGCCTTAATTACTTTTCAAAAGACAACATAAAGCATATAATTATCTTTCTTAATCAAAACACCTAGGGTTAAAGCATAACCCAGGTCAGGGATGTTACATATAGATGTCCCATTTCTGGATGCTTTGGAAGAAATGCCGACTTATGCTAAGTTTTTCAAGGACCTCATAACGAAGAGAAAAAGGGGAAACCATGTTGATCTATACACCTGGAAAACATGTCCAGTGCATTTGTTCGGGCTGAACTACCTACCAAGAAGAAAGACCCAGGGGCCTTTAACATTCCCTTTTGTGTTGGAGACAATGTCGAAAGAAAGGGACTGGAAGATTTGGGAGCCAACATAAGTCTGATGCCCCTAAGCCTTGCACAAAGACTAGGGTTGACCGACATGGTCAAGACAAGTATGAGAATTGAACTAGTTGATCACACTTTCAAGAGACCAGTGGGTATAGTGGAAGACATCCTGATCCGTGTGGGACAGTTCTTCATACCTTGTGATCTTGTTGTGATAGATATTGTGGAGGACCCGAAGTGTACAATAATCTTTGGATGACCTTTTCTAGCTACTAGAAGAGCCATGATAGATGTCGCAGAAAGCGTCATAACCCTCGGAGTTGGAAGTGACCACATTGACTTCAAAGTGAAAGATGCTATGAAAGGGCCATCTATTTCCGAGTCAGTCCACTTCATGGACAGCTATAACCAGTATAGTGAAGAGATTCAAGAAGAGAAAGCCATTGTGGACCCACTTATGAGGGACTTAAACAACCCAAATCCTTTGATATAAGACCAACAAGTGGTTGAGATACTAGATTATCTTAACCAAGGTGAAGAAAGTCTCAACGATGATGAAGAAGCGATAGAGACAGTGAAGTACGCTTCTTTGGAATAGTCAAACAAAGAGTTAGAAGTTCTGAAGCCAAGGCCAAAACTAAAGCCACTACCCGAAGGGCTTAAGTACGAGTTCCTAGATGAAGAAAGAAGGAATCCCTTGATCATCAATGCTAACCTAACAAAAGAACAACGGGGAAGACTCCTAGAACAGTTAAGGGTGCGTAAAAGAACTATAGGATATTTGGTTGAAGATAATAAGGGACTGAACCCAGCTCTGTGCATGCACAGGATAAACTTAGAAGAGTCAGCAAGACCGTTGGTGCAACCTCAAAGGAAATTGAACCAAATGTTGAAGGAAGTAGTCAAAAAGGAGATATTGAAGCTACGTGATGTGGGAATCATATACCCAATAAGCGACAGCAATTGGGTGAGCCCCATCCACGTAGTACCTAAAAAGGGTGGAATGACGGTGGTGAAGGGAGATAATGGTGATGAAGTCACCACTAGAACGATCACAAGATGGAGAATGTGTATTGATTATAGAAAGCTAAATTCGACCACAAAGAAAGACCATTTTCCCTTACCATTTATTGATCAAGTTCTTGAAAGACTTGCCCACCATGATTAATTCTGCTTCTTAGATGGATATTCTGGATTCTACCAAGTCCTGATACACCAAGACGACCAGGATAAAAAGACGTTTACATGCATCTATGGCACGTACGCCTTCAGAAGAATGCCCTTCATCTTATGAAATGCTCCTACAACCTTACAATGTTGCATGATTTCCATGTTTTCTGACTTCTTAGAAGATATAGTTGAAGTGTTTATAGATGACTTCTCTATTTATGGAAAATATTTTGATTCTTGCCTAAGAAATTTGTCCCTGGTTCTGCAAAGATGCAAAGAGAAATATTTGGTCCTAAACTGGGATAAGTGCCACTTTATGGTTCAAAGTGGCATTGTCCTAGGAAACAAGGTCTCTAAGAAGGGCATCAAGGTGGACCTTAGCAAGATCGAAGACATCTCCAAAATCCCGCCACCTAAATATGTGATAGGAGTAAGAAGTTTCCTAGGTCATGTTGGATATTACATGAGGTTCATTAAGGACTTCTCGAAGATATCGGAGCCCCTCTCAAATTTGTTGATTAAGGACGCGGTGTTCAAGTTCGATGACAAGTGTTCAAAAGCCTTTGAGACCCTAAAAGAGGCTTTAACCTCTGTACCGATCTTGCAAGCTCCAGACTGGGAGCTACCTTTTGAAATAATGTGTGATGCAAGTGATTATGCCATAGGTGTAGTCCTAGGGCAGAAGAAATACCGGAAGCACCATGTAATATGTTATGTCAGTCGTACGCTGGTCGAAGCCCAAGTTAACTACACTACTACTGAGAAGGAGATGTTAGCGATTGTTTTCACATTTGATAAATTTCAGTCATACCTTATAGGAGCCAAGGTTAAGGTTTATACTGACCATGGGGCTATATGCTATCTCATGTAAAAGAAGGACACAAAGCCAAGACTGCTAAGGTGGGCCCTGTTGTTACAAGAATTTGATCATGAAATCATTGATAAGAAAGGAAAAGAAAATGCAGTCGCAGACCACTTGTCTAGAATAGTTGTTACAACCCCAATTTTTGGGTTCATTTGGTGAGAAATGTAATTTCTCATAAAAAACATATATGAACAAATAATGATTGAATGCATGAATTTCGTTTACAATAGCCTTGTTGGTTGTTTTGTGGGCTTTATTGGCTATTGGGCCCAATAACAAGGAAAAGACAAAAGAAACTCTGTTATTAATAAGAAATGAAGAAAAGAAAAATGTAGAAACTTTTAGAAGGCAAAAGAGTGTAATCCAAAGGTGGATTTCGTGCCTCTTGGGTTCCTTTTGTCCTAAGGAGTCCAAAATTGCTAAGATAAAGCAATAAGAAAAAAAAGATCAATTAGATATTTCTTTATTAAGAAAGAAATTGAAAATAATGATTAAATATGGAAAATAAGTATAATTGAGTTGTCCTTGATGGATTATCATATCCAAAGGATTCCTAATGATAAAAGGGATACTAACGAGGAAAATAAAAGAAAGATAAAGAGAAATCCTTGAAAAGAGATATTTTACTAAAGAAATGAATAAGAAGAGAGAGAAAATAGATAAAGGCTATGGAATATTCCTAAGATGGGATTTCGAGCCATTAAGGATCCTTGAGGTTCAAGGAATTCAAAAATAATAATTTAATGGCAAATAAAGATGAAATATCAAATTAAATTGGCTTAATTTAAAAGATGGCTTGCTTATAAAGAAAATACCCTTTTCCTTTAGAATTTGGGTCTCCAATTTGGTACACAAGTAGATGACGTCGACCCAAAGCTTCCTCTAAAATTTGGTGGAAAAAGGATAAAGGAATAATGAGTTGTGATTTTTAGAAGTTTCCTAAAGTAAATGGGAATCTTTGAACCAAATTAAATGTCACCATGTGTTCAATATACATGGACGATCAAAACCCTAGATCTCGCAATCTAGATCTCGGATCTAAGGATCCGACGGCTCAGGAGTGACGTCAAGACTCCAGTCTGAGCAGGATACTGGCGTTTCCTTCTCCGACCTTTGCTCAATCTGGGGTGTGTGAGAGGAGGAGGGAAGGTGATGGTTGAATTCGGGAGACTTTCCCAAGTTGAACAAGCCTGACTTTGTGGGACTCCTGCGGTGGAAGGGAGTTTTCCCCAAACTCAGGTCGCTCTCCAACCCTGCCTATATGAGGAGGGGGCTACCCATAACACCAGCAAGTACACAGATCATCCATGTAAGTGCGAGGGACGACCATGAGTGGTTTAGCACGTTCAATTGATAGAAACATCTCAACCTTCAGCCTCTGCACAGGAGAACCTCCGCCGGAGGTAAAGCCCTGTTGCTGCGGTGGTGGGTGGAAGAGAGTAGCCAATTGACATGCTTGATGAGTTCAGGGAAGTAGGATGGAGCTTTCAATGGTCGCAGCTTGTGCGCGGAGTGAGAAGAACCTAGAGTCAACCAAGGAGTTGATTGTCAGGGCCGTTGAGGGAGAAGTGCAAGGTTGAAGAAGATAACTTGTGGATTTACCATCTTACCCTCCTGTTTCTTCTTTCCTGGTAAGGACAATCTCATCCTTCGGCCTGCTTTTGATCGCTGGTTTAGGCGTGCGCATCTATGGCCGTTGGATCCTGAGTGGACCAGCGGACCACGGATCTAATGATCCTTGTTTTTCTGAAAATAGCAAGTAAATCAATAAAAAGGAATTTTCTTGATAAAATTGTATCTTTTGATAGAAAACTCAGATGAAGAAAGTTAATACATGAAAAGTGATCAGAAAAATACGAGAAATACAATAAAAACAGTTTAAAGGCCTAAATTTGTCTTGTTTTGCAAAAGTATATAATTTTGATGAAAAAGGTGTTAATTTGTGGTTAGAAACCCTAATTGTTAATCAAGGATAGATTTAATATTGCAATTAGGTTAATTCAAGCATGGTTAACTTGTTTAATGATAAATTTATATTTTAACCTATTTTGATGATGGAATTGCAAAGTTTAGGGTTTTAAACCTAATAATGTAATTAGTACCCTTAGAAACCCTAAAGTGAGGAAAACGGGAAGAAAACATATAGTAATCTGAAAATTAGGGTTTTTGTGGTCCAAACTTGATCTTAAGGATCTTAATGGAAAATAAGAGAAGATAATTAGGGTTTGATGGATATTTTGATAAAATTAAAATAAAAGTGGTAAAAAGGAAATGAAACCCTAATTATGGTCGAAACCTTAAAAAGAGCTAGTAACCCTAGGGCACGATTAGGTCTATTAGACTTGGATACCATGATCCATGATAGAAAATATTGGATGCTTATTTTAGGACTGAATTGTGCTTGCTTGCTTGATTCTGGATTACTTGATTGTTTGGATTAATTCTGCATTCAAGACAACTTGACAGGTATGTGGTTAATTATGATTAATCGCATTAGTTTTCCCAAATGTTTCCCAGATGGTTAATCGCATTGATTGAAACTAAACAGTTTGGATGTTCATACTGCAATTATAAAGTCACTGTGGTTATCACAATTATAAATACATGTGCATTCTCGCACCTATATGCCACCCTAATGGAAGATGCCATAAAGGTCAGGCCCAAGAGGGTGGACCAATGGGCACCATGAGAGGTGACCCCAGACACCAAGCTCGGGAATGAGAAGGTGGTCTATGTTGCATGACTATGAGGCACCATGAGAGGTGACCCCAGATACCAAGCTCGGGAATGAGAAGGTGGTCTATGTTGCATGACTATGGGGCACCATGAGAGGTGACCCCCAAGCACCAAGCTCGGGATTGAGAAGGTGGCCTTAAGTCAATGGCAAAAGAGAAACCCTAGAGGGGTATTCCATGGTTAGGGAAAAAGTGGTGGAGAATGATACATTGAAAATGTAACTTGGTTTGCTAATTACCCTAATTGTGATAATTAAATTGTTAGCCATATTTGTGAAATTTTGGTTGTTCCCACATACCAGCATATTCCTATATGATGGCCGACGTTTTATTTGTCAGCGTTTTAGGTACAACAATTGAAAGAACAAATAGTAAAATGACACATTGTGGAAATAAGAAATAAAGTGCAAGAGGATTAGGTAGAATGAATCCAGGCTGTGGATAGAATAGCTTACCAAAGTTTTAAAAAGGTATGCAAGGTTTTATTTTATACCAGTTTTCAGTTTAGTTGGTAAAATTTGATAATTGTTATTGATTATTTGTCGAATCTTTGATCCTGTTAATTGGGATAATGGCTCTGACATCTTGGTCTCCCTTAATTGGGGGTTACCGGGAGGCGGGGTCGTTACAATAGTTTTCGATGAGGCAAATCAATTATTGGTGAATGACAATTATGCTGATGAAGCCTTGTTGATGGCTCAATCTGACAAGCCAAGTCTACCGTGGTCTGTAGATATATGTAACTATCTGGCTTGTGGTCAACTACCGCCAGATATAACATACAACTAGAAAAAGAAGCTCTTCTCCGATGTCAAAAACTATTATTGGGATGACCCACTGCTATTTAAGAAATGTTCTGATAGTTTGTATAGAAGATGTATACCAGAGGAGGAAGTCCCACTGATCTTGAGAGAATGCCACTCTTCACCATATGGAGGGCATCATAGTGGGGAAAGAACAACTGCAAAAGTGCTTCAGTCTGGGTTTTACTGGACCTCCATGTTCAAAGACGCAACGTCTTTTGTCAAAGCTTGCAAGGAATGCCAACTTACTAGCAATATCAGTAAAAGGAGCGAGATGCCTATGGACGACTGGGTAGAAGTAGAAATCTTTGATGTTTGGGGGATAGACTACATGGGTCCTTTCCCGTTGTCAAAAGGTTATCAGTACATTTTTGTGGTTGTTGACTACGTGTTGAATGGGTAGAGGTCGTAGCGACCCAAACTTATGATTCCAAATATGTGGTCAAGCTATTCGATAAAACCATTTTTCCATGCTTCAGAGTGCCTCGCACTGTCATAAACAATGGGGGATCACATTTTGGAGAGAATCAGTTTGAAGTGCTATTAAAGAAGTATGGGGTAAAGCACAAAGTTGCTACACCCTATCACCCTCAAACCTCGGGACTAGTAGAGGTGTCTAATAGGTAGATTAAGCAGATTCTAGAAAAGATGGTTAGCCACACTCGAAAGGACTGGTCCATGAAGCTTGATGATGCTCTTTGGGCCTATAGAACTGCTTAGAAGACACCTATAGGCACGACGCCATACAGATTAATCTATGGCAAGTCCTGCCATTTACCTTTAGAGCTTGAACATAAGGCCCTTTGGGCGATCGAGTTTCTGAATATGGACCTAGAAAAGGTAGGACAGAAAAGATTTCTACAACTACAAGAGCTCGAGGAGCTGAGATTACATGCCTATGAAAATGTGAGGATCTACAAACAAAGGACTAAGGTGTGGCATGATGCCCACCTAAAGAAAAAGGATGTTCGTGAAGGAGACAAAGTACTTCTCTTCAATTTTGGCATTAGGCTCTTCCCCGGAAAACTTAGAACAAGATGGTCATGACCTTTCTCTGTGGTGAAGATCTACCCATCAGGAATGATGGAAATCCAAGGAGAGAAAATTGTAATTTTCAAGGTTAATGGCCACAGGGTAAAAATATTTTACTAAGATGAAGCTTTTGTGTGAAGATCTGATATAATTTGGAGGAACCAGGTCAGCCAAATGAGAAAAGGAATGAAGAGTTGCCACACCCAACTGCAGGACCCAAGGAGTGAAGATTTATGAAGTCTAGCTAAGAGACTTTAAAGCAAGCACTTCTTGGGAGGCAACCCAAGTTTTTGACTTTTTCTTAAGCCTTGTTTTCTTCCCTTTTAAGTATGTACATATCCATCTTCTTTTGTGTAGTTGATGATTTACCTAAGAAAATGAACTTTGTTTTGATCTGATCACGGTCTGGACTGCGGTCGTGGTATAGCACTTGCATCACACAAGACCACGACCCGTGGTACCCATGACCAGGAACTTCGACCACGACCCGAGGTCATCCTTGAATCAGTAGAGAACCGCGGCAGCGGTTGTGCCTCATAGCATACTGCGGCCGCGGTTGTTTCTTATGATCACCGCGACTGCGGTCCCCCCCCCCCATTTTTGATTGTTTGGTTGCAGTTACGTTAGTATATATGTCCTTAAACCCTCGTCTCTCATACTCTTTTCACTCCTAGCTTTCCTGAGTTTAAGATAAACCCTAACCTCCACTCTGACCACGATCGACGACCTACCGTCGCAGCGAAGCCGATTGCCACACCCACCTTGTTCGTTTCTGACGTCGCAACCACCGATAAGGTAACAAGAAAACCCCACCCTTCTACTCTTCTAATCTCTGAAACACCATGTCGCCACCAATTTAGACCACCGCCTGTACCGATTTTTCTCGATTCATCTCCCTCGACAGGTATTGGTCACACCACCGACAGTTGTTCGTGGTTTCCCTATTTTTCCCTGAATTGCCCTAATGGCGGCATTTGCAAACAACACCTAAAATCCTAAAAACATCAATGATGGGACAACTGCCCGACGACGTAGCAAAGAGCATATGAACGGATAGAGATAGGAATTGGAACAGTTGGAAGAAGAAAGACCGCGTCTCGCGGTCATCACCTCTACAACTGCGACTACAGTGTGCTCGTAAACCCTAACATAGTCGCGGTGACCCTTCCAACTTCAGGTTCCTACCATGGATCGCGGTGTAGAAGAGAGCTACTCGAGATCAAGGTCCCCTTAAGTGTGACCTGGCCAAAGCAAGGAAGAAGACCGTGACCGCGATCTTAACCGCGAACGCGGTATCCCCTGAGTTACTAATAAAACCGTAGGCCGCGGTCCCTATGCACACTCTTCAATTTGACACTAAATAATTTAATGAATATCATATCCTATGCAAGAAATACTTTCCTCAGGTAATTGACAAAAATGGTGATTTTTGTTAAATTCAACTAGAATGTGTACCAACCAGAAGAGTCAGAGAGCTGAGTACAAGGTAAGAAAAGAAAAGTTGCACCCGAGGAAACCAAGGGCAGTAAGAAGGCAAAGCCAGTGGTTGATACGAAACCAATTAAGGGGGAGGCAAGACAATCCAAGGAGGTCATGGGGGAGATAACTGCAAAATCTGAAGAACCCCCATTCATTCCCAAGAACGTCATGCACCAGTATACCTACGACTGGATGTACCAAAATAAGGAGTTTTTCCCTACCCGTTACCTGGACGTAGAAGATTTCAAAAAGATGGGAATCTATGACAGGATGGTGAAATTCTTGGAAGGTGTAAACTTATGCACCTTATGCACACCAGAGGTGAAATCCTACAAGAAGATGACCACAGAATTCCTATCTTCATTAAAGAAGGTCGCTACCAATAGTGAACAAAGAAGGGTGGGAAGTGGAGACTATAAACTACAAGTGAGGCTAGGAGGTGAGTCTCACATAATCACGGAAGCAATGCTGAACAAAATTTTTACTGAGATAGAGGAACAAGCCAAAGCTTGCTTCATCGCCTCAAGCGAAAGAGAAGTGAAAACCTATGAGAGCTACTAGATGTGGGAAGAGTTGACTGGGGAGGAGGAGCACAACTCAAAGAACTCCAAGGCCTTATTGATCACATCGTGCTTTATTCGTACGATGCAGAAAATCATTGCCTACACGATCTACGTGAGGTCGGAAACATGAACAGTTAGCAAGGGAGATCTGTTCCTCATCTGGTCAATGATCAATAGAACTTCAGTTAATATCGGGAAGATATTAATTGAGCACTTATCAGTAGTAGTAGGAGGGGACACAAAGAGAAATTTTGCATATTGCATGGGAGGCCAGATAACACAAATTGCCAAATACCTAATGGGCGAAGGAGAAGTCCTGAAATATAAAGAAATGGAGGGACAACAAAGAATAGACGTCAAGTCCCTAATCAGCACGGGCATTCTGGCGCAGAAGGGGGAGAAGTTGTACTTCAAGCAGAGTGGGTCAAAAAGACTACTTCCCCTTCCAAAAATGGCATTCTACGACGCCTACAAGCTGCGGCCAACCCACGATGACATCAAAAAGATGTGCTCTGGAGCACTACAGGACGGCACAAATATAGACCCAGTGATTACGGTTGGAGAAAGAAGTACCCCAGCTGAGTTAGAAAAGAAGAAGAGCACGGAGCCATAGAAGAAATTGGCAGTAGAGAAAAAGAAGACATCAGAAAAAACTGCTCTGCCAACCGCGAGGGAGAAAACCACAGAACAACCCACCCCCACAGCTCCACCTTTAGAAGTACCAGTGGGAATTCCAGAACCCACACCTCTTGAGCCTCACAAAGAAGCGACTATTGTGGAGCCAGAGGTAGAAAAAGAGAAGGGTGCAGCAGCCAACTTGCAGCCCAACAAGGAATCAGAGGCAGAGCTAGAAGGATAACACTCTTAGGTTGTACTGGATATGGGAATTTGTGGAGTATAGGTGGACCCACTAGACGAGCCAAAGGAGAAAGAACAAGGTCCACTGCCACTGCCTCCACAACCTATGGTGCCAAGCTCGTCAATGATGTGCATGGAGCATCAGCTGCACCAGCAGCAACAGCGTGCACCTTCCTTCAGAGGTGCATTAGGTATACAGTTTGATGCTATTAGGTATATGGTTTGATGCTATGTGGGAACACTTGCATCAAACTAACACAATAAATAAAACCATCTTTTCTTCTTTATCTGCGCTAACCACGCAGGTACATGCTCTTGACAAAAGGACAAAAGCACTCCTTGACTTCTTCTAAGAAGTTATAAGCAACCAATGGATGATGATGGGAATGCTAAATAACATGAAGGAAGAGATGGAAGACCTATAAAAAGAGAGGCATGTCATCCGATCCAACAATGAGCACATGCGTCGGGGCTATGATGCAGTAATGGATAACCTCTTAGAAGAGCGCCAAAACTTAGAAGAAGACCGTCGGAAGCTCGACAAGGAACGCGAAGAACTCGAGAAGTGGGAGAAGAAAAACAAAACCAAGCGCTCATCAAGCCCGACGCACTCCTCAGCCAGCCCCTCTAGCCATGAAGACAACGACAATGACAATGTGGGAGGATCAGGCACAGGAGAGGGCACACCAAAAGAAGGAAGTGCCAACACAAAGGAGGCACCTGCAGCTAAGCCAAAGAGAAATGAGCCACCACAGCGGTCAAGCTCCCACAACGACAAACAAACAAAGAAAAATGCAACATGTCAAGGGGGCTCGACCTCAACTGCAATCCAGAAGAAGGTCAAGACAAAGTTGCTGAAGATGGTGGGAAGCTAGCAGAGCCTCAATTCTCCCCGCCTACACATAAAATGATGATAGAAGAGCAGATTATTGTTGCACATTGAGAAGAAGTGGTCATCGAACTCAGCGCAGTAGGAGCAGAAGAGCTCGACAGAATGCTAGCTAAGCTGGGGGCCAAAATTGAGGAGAGCAGCGAGTTCCTCCTATTCCAACCACATCACGAGCACAACGATTATCTCTATGATGGGAAGATGGAGGCAACCTTGGCAATGATGGCGGAAGCCAAGCTGGGGCAAACTTCTGAAGAGAGCCATGCCAAAGACAACATAGTTGCTGAAGCTTCCTCAGAAGTAGTTGAATCTATAGCCACCACACAACCATCGCACAAGGTGACCGAACAAGTGGCCAAGGGCATGCCGACAATAGATGAAGCTTCGGCACCTTTGACATAGGAAACAACATCTAACGATGAGGATGGAGGGCTGGCAACCTTCTTCATAGATGAGCCCGCCAGGAAGCGGATTGCACCGGTTGAAGCAGAAACACAGGGAGCAGCTCCCCCTCTAGCTTACAAGATGAAATATATGGGCATGACTGCGGTATCACATATCACATGCAAAGACGTCCACATCTTGGCAGATGTCCTCAGCGACGATCTACCCAGGTCAGACATACTATATAACAATAAGGGTAGACATCTGTCCAGAGACAACTTCTGGGGAATATTCATGAAGAAGGTGTGAGTACATAAAAGACTATTCAAGGTACTCTACGCCACCCTCCTAGCAGAATTCCTGCACCCGGACAAGCCGTAGCCATTTTTCAACGGGACAACACAACTAGCCAGCCTCCTCTACAATGAAGACTATAAGGCAGCAGATGTAGCTAAACTGAAGGTAGCAGTCTGACGGAAGGAAACAAGACATGTGGTGCTTCCCATAAGGAATACAGAGCATTAGGCATTGATAGTCGTTGATCTTTATGAGCAGAAAATGATGGTGCTCAATTGATGTGCAGCCGAACTAGATAGCACCTCACTGGTTTACAAGAGGAAGGACACCAGAGATGCTTTAAAGATACTGCTACGCCTACAACGAGCTATCAAGGATGCAAATAACAAGTTCCAAGGGTCCTGGAAGCTCTTCTCAATTAATAAGAAAGCCCCCCAAGAAGAGGTCGGTCTGGGGTATTGCACCTTCATAGTACTACGAATGATGGAGGCCATCAACAAGGGAATCCCCCTGGAGGATTTAGACATGGACTGCGGGGTATGTATGCTATGGAGGTCATATATGATCGTCGGTTTTTCAACAACCCTGCGATGCCTGCAGAAGTTGTACCCTGGAGGCTTCACATGGATATCCCTCTACCTGAAAAGGTCACCTGGAAGGAGCAGCTAAAGACTATGTGGGTTGATCCAACTGAACCAGCCAGGGCTGTGGCATGGAAAGAAGGTTGGCA
Organism: Alisma plantago-aquatica; assembly: GCA_963693085.1. Classification (NCBI taxonomy): domain Eukaryota; kingdom Viridiplantae; phylum Streptophyta; class Magnoliopsida; order Alismatales; family Alismataceae; genus Alisma; species Alisma plantago-aquatica. The sequence goes on from OY856409.1 coordinate 193,363,900, forward strand.
TCAAGGCTCTGGAGAAGGTGCAAAACAAATGTCAAATGACAACCTAAAGCAACCTCCAGCAGTGGTGGTTCCTGAAGAACAACCACCAAGGGAACAACCTGAGGAACGAGAGGTTGAAGAAGAAGACATGGGTGATGCAAGACCAGATGAACTGATAGGGGACATAACACCTTCTTTCAAGGATTTCGATAGGTGGAGCTGCTTCAGTCTATCCCTGGAAGAACTAACTATTATTATGACTTTTTTGAAAGAAGAAGGATTGCAGTACTCTACAACAACTCTGATGCAGCCTTCGCACTTAATAAGAAGACTAATATGACAACAGCAAAGACACCAACAGAAGAAAAGGCAAATACATGCACTGAGTCTATCGTCGACATGATAAGAAGTCACTGTAGAGGGTACGACCATACAACAGGCAAAGACTTCAAGAAGATGCAGTTCTTCCACAGTAGCCCCCAGCAAGTGCCCTTATCAAATGACTACAGTTTCTTCTATCTATCATGGATGGCAGCCATAGACACTATTGGCTTCAAGGTGAAAACATGCAATATGAACAATACCATGCACTAAGAGGAATATATGCAAGCATGCTCCTCGAGTCCAAGTGGGCCTCCACCAACAACAACAAAAACAAATAAAGAAAGCTCGTTTATATATCTCATTCAAATTTTGATACCCCGAGACGTGGTGCATGATAAGTTTGGGGGAGGAGTCATAAATGGGATACATAGGTACATTTACCATCCTTTTACCCTTTTACCCCTAAAAATTTTGAAATTTTGAAATTTCACTAAAACTATCTTTTTATTTTAGTAGCTCGCCTCCTCTCAAAAAATCCTTATCTCCATAGAAAGGGAAATAGCTGCCCTCTTCAAAGCATATCTAAAAGAGGCTTGGTTGCCCAGAAGACCAAGTAAAATTCCACGAACCCAAGCTTGAAAGGAGAGGTAAAAACCTAAAAAGAAATAAAGAAACAAATATGAGAGTTGTGCCCAAAAAGATGCCAAAAGTTTCCTCACGGCCGGTATATTGTTGCACTCGTAAATGTAGATATATCGTTCCCGTAAGTGGAATCTTGAAGCCAAGCTTACACACCTCCAATCCTGAATGGAAACTCACAAAACCACTTGACTTAAGGTCAGAAGCCCAAAAAAGGGCAACACTATTATTATGAAAGTTGTGGGTGAGGAGTTCAGGAGGAAGAGGAAAACATCTAAAGCCTTAATCCTACCCAAGCACATTAGCATAGGGTCAACTAAAAAATAAATAATTGGTGTGAAAGCTGCCCCTCAAGAAAGATCGGGCATTAGTACGGTCATTACCTAAGGGAAGGGGGTGATAAATTGAGAAGTAGGAGCCTTTTACAATTGAAGGTAATGGCAGGGAAATTAAGTTATGCAACTCTGGTTGAGGGGGAGGAATGAAACCTAAGGGTTTGAAAACATGCAACAACAATCTTGATACAAGAATGAGATATTGTAGTCATGTTATAATGTTGTCTTGTAAGATTGTTCATTCTCTCTTTGAGTTCTTGAACCTACACTTAGCCTGAGGACATGCTTGATTCTAAGTTTGGGGGAGTTGATAACACTCTATTTTACGTACTTTATGTATATATTTTACACCACTTTTAGTATATATTTTGTTAGCTTTTCACATAATTTTTCTATATTTTTGACTAAAGCCTCAGTTACATGGTTTTAGGAACATTCACAACCCAGGTCGCGGTTCAGGGACCGCACTGAGGTCCACTTATATCTCAATCATGATCACAATTCCAGATCTCTCTAGAGATCGCGATCATCAGGCATCAAGGAAGGATTGCGGCTAGTTTATAGACCACGATCATTGCTTAACCGCGACTTCAAGGATGGTCGCGATCGGAACATGCGCCTCAAAGATAGACCAGCGGTCGCGGTATGGACACAGACTGCAATCGAGAAGGACCGCAGTCAGCTTGGAAACTGTGGTCACTGATGAATTCATGCAAACCACGACCGAGTGGGAAGACATCGACCTCGACCGCCCGGACGCAATGTACAAGCAGACCTCGATCGCAGTCGTCACCAGGCCATGACTAAGCTCAACCACAGTCAAAAATGAATAAAGAGCAGACCGCACACGACCACAGCCTCACCCCTCACTTAACCAAGACCGCCACCATGGTCCAGGCCTAAGTCGATGGAATGTGCCTATAAATAGCACACCCACCTGTCTTGTCAAATCAATAGATCATAGATCAGATCTCAAGGACCAAGAAGTGTTGTTGCATTCTAGATTCACCCCAGACCATCCCATCCATCAGTCTTGGATCTCCAAAGGTAGAAGCTAAGGAGAGAGAAGACTGAAGACTCCTTCTTCAAGAGAAGAAGATTGCCTGTGCCATCCACATGTTAGAACCAGATCTGAAGAAGTACTATGTTGTATCACGTCTCTTCTCTCTAGATCTATCATTTCCATCTCGCTATACTCCCCTCCTCTATTTGTGGGACTCCATGGATCTATCTTTCTGTAACATTGTTATGTTGTCTGCAAGCATGAGCGGCTAAACACCTTAACTTGGGTTGGGAGTAGCCACTAAGGTGCTCCCAACATGTATATTGTCTCTTTTTGTTGAATATACATATTCTTATCAAGATTATCTCCATGCACCTATTTTAATGCTTCACTTGTATGCTTAGCTACCATCTTGTGATGTTTGATTGTTGATCTCTTAAGAGAGTAATATCACTTTATCTTGTGTCGTGGAGTGGTATGAAGGAACGAGAGTGTTGCAATGCTAAGGCTTTAAAACCATATGTTTTGTTGCGAGGTTTACATGTGGTCACCTCGAGAGAGGGACTACCCTTAGACTTATATCTATCTTCATCTTGAGAAAGAGTGGAATAGATGCTTATGGTGGTTGCTTGTAATCTTAGTAAGAGTGTGCGAGAGAGAGATGGTGTTGCATGTTGGTAAGATGCTTTAGTAGGTGAACCCCAACCTGGGTTCCCTCCCGTATTCTTGTTTCATCTTATTTCTTTTGTTTCTTTTGTTCTTGTTTCTTTTGAACTACTTTAGTTTGTGTGCTACCGTTCCTTAGGGAGCACCTTTTATACACCCTCTTCGGCTAGAGTATAAGAGTGTTAGATTATGTGCGCTTAACACCGCCAACCTTGTCCCTGTGTTTGACCTCAATCGCTACATCAAACCCCGTTTATCGTTGCGAGGGCCTGAGAGTCGGTTTATCTCTTTAAAAGTCTGACTACTTTGAATCCACTCTTCTTGGATGTGTAATTTAGGCCGGTTAGTTTCTTTCATAGAATATCCCTGAGGAGAGAGGAATCTTAGACACCATATCCAGATGCAGTCTCTAGTCCTAAGTGAGTCACATGTCCATACCCATTTTCTTATGAGTATCTCTCATAAAACATTTCCTGATGAGAGAGGAATATCACACACTAATATCATATTCCTTGTGAATATTTCTCTCATAAAATCTCCCTTGAGGAGAGAGAAATATCACACACTCATATACAACCACAGTCTCTGGATCAAAGCGGGTCACCTTGCACCTAGATACCTTTTTCCTTGTGAGTATGTCTCTCATAAATTCTCCCCTGATGAGAGAGGAATCTCACACACCTATATCATGTCACATTCTTTGGCCTCAAGAGGGTGACCTTGTCCTTGTATACCCTTATCTTTGTGATTGTTTCTCTCATAAAATATCCCCCTAGGAGAGAAGAAATCTCACACACCCATATACTACCATAGCCTCTGGCTCTAAGTGGGTCACCTCATCCTTATATATCGTGTTTCTTTATGAGTATTTATCTCATAAAATATCCCCAGAGGAGAGTGGAATCTCATACACCCATATCCAACCATATTCTTTAGCCCTGGGTGGGTCACCTTGTCCCTAGATACCCCTTTTTCTTATGAGTATTTCCCTCATGAAATATCCCTTGAGGAGAGAGGAATCTCACACACCCATATCTAGCCACAGTCTCTGACCCCAACATGGTTACCTTGTCCCTAAATATACCATTCTCCTTGGGGTATTTCTCTGATAAAATCACCCCTAAGGAGAGAGGAATCTAAAACCTCATATTTAGTGACAATCTCTAGCCCCATGACGGTCACCTTATCCCTGGAGACTTCTTTTCTTGTGATTATTTCTCCCATTGAAACTCCCCTAAAGAGAGTGATTCCATTTTACTTGTGAGTAATGTTCTCATAACATATCCCCTAAGGATAATGGAATCTCACACACCCATATCCATCTACAGTCTATGGCCCTAAGAGGGTCACTTGTCCCTAGATACCCTTTTTCTTGTGAATATTTCTACCATAACTTCTCTTCTGAGGATAAAGGAATCTCGCATACCCCATATCCAACCACAATCTCTTGCCTCAGAGGATCATCTTGTACCTAGGTACCCTTATCCTTGTGAGTGTCTCTCTCATAAAATTATTGAGAAATATGGCGACAGAACTGGAAGCGCAAACAAAAATTTAACTGCCATATTCCCCTGTGTAGCAAGGAATCCAATGCCACAACGACATCTGGAACTTCTACGCCATCTGAGACTTCCCAATCCAAGAAGAGCCGGGAAGTGGAAATAGCGCCTTCATCATCCTCCGCGCCATGGAGCTACTAAACATCTTCAGATACGTAAGGCAACTCCAGGGCCAAGACTTCTATCAACTAAGAAGCATATACGTGATGTTGCTGATCAAGAACAAGCATTATTTTCGATACGCAGAGCTTTCTGAGGGGCTGCTAGAGACAGATGTTGAATTTGAATCTTCTCAACTTGGCAGCCCTCCAAGGGAAGAAGTTGAGAGCGCAGAGGTCTACGGGATAGGCAAGTAGATAGAAGTTCTACAGACCGCACTCACCACTAAAGGCAACACTACTAAAGGCGAGTTTGCTTCGTCTGTCATCTCTGAATCCCTAATCAGCAATTTCGACCATTTTGCATGCACATCTCTATCTCAGGAACAGGTCAATGAGATTCTTCTCAAACTAGTTGATTCAAACAACGTAGACGTCATGTATGAAAAGGATAACGCAGTGGTCCCCCTCAATGACCTACAAGACTTAGTCAAGGCAGGAGGATGTCTAACAATGACGGTGGCGTCATCTTACATCCCCATCTTACAGAAGAAGTTTGAAGATGCCTACATCTCCCACCTGATGTTGTTCAACGACCTGTGCCTGGCTGATGAAATAGGAGAGCGCCAGCTGTTTCAGCTCCAAATGAAGAAGTGCCTGCCGCGCATCATCTTCCTACCAATGTTGCACGACAACCATTGGATGCCCCTGATGGTGTACACATGTCTATGTGTCGGTTTGTTCTATAACAGCTCTGATGCCAACAACGACTATCCGACGGAGTGTACATCCACGCCACTAACATCCCTTGAGCGCTTAGCAAGGAAATACTATGTCGAGGTGGTGTCTCTGATCCAGCCATATCTTGAAAACTCGACGGCCAAGTGGCACGAACTCTAGTTCTGCCACCGCAGTCTACAACAAGTTCTGTTATCAAAATGACTGTGGTGTCTGTGTGATGTACTGGATGTACTGCGCGGTAGCCCTCAGATAGACGCCATATAAGCTCCACAATTTAGGCTACCATAGCCAATGTGGAGAGTATGTGATGGAGCTCTAATCTACCGAGGGAGCCCGCACTCATTGAACCCTCATGATCTATACCTATCCTTTCCTATATATCTCACAACTCTGGGACAGAGTGTGGGGTAAGTTTGGGGGGGGGTACTCTATAGCGTCAATGAGGGAGGTACTCAAAATCTTTTCCCTTTTGCTCTTTTGCCTTTCTTACCATACTCTGTGTATACATGTGTATATATGACTGATAGGAAACAATGCACACACAATTTCTTGTCTCTCAACAACTGTACAAAACACTTTATAGTCTCAAAAAATGTACAAAACACTTTATAGTAAAACTTTGGTACAACTTCTTCCAGTATGTTATCTCTATATTATCTAAGGTGGTGCATATTTTTGTTTTGTTCTTTTGAAAACACAGTCTCAATCGACAAAGGCTACAACTTTTCTATGCCAACTTTAAAAAATAATCTTGCAACAGCTAAGAGATGTTCATATAAAGGAAAAAGCTGCCCAAACTGTAAACTTTCTTTCTTCTCCCTACCCATCAAAATCCCAAAATGAGAGGAAAGCCTTATAAGAGTGAATAAAAGCATGAGAGTTTTACCACAAAAAAAACACTTGTCATTCTAAAAGTACCCATCTTTAGGCATGGTAGATCTGGGGTAGTGGTATGTAGGATGTGAAATCACTGCTCTAAATCCAACTGGCTTGGACTGCAGGGACCACTTGCCCGTTAACGGACCTTTACATGGATGTACCAATGGGAAGCAAGAAAAACCCAAAAAGCCTTAAGCCTTCCCAAAAACCCCACCTTCTACTCCCAAGTTGTTTAGTGTGAAAGCTAACTTCGAAATCATGTACCAAAAGTCTCGCCAAAGCTGAAGAGAAAATTTTTACTTAAATAAGGTAGGAAAAATAAAGTCCATTGCTCGTATCAGACGTAATTTTCCCCATGACACCTCAAAAATTCTTTTATCCCCTTGACCGAAGACTACGTCTGGTTTTGAAATAGTATCACAAACAAAGTTTTAAAATAAGTATAGATTAATTGAGGACAATCAAAATGCTAAGTTTGGGGGAGTTGATAACACCCATTTTGTGGCTGCTAGAGCTTATATTTTACTATCGAAACTGCCTCCAAACCTTACTTCCTCTCCGTTTTATCCTATTTATTGAATAGAAATAATGCCCACTATGCTCCTGACAACATTTTCTATCTTCTGTAGAATCTCTCTTATTTTCCCACCAAAAAAATTCTAATGGGCCCGTCCTGGCCCATCCATGAAAAGTTACCCATCCCAGACCATCCATGACAAGTTACCTGTCCCAGCCCATCAACCGGCGAAGTAACACACCCTTTACCCATCATGGTCGCTACCCGTTATGGCAGCAACCCGGCACGGGTGCGTCGCGTGGGAGCCTTGATGGTCTGAATGCTATTTACCTGACAAGGAGCCTTGCCCGCCACGATCTATCGGTCGATGGATTCTATCACGCGACACAGGTGCCCCTTGATGAAATAGCCCACCAGAGTCTTTACCCGACACAATCCTGTGTGATTTACTCGCAACCCGGCACGCGACAGCCTTTGCCAGCCGTGTCGGGTGACAGACGTGTCGACCCTCTCCCAAAGCTACATTAACGAGAGCAGACAAAGGACATGTGGACCAATGAGGGCCGCAACTCCCACCAGCCGCTTCCTATAAATACCAGCTACATGACTCCGATGGGACGGATCGCAACCCTTGGGAGCTAACTCTGAGAGCACAGGAGCTAGTGCATCGAATCTCAAGGCCGGTCGAGCGACACTAGGTGAGCACACCCCCAACCCGAGAGGGGCGGGAGGAGTTCACTTAGGACTCGACCTGGTAGCAGCAGCAGAGCGATACGACCTTCAAGGCCACTACAAACGTGTCGGGCCGCTAGCTGGGTTTCAACCCGAGACAGTCTGCCCAACCATGCCTGACACAAGGAACCAAGAACCTAAAATGAAGCTAACCCGACACATGTCCTAACATGACACGATACCCATCTCGATATGGCCTACCCATTGCGGCTGCAGCCCGATAAGGCTTGCCGCCCGACACGGCCATATCGGGTAGGGAGTCCTATCCTATTATGACCCACATTTCGTTTTACCAGTAAGTACCTTGGTTAGTGCATAATTGAACTAGTTACGTTAAGATGAGTACTTGCTTTTGTTAATAGTGTTTTGAGCTTTGAGCTAGTGTTAATGTATCATTAGCCTGTTTTCTTGTCCTGAGGTTGAGGACAAGTTTGTGCTTAATCCGTTGCCGAAGAAATCATGCGAAACCGACCTACGAGTAAAAAGATATGAGCTTTTTAGTGTACAGGGACCTGTGTGTAATTTCGGAAAGTTTCTGGGCAATTTATTTTCGGCCCCCTGGGCGCCCTGCCTTATCCTTTCCCTTGGTTTTCCTTTATCTCTTCCTTAACCGACTAAGGAATGAACGAGCGTTCATTTCCTTCTTCAGTCGCTGGACGAGAAACAGGGAGAGAGAGAGAGGAAGTGAGCTAGAGAGGAAAGGCTGGGAAATCAAGCCTTTCTCCACCGTTTTTCTCCGATTTCTTCACCTTCTCCAGCTAATCCACCCGCCGCATCTTCCTTCTTCTTCCCTGTGTTCTTCTTCCTCCTGCAGCCATGAAGATGACGACCAAGGAGGTGGTCTAGGGAGCGAACGGCGCTTCCTTCTCGGTTCTTTCTTCTTGCCAAGTGATTGCTAGGTCGTCCCGGAGCTATAGGAGCGATTTGGGTAAGAATCGTCCACCGAATCGACCCCAATCTTCTCTTTCTTTTCTGCAATTTCCGCCCCTGCGCCGGTTGCACGGCGTGCAACTCCGTTTTGCACGGCGTGCAACATTGCAGATAGCTGATATAGGGGAAATTCCGTTTCTGCGCAGGTGCACGGCGTGCAAGGTCAGTTTGCACGGCGTGCAAAGTTGCAGATAGCGGAACGAGTTTCAGCCCAGGTGCACGGCGTGCAAATCAGTTTGCACGGCGTGCAGGTCAGTTTGCATGGCGTGCAAGTCAGTTTGCACGGCGTGCAAAGGTGCAGAAAAGCAGATCAGAAGTGCACTGAAGGTGCACGGCGTGCAGCCTAAGTGCACGGCGTGCACGCTGCTGTAAAGGGCAGAATTAGGCGTGTTTGTGGACGTTTTTCGGTGTATACGAACACACCGAAGTGGGTGAGTAATAGTTCATTTAGAAATCATTATTTAACTCATTTCAAATGCTTATTTGCTTTAGTATCAGTTGATATGATCTTCAAACAGTGTAGCATGTACATTTTAGTGTGATAAGTTCATTGGAACTTAAAATGCGTGATCAGAATGATGAGAAAGAGGAAATTCTATGTTTAACAGTTGTAATGCGATATTCCTGTTTAATTGTTTATCTGTTATTTAATTAATAGACCTAGGTGCCCTAACACCGTAGAACCCCTAAGAGGTATCTGCAACTTAGGGGTGAAACTCGTGTTGCAACATCATCTGTGCTTGTGTCACGGACAAACGAGGAAAGAGAGGCAGTGTCTAATAACAATCGTGCGTGTGTCACGATGGCACTGGGAAAAAGAAAACTTGGTTATCTAACACCATTCGTGCTTGTGTCACGAAGGTAACCCTGTGAGACTCTCCGCCTGTGTGCTCAGGTTAGAGGAGGAGTCTAGAGTACTAGAATACTGCAGAGAGGCCCCTGAGTGCCTAGGACCTGCGGTGAGGCCCTTGAGCGCCTGAGAGTACAGTGAGGCCCTTGAGTGCCTGAGGCCCTTGAGTGCCTGAGAGTCCTGTGCAGACCAGGACAGCAGTCAGACTTAGCATTTCCCGGGTGTGTCGCTAAGTCTTGTACGGTGGGACCGTAGCATGAACTTGTTGCGGATCTTTATATGCAGAGTACACTGCATATATTTAGGGCATAATAATAAAATGGATAAATAATCGAGTAGGTTCACAGTAAATTTATATAACTGTTTTATTACCTGAAATATCTGTTAATGCTTAGAAGTGTGGTTATTGTCTGTATATTTGTTATGCTAATAGAACTGCCCTGCTTAAACTGTATATCTGTTTATTTTCAGTTAATGAACCTGACGAGTTGTTTATTGATAGCTAAGTGAAATGTTATTCACTGAGCGAGTAGGCTCATTCCTCTACTCAAAACATTTTCAGGTCAGCATCAGCATCAGGAATCAGAAGGATCGTTTCACCCTAACGCTTAGTTGATAAAAGGTTTGTAGTTAGTCTAGTTAGAGGTCTCTTAGTCCATTCCCCTCGATCCTCGGGACAAGGTGTGAGTGAGAGAGAGAATGTGTGTACAGATGTAAATTAACTGTTATGCTTTATTTTATGTTGAGCAATGCAATATGCTGTAGACTCTGTTTGTATCTTCTATCAATTTAATAGAGAAGTTTTCTGCAGTTTGTTCAGTTCTTGTTTACAGCTTAAACTTGATTATCATTTAAATGCCTTGAATTGTTTTAAAAAGTGACGAATGGTTGGTTATGTGTTAATCCCACCTGTCGTGCCCTAATTTTGTGGTTTGTGTTTAATGTGAGATTGGGGCGCGACAACTCTTGGTATCAGAGCTTAGGTTGAGTACATAGTTACTCAGAGTCCAGGTCAGGGGACGATAAGAGACCAATAGGATTAAGGTTTAGGTGTCTTTCTTCTATCTGTAATTTTCTAATAGGAAGTATTCTATTATATCATTGCAGATGGCAGGAAGAGGCTTTGATCGTGATGATCAAGCTGAGAGCCATGTTGGCCCTGATCCGCGGTACTTGGGTCCAGGTGGTGGTGACCACGTGGATGAAGCATCTCGGATGTACAGGATGTTCCTGGAGACCAAGGAGAGGTACAAGGCTGATAGGCGAGAATCTTCTTCTACCAGCAGTAAGGATCTGATGCGATCTTATGAGCTTGTGAAGAAGCTTGGTGGCACAGAGTTCAGTGGCACCACAGATCCAGCAGAGGTTGATGAATGGTTTAGACAGGTAGAGAAGGTCTTTCGTCTGATGGAGCTTTCAGAAGAGAAGAAGATCAATCATGCGGTCTACCTTTTGACAGGCGATGCAGAGTTGTGGTGGCGTGGTGTGGAAGAAAAGAGGAGAGGTACAGAGCTTTCCTGGCAGGATTTCTCTGAGGAGTTTCATCTCAAATTCTATCCACCCACTTTTCTTAATGAGAAAATCAGGCAGTTGCAGAATATCAAGCAGGGGAACATGACAGTTACAGAATATGAAGCGCTTTTCACACGGTTAGCTAATTTCTGTCCACAGCTTGTTCCTGACAACATAGAGAGATGCAGAAGGTTTCAGGAAGGACTAAGGCCAGAGATTCGGCATACAGTTTCTGCTACTAGTAGGAGGAACAGAGAGAACTTTGGTGAGTTTGTCGAGGCTGCTAGACAGGTTGAGGAATCTGTGAATGCTGACAAGGTGCCCGAGTCTAAGAAGAGATCTGCAGACTTCAGTAGAGGGCAATCCAGTAGTGGATACCGAGGTGGAAGTAGAGGTTTCTTTTCTAAACTTGGACGTGGACTGGGTTGTTTCGGCAGGCAGAGATCTGAGGATGTCACTACTTCTAGAGGCAGAGGGGGATACAACCCAAGGAGATGGACTAGCACGTCTAGAGAGCAGCCATCTGGATCATCTACTTCTGTGACTGGTCCACAGAGGCAGGAGATGCGAGTATGTAATGCTTGTGGAAGGTTCCACCATGGGCAATGTGAGGGTTCAAACTATGTAGAGTGTTTTCATTGTGGGCAGATAGGACATATAAAGAAGTTTTGTCCTCAGCTTCAACCAGCAGCATCACAAACTTCTCAGCCTCAGTTTTATGATGTTCAGAGACAACCTCCAGCGGAAGGACCGAGTTCTTCTGTGGCTTCTGGTTCTAGAGGTGGTGGAGTGTCTAGTGGCAGGAGTGGTCAAAGAGGACAGCGTGGCAGAGGGAGAGCTTCAGCACGTTTCTTTTCTTTGACACCTCAGGAAGGTATAATTTCTTCACAAGTTGTTACAGGAGAGATGTTTTTGTTTAATAGTATACCAGTTTCAGTTTTGATAGATCCGGGTGCTACTCACTCTTTCATACGACGTTCTTTAGTTGGTGAACTTAATCTGTTAACTCAAGAGTTGGCAGATGAGTTAGTGTTGAGGGTTCCACTAGGTGGACCAACAGTTTTATCGGAGTCTTGTCCCGGATGCTTGTTATCTTTTGGAGGTTTTACCTTTGCTGCTAATCTCATACCCTTGGATGTAAATACTTTTCAAGTCATCTTGGGTATGGATTGTCTTGAAACATATCGAGTGCAACTCGATTGTTGGAAGAAGGAAGCTACCTTTCAACTAGGAGAGTTTTCTTGTGTCTTTACTGGGGACAGGAAAGTTCTGCCTACGTGCATAATATCAGCTGCTGTAGCTGATAAGATGTTACTGAAAGGATGTGAAGCGTTCCTTGCTCATGTGGTGGACACTAGAGCAGAGAAGAGCACCGCCAGTGTTTATGATGTGCCCGTAGTTTGTGAGTTTTCTGATGTTTTTCCAGAAGATTTACCAGGCTTACCTCCTGTCAGAGACTTGGATTTTGAAATTCAAATATATCCAGGTAGTCATCCAGTAGCATTGCCAGCCTATAGAATGGCACCTGCAGAGTTGAAGGAACTCAAGGTACAGTTACAGGAGTTACTAGATAAGGGTTTCATTAGACCCAGTTCTTCACCGTGGGGTGCTCCAGTCCTGTTTGTTAAGAAGAAGGATGGTACCATGCGTCTCTGTATAGATTACAGGCAACTGAACAAGATCACAATAAAGAATAAATATCCTTTGCCGAGAATAGATGATCTGTTTGATCAGTTGCGTGGAGCGACGATATTTTCTAAAATTGATTTGAGATCTGGATATCATCAGCTTAGGATAAAGGCTTCTGATATTCCTAAAACAGCTTTCAGAACCAGGTATGGGCATTATGAGTTTTTGGTCATGTCGTTTGGACTGACCAATGCCCCAGCAGCCTTTATGGATATGATGAACCGGATTTTAAACCGTTCCTAGATCAGTTTATTGTAGTCTTTATAGACGATATTCTGATCTATTCCAGAGACGATGAACAGCACGAGCAACACCTGAGAGTAGTGTTGCAGTTGTTGAGACAACATCAGTTGTTTGCTAAATTCAGCAAATGCGAGTTCTGGTTGGCTGAGGTAGCATTTCTTGGACATGTTATCTCGAGAGGTGGAGTTAGTGTTGACCCTAAGAAAGTTGATTCTGTACTTCAGTGGGAACAGCCTAAGACTCCTACTGAGATCAGAAGTTTCTTGGGATTAGCAGGCTATTACAGAAGGTTCATACAGAACTTCAGTGTGTTAGCATCACCTTTGACACGCTTGACTAGGAAGGATGCACCGTTTGTTTGGTCTGATAACTGTGAGAGAAGTTTTCAGATTTTGAAGAAAAGGTTGACTTCAGCACCAGTGCTGGTTTTGCCTGAAGCAGAAAAAGGCTATACAGTGTTCTGTGATGCTTCCAGGAGAGGTTTGGGCTGTGTACTGATGCAAGAAGGTAAAGTTGTTGCTTACGCATCTAGACAGCTTAAGAAAAATGAAGAGAATTACCCTGTTCATGATTTGGAATTAGCTGCTATAGTTCATGCTCTTAAGACATGGCGTCACTACTTGTATGGTGAGACATGTCAGGTGTTCACAGATCATAAGAGTCTGAAATATATCTTCACTCAGAAAGATTTGAATTTGAGACAACGCAGATGGCTTGAGCTGATCAAAGACTATGATGTGACAATCGATTACCATCCTGGTAAAGCTAATGTTGTAGCTGATGCTTTGAGTAGAAAGTCAAGTTCAACAGCTAATGCATTTTCTATGGCATGTTTCAAGAGAGACTTGCTTGTAGATATGCGAAAATTGAACTTGGACTTGGAGGTGACTGGACAAAGTGGGTTGATTGCTCAGATGCAAGTCAGACCTACTTTTTATAATCAGATTAAGGAATTACAGCAGAGTGATGATGAGTTGTGGCAAATCATGCAGGATATGTCAGAAGGTAAGAGAACAGGGTTCAGGTTTTCTGATGAAGGCATGTTGTATCTTCATGATAGGTTATGTGTACCTGGAAACAGTGAGCTGATACAGCAAATTCTTGAGGAAGCACATACTTCTATGTATGCTATGCATCCAGGTAACACAAAGATGTACAGGAACCTCAAAGAGCTGTACTGGTGGTCTGGTATGAAAAAGGATGTGGCTGAATACGTGGCTAGGTGCGGGGTGTGTCAGCAGGTTAAGGCTGAGCATCAGAAACCTGCTGGTACTTTGCAGTCGCTTCCTATACCAGAATGGAAATGGGAGCACATCACGATGGACTTTGTGGTCGGATTACCCAGAACGCCTAAGGGTTCAGACTCGATATGGGTGATTGTGGATAGACTAACTAAGTCGGCTCACTTTCTTCCTGTCAAGTCAACCTTTGACGTTTCAAAGTTGGCCAAAGTTTATGTGGATGAGGTAATCAGATTACATGGGATTCCAATTTCCATTATTTCTGACAGAGATCCAAAGTTCACATCTAGATTCTGGAATCAGTTACATCGTGCGTTGGGCACAAAGCTGAAGTTCAGTACGGCGTTTCATCCGCAGACAGATGGTCAATCTGAGAGGACCATTCAGACCCTTGAAGACATGCTGAGAGCATGCGTGCTACAGTTTAGAGGCAACTGGGAAGAACACTTAAGCCTAATAGAGTTTGCTTATAATAACAGTTACCATTCTAGTCTTGGAATGGCTCCATTTGAAGCTCTTTATGGCAGGAAGTGTAGATCGCCAGTTTGTTGGTACGAGGTGGGTGAGAAGGAAATTCTTGGACCTGAATTAGTCGATATAACTACAGATAAGATATCTGTGATCAGGGATCAGTTAAAAGCTTCTCAGGATAGACAGAAAAGTTATGCAGAAAGACGACGTCGACCTCTTGAGTTCGAGGTTGGTGACGAGGTTTACTTAAAAGTTTCACCGTGGAAGGGAGTGTTGAGGTTTGGCAAGAGGGGTAAGTTGACCCCTAGATATATGGGTCCATATCCTATTGTTGAGAGAATTGGACCTGTAGCTTACAGGTTGGATTTGCCGTCTGAGTTGGCAAATCTACATGATGTCTTCCACGTATCTATGCTGAAAAAGTGTCATCCCGGTACGGAAAAGATTGTAGATCCGGAATCGGCGCAGCTTAGAACAGATGTGTCCTATGTAGAAGGACCAGTGCAGATAGTTGATCACCGGATCAAAAAGCTTAAAAACCGTGAGTTATCCTTAGTGAAGGTTTTGTGGAGGAATCACAATATAGAGGAAGCTACGTGGGAGCTTGAATCAGAAATGCGTAACAAGTTTCCTTTTCTCTTTTAGGAATTTCGGGACGAAATTCTTATAAGGGAGGGATATTGTTATGACCCACATTTCGTTTTACCAGTAAGTACCTTGGTTAGTGCATAATTGAACTAGTTACGTTAAGATGAGTACTTGCTTTTGTTAATAGTGTTTTGAGCTTTGAGCTAGTGTTAATGTATCATTATCCTGTTTTCTTGTCCTGAGGTTGAGGACAAGTTTGTGCTTAATCCGTTGCCGAAGAAATCATGCGAAACCGACCTACGAGTAAAAAGATATGAGCTTTTTAGTGTACAGGGACCTATGTGTAATTTCGGAAAGTTTCTGGGCAATTTATTTTCGGCCCCCTGGGCGCCCTGCCTTATCCTTTCCCTTGGTTTTCCTTTATCTCTTCCTTAACCGACTAAGGAATGAACGAGCGTTCATTTCCTTCTTCAGCCGCTGGACGAGAAACAGGGAGAGAGAGAGAGGAAGTGAGCTAGAGAGGAAAGGCTGGGAAATCAAGCCTTTCTCCACCGTTTTTCTCCGATTTCTTCACCTTCTCCAGCTAATCCACCCGCCGCATCTTCCTTCTTCTTCCCTGTGTTCTTCTTCCTCCTGCAGCCATGAAGATGACGAACAAGGAGGTGGTCTAGGGAGCGAACGGCGCTTCCTTCTCGGTTCTTTCTTCTTGCCAAGTGATTGCTAGGTCGTCCCGGAGCTATAGGAGCGATTTGGGTAAGAATCGTCCACCGAATCGACCCCAATCTTCTCTTTCTTTTCTGCAATTTCCGCCCCTGCGCAGGTTGCACGGCGTGCAACTCCGTTTTGCACGGCGTGCAACATTGCAGATAGCTGATATAGGGGAAATTTCGTTTCTGCGCAGGTGCACGGCGTGCAAGGTCAGTTTGCACGGCGTGCAAAGTTGCAGATAGCGGAACGAGTTTCAGCCCAGGTGCACGGCATGCAAATCAGTTTGCACGGCGTGCAGGTCAGTTTGCATGGCGTGCAAGTCAGTTTGCACGGCGTGCAAAGGTGCAGAAAAGCAGATCATAAGTGCACTGAAGGTGCACGGCGTGCAGCCTAAGTGCACGGCGTGCACGCTGCTGTAAAGGGCAGAATTAGGCGTGTTTGTGGACGTTTTTCGGTGTATACGAACACACCGAAGTGGGTGAGTAATAGTTCATTTAGAAATCATTATTTAACTCATTTCAAATGCTTATTTGCTTTAGTATCAGTTGATATGATCTTCAAACAGTGTAGCATGTACATTTTAGTGTGATAAGTTCATTGGAACTTGAAATGCGTGATCAGAATGATGAGAAAGAGGAAATTCTATGTTTAACAGTTGTAATGCGATATTCATGTTTAATTGTTTATCTGTTATTTAATTAATAGACCTAGGTGCCCTAACACCGTAGAACCCCTAAGAGGTATCTGCAACTTAGGGGTGAAACTAGTGTTGCAACATCATCCGTGCTTGTGTCACGGAAAAACGAGGAAAGAGAGGCAGTGTCTAATAACAATCGTGCATGTGTCACGATGGCACTGGGAAAAAGAAAACTTGGTTATCTAACACCATTCGTGCTTGTGTCACGAAGGTAACCCTATGAGACTCTCCGCCTGTGTGCTCAGGTTAGAGGAGGAGTCTAGAGTACTAGAATACTGCAGAGAGGCCCCTGAGTGCCTAGGACTTGCGGTGAGGCCCTTGAGCGCCTGAGAGTACAGTGAGGCCCTTGAGTGCCTGAGGCCCTTGAGTGCCTGAGAGTCCTGTGCAGACCAGGACAGCAGTCAGACTTAGCATTTCCCGGGTGTGTCGCTAAGTCTTGTACGGTGGGACCGTAGCATGAACTTGTTGCGGATCTTTATATGCAGAGTACACTGCATATATTTAGGGCATAATAATAAAATGGATAAATAATCGAGTAGGTTCACAGTAAATTTATATAACTGTTTTATTACCTAAAATACCTGTTAATGCTTAGAAGTGTGGTTATTGTCTGTATATTTGTTATGCTAATAGAACCGCCCTGCTTAAACTGTATATCTGTTTATTTTCAGTTAATGAACCTGACGAGTTGTTTATTGATAGCTAAGTGAAATGTTATTCACTGAGCGAGTAGGCTCATTCCTCTACTCAAAACATTTTCAGGTCAGCATCAGCATCAGGAATCAGAAGGATCGTTTCACCCTAACGCTTAGTTGATAAAAGGTTTGTAGTTAGTCTAGTTAGAGGTCTCTTAGTCCATTCCCCTCGATCCTCGGGACAAGGTGTGAGTGAGAGAGAGAATGTGTGTACAGATGTAAATTAACTGTTATGCTTTATTTTATGTTGAGCAATGCAATATGCTGTAGACTCTGTTTGTATCTTCTATCAATTTAATAGAGAAGTTTTCTGCAGTTTGTTTAGTTCTTGTTTACAGCTTAAACTTGATTATCATTTAAATGCCTTGAATTGTTTTAAAAAGTGACGAATGGTTGGTTATGTGTTAATCCCACCTGTCGTGCCCTAATTTTGTGGTTTGTGTTTAATGTGAGATTGGGGCGCGACAACTCTTGGTATCAGAGCTTAGGTTGAGTACATAGTTACTCAGAGTCCAGGTCAGGGGACGATAAGAGACCAATAGGATTAAGGTTTAGGTGTCTTTCTTCTATCTGTAATTTTCTAATAGGAAGTATTCTATTATATCATTGCAGATGGCAGGAAGAGGCTTTGATCGTGATGATCAAGCTGAGAGCCATGTTGGCCCTGATCCGCGGTACTTGGGTCCAGGTGGTGGTGACCACGTGGATGAAGCATCTCGGATGTACAGGATGTTCCTGGAGACCAAGGAGAGGTACAAGGCTGATAGGCGAGAATCTTCTTCTACCAGCAGTAAGGATCTGATGCGATCTTATGAGCTTGTGAAGAAGCTTGGTGGCACAGAGTTCAGTGGCACCACAGATCCAGCAGAGGCTGATGAATGGTTTAGACAGGTAGAGAAGGTCTTTCGTCTGATGGAGCTTTCAGAAGAGAAGAAGATCAATCATGCGGTCTACCTTTTGACAGGCGATGCAGAGTTGTGGTGGCGTGGTGTGGAAGAAAAGAGGAGAGGTACAGAGCTTTCCTGGCAGGATTTCTCTGAGGAGTTTCATCTCAAATTCTATCCACCCACTTTTCTTAATGAGAAAATCAGGCAGTTGCAGAATATCAAGCAGGGGAACATGACAGTTACAGAATATGAAGCGCTTTTCACACGGTTAGCTAATTTCTGTCCACAGCTTGTTCCTGACAACATAGAGAGATGCAGAAGGTTTCAGGAAGGACTAAGGACAGAGATTCGGCATACAGTTTCTGCTACTAGTAGGAGGAACAGAGAGAACTTTGGTGAGTTTGTCGAGGCTGCTAGACAGGTTGAGGAATCTGTGAATGCTGACAAGGTGCCCGAGTCTAAGAAGAGATCTGCAGACTTCAGTAGAGGGCAATCCAGTAGTGGATACCGAGGTGGAAGTAGAGGTTTCTTTTCTAAACTTGGACGTGGACTGGGTTGTTTCGGCAGGCAGAGATCTGAGGATGTCACTACTTCTAGAGGCAGAGGGGGATACAACCCAAGGAGATGGACTAGCACGTCTAGAGAGCAGCCATCTGGATCATCTACTTCTGTGACTGGTCCACAGAGGCAGGAGATGCGAGTATGTAATGCTTGTGGAAGGTTCCACCATGGGCAATGTGAGGGTTCAAACTATGTAGAGTGTTTTCATTGTGGGCAGATAGGACATATAAAGAAGTTTTGTCCTCAGCTTCAACCAGCAGCATCACAAACTTCTCAGCCTCAGTTTTATGATGTTTAGAGACAACCTCCAGCGGAAGGACCGAGTTCTTCTGTGGCTTCTGGTTCTAGAGGTGGTGGAGTGTCTAGTGGCAGGAGTGGTCAAAGAGGACAGCGTGGCAGAGGGAGAGCTTCAGCACGTTTCTTTTCTTTGACACCTCAGGAAGGTATAATTTCTTCACAAGTTGTTACAGGAGAGATGTTTTTGTTTAATAGTATACCAGTTTCAGTTTTGATAGATCCGGGTGCTACTCACTCTTTCATACGACGTTCTTTAGTTGGTGAACTTAATATGTTAACTCAAGAGTTGGCATATGAGTTAGTGTTGAGGGTTCCACTAGGTGGACCAACAGTTTTATCGGAGTCTTGTCCCGGATGCTTGTTATCTTTTGGAGGTTTTACCTTTGCTGCTAATCTCATACCCTTGGATGTAAATACTTTTCAAGTCATCTTGGGTATGGATTGTCTTGAAACATATCGAGTGCAACTCGATTGTTGGAAGAAGGAAGCTACCTTTCAACTAGGAGAGTTTTCTTGTGTCTTTACTGGGGACAGGAAAGTTCTGCCTACGTGCATAATATCAGCTGCTGTAGCTGATAAGATGTTACTGAAAGGATGTGAAGCGTTCCTTGCTCATGTGGTGGACACTAGAGCAGAGAAGAGCACCGCCAGTGTTTATGATGCGCCCGTGGTTTGTGAGTTTTCTGATGTTTTTCCAGAAGATTTACCAGGCTTACCTCCTGTCAGAGACTTGGATTTTGAAATTCAAATATATCCAGGTAGTCATCCAGTAGCATTGCCAGCCTATAGAATGGCACCTGCAGAGTTGAAGGAACTCAAGGTACAGTTACAGGAGTTACTAGATAAGGGTTTCATTAGACCCAGTTCTTCACCGTGGGGTGCTCCAGTCCTGTTTGTTAAGAAGAAGGATGGTACCATGCGTCTCTGTATAGATTACAGGCAACTGAACAAGATCACAATAAAGAATAAATATCCTTTGCCGAGAATAGATGATCTGTTTGATCAGTTGCGTGGAGCGACGATATTTTCTAAAATTGATTTGAGATCTGGATATCATCAGCTTAGGATAAAGGCTTCTGATATTCCTAAAACAGCTTTCAGAACCAGGTATGGGCATTATGAGTTTTTGGTCATGTCGTTTGGACTGACCAATGCCCCAGCAGCCTTTATGGATATGATGAACCGGATTTTCAAACCGTTCCTAGATCATTTTATTGTAGTCTTTATAGACGATATTCTGATCTATTCCAGAGACGATGAACAGCACGAGCAACACCTGAGAGTAGTGTTGCAGTTGTTGAGACAACATCAGTTGTTTGCTAAATTCAGCAAATGCGAGTTCTGGTTGGCTGAGGTAGCATTTCTTGGACATGTTATCTCGAGAGGTGGAGTTAGTGTTGACCCTAAGAAAGTTGATTCTGTACTTCAGTGGGAACAGCCTAAGACTCCTACTGAGATCAGAAGTTTCTTGGGATTAGCAGGCTATTACAGAAGGTTCATACAGAACTTCAGTGTGTTAGCATCACCTTTGACACGCTTGACTAGGAAGGATGCACCGTTTGTTTGGTCTGATAACTGTGAGAGAAGTTTTCAGATTTTGAAGAAAAGGTTGACTTCAGCACCAGTGCTGGTTTTGCCTGAAGCAGAAAAAGGCTATACAGTGTTCTGTGATGCTTCCAGGAGAGGTTTGGGCTGTGTACTGATGCAAGAAGGTAAAGTTGTTGCTTACGCATCTAGACAGCTTAAGAAAAATGAAGAGAATTACCCTGTTCATGATTTGGAATTAGCTGCTATAGTTCATGCTCTTAAGACATGGCGTCACTACTTGTATGGTGAGACATGTCAGGTGTTCACAGATCATAAGAGTCTGAAATATATCTTCACTCAGAAAGATTTGAATTTGAGACAACGCAGATGGCTTGAGCTGATCAAAGACTATGATGTGACAATCGATTACCATCCTGGTAAAGCTAATGTTGTAGCTGATGCTTTGAGTAGAAAGTCAAGTTCAACAGCTAATGCATTTTCTATGGCATGTTTCAAGAGAGACTTGCTTGTAGATATGCGAAAATTGAACTTGGACTTGGAGGTGACTGGACAAAGTGGGTTGATTGCTCAGATGCAAGTCAGACCTACTTTTTATAATCAGATTAAGGAATTACAGCAGAGTGATGATGAGTTGTGGCAAATCATGCAGGATATGTCAGAAGGTAAGAGAACAGGGTTCAGGTTTTCTGATGAAGGCATGTTGTATCTTCATGATAGGTTATGTGTACCTGGAAACAGTGAGCTGATACAGCAAATTCTTGAGGAAGCACATACTTCTATGTATGCTATGCATCCAGGTAACACAAAGATGTACAGGAACCTCAAAGAGCTGTACTGGTGGTCTGGTATGAAAAAGGATGTGGCTGAATACATGGCTAGGTGCGGGGTGTGTCAGCAGGTTAAGGCTGAGCATCAGAAACCTGCTGGTACTTTGCAGTCGCTTCCTATACCAGAATGGAAATGGGAGCACATCACGATGGACTTTGTGGTCAGATTACCCAGAACGCCTAAGGGTTCAGACTCGATATGGGTGATTGTGGATAGACTAACTAAGTCGGCTCACTTTCTTCCTGTCAAGTCAACCTTTGACGTTTCAAAGTTGGCCAAAGTTTATGTGGATGAGGTAATCAGATTACATGGGATTCCAGTTTCCATTATTTCTGACAGAGATCCAAAGTTCACATCTAGATTCTGGAATCAGTTACATCGTGCGTTGGGCACAAAGCTGAAGTTCAGTACGGCGTTTCATCCGCAGACAGATGGTCAATCTGAGAGGACCATTCAGACCCTTGAAGACATGCTGAGAGCATGCGTGCTACAGTTTAGAGGCAACTGGGAAGAACACTTAAGCCTAATAGAGTTTGCTTATAATAACAGTTACCATTCTAGTCTTGGAATGGCTCCATTTGAAGCTCTTTATGGCAGGAAGTGTAGATCGCCAGTTTGTTGGTACGAGGTGGGTGAGAAGGAAATTCTTGGACCTGAATTAGTCGATATAACTACAGAGAAGATATCTGTGATCAGGGATCAGTTAAAAGCTTCTCAGGATAGACAGAAAAGTTATGCAGAAAGACGACGTTGACCTCTTGAGTTCGAGGTTGGTGACGAGGTTTACTTAAAAGTTTCACCGTGGAAGGGAGTGTTGAGGTTTGGCAAGAGGGGTAAGTTGACCCCTAGATATATGGGTCCATATCCTATTGTTGAGAGAATTGGACCTGTAGCTTACAGGTTGGATTTGCCGTCTGAGTTGGCAAATCTACATGATGTCTTCCACGTATCTATGCTGAAAAAGTGTCATCCCGGTACGGAAAAGATTGTAGATCCGGAATCGGCGCAGCTTAGAACAGATGTGTCCTATGTAGAAGGACCAGTGCAGATAGTTGATCACCGGATCAAAAAGCTTAAAAACCGTGAGTTATCCTTAGTGAAGGTTTTGTGGAGGAATCACAATATAGAGGAAGCTACGTGGGAGCTTGAATCAGAAATGCGTAACAAGTTTCCTTTTCTCTTTTAGGAATTTCGGGACGAAATTCTTATAAGGGAGGGAGATTGTTATGACCCACATTTCGTTTTACCAGTAAGTACCTTGGTTAGTGCATAATTGAACTAGTTACGTTAAGATAAGTACTTGCTTTTGTTAATAGTGTTTTGAGCTTTGAGCTAGTGTTAATGTATCATTATCCTGTTTTCTTGTCCTGAGGTTGAGGACAAGTTTGTGCTTAATCCGTTGCCGAAGAAATCATGTGAAACCGACCTACGAGTAAAAAGATATGAGCTTTTTAGTGTACAGGGACCTATGTGTAATTTCGGAAAGTTTCTGGGCAATTTATTTTCGGCCCCCTGGGCGCCCTGCCTTATCCTTTCCCTTGGTTTTCCTTTATCTCTTCCTTAACCGACTAAGGAATGAACGAGCGTTCATTTCCTTCTTCAGCCGCTGGACGAGAAACAGGGAGAGAGAGAGAGGAAGTGAGCTAGAGAGGAAAGGCTGGGAAATCAAGCCTTTCTCCACCGTTTTTCTCCGATTTCTTCACCTTCTCCAGCTAATCCACCCGCCGCATCTTCCTTCTTCTTCCCTGTGTTCTTCTTCCTCCTGCAGCCATGAAGATGACGACCAAGGAGGTGGTCTAGGGAGCGAACGGCGCTTCCTTCTCGGTTCTTTCTTCTTGCCAAGTGATTGCTAGGTCGTCCCGGAGCTATAGGAGCGATTTGGGTAAGAATCGTCCACCGAATCGACCCCAATCTTCTCTTTCTTTTCTGCAATTTCCGCCCCTGCGCAGGTTGCACGGCGTGCAACTCCGTTTTGCACGGCGTGCAACATTGCAGATAGCTGATATAGGGGAAATTCCATTTCTGCGCAGGTGCACGGCGTGCAAGGTCAGTTTGCACGGCGTGCAAAGTTGCAGATAGCGGAACGAGTTTCAGCCCAGGTGCACGGCGTGCAAATCAGTTTGCACGGCGTGCAAATCAGTTTGCACGGCGTGCAGGTCAGTTTGCACGGCGTGCAAGTCAGTTTGCACGGCGTGCAAAGGTGCAGAAAAGCAGATCAGAAGTGCACTGAAGGTGCACGGCGTGCAGCCTAAGTGCACGGCGTGCACGCTGCTGTAAAGGGCAGAATTAGGCGTGTTTGTGGACGTTTTTCGGTGTATACGAACACACCGAAGTGGGTGAGTAATAGTTCATTTAGAAATCATTATTTAACTCATTTCAAATGCTTATTTTCTTTAGTATCAGTTGATATGATCTTCAAACAGTGTAGCATGTACATTTTAGTGTGATAAGTTCATTGGAACTTGAAATGCGTGATCAGAATGATGAGAAAGAGGAAATTCTATGTTTAACAGTTGTAATGCGATATTCCTGTTTAATTGTTTATCTGTTATTTAATTAATAGACCTAGGTGCCCTAACACCGTAGAACCCCTAAGAGGTATCTGCAACTTAGGGGTGAAACTCGTGTTGCAACATCATCTGTGCTTGTGTCACGGACAAACGAGGAAAGAGAGGCAGTGTCTAATAACAATCGTGCGTGTGTCACGATGGCACTGGGAAAAAGAAAACTTGGTTATCTAACACCATTCGTGCTTGTGTCACGAAGGTAACCCTGTGAGACTCTCCGCCTGTGTGCTCAGGTTAGAGGAGGAGTCTAGAGTACTAGAATACTGCAGAGAGGCCCCTGAGTGCCTAGGACCTGCGGTGAGGCCCTTGAGCGCCTGAGAGTACAGTGAGGCCCTTGAGTGCCTGAGGCCCTTGAGTGCCTGAGAGTCCTGTGCAGACCAGGACAGTAGTCAGACTTAGCATTTCCCGGGTGTGTCGCTAAGTCTTGTACGGTGGGACCGTAGCATGAACTTGTTGCGGATCTTTATATGCAGAGTACACTGTATATATTTAGGGCATAATAATAAAATGGATAAATAATCGAGTAGGTTCACAGTAAATTTATATAACTGTTTTATTACCTGAAATACCTGTTAATGCTTAGAAGTGTGGTTATTGTCTGTATATTTGTTATGCTAATAGAACTGCCCTGCTTAAACTGTATATCTGTTTATTTTCAGTTAATGAACCTGACGAGTTGTTTATTGATAGATAAGTGAAATGTTATTCACTGAGCGAGTAGGCTCATTCCTCTACTCAAAACATTTTCAGGTCAGCATCAGCATCAGGAATCAGAAGGATCGTTTCACCCTAACGCTTAGTTGATAAAAGGTTTGTAGTTAGTCTAGTTAGAGGTCTCTTAGTCCATTCCCCTCGATCCTCGGGACAAGGTGTGAGTGAGAGAGAGAATGTGTGTACAGATGTAAATTAACTGTTATGCTTTATTTTATGTTGAGCAATGCAATATGCTGTAGACTCTGTTTGTATCTTCTATCAATTTAATAGAGAAGTTTTCTGCAGTTTGTTTAGTTCTTGTTTACAGCTTAAACTTGATTATCATTTAAATGCCTTGAATTGTTTTAAAAAGTGACGAATGGTTGGTTATGTGTTAATCCCACCTGTCGTGCCCTAATTTTGTGGTTTGTGTTTAATGTGAGATTGGGGCGCGACATATCCCGATACGCCCTTTACCCGATACGGTTCACGACCTGACACGGTCAAGAACCTGACATAGTCGTATCCCTATAGGGCTCCTACCCAGTACTGGGTTAGCTTTACCTTAGGGGTATGCTGCTATGAATGTCGACCTCCTACATCAAGGAGGCTGATACCTATCTTCTCTATTTCTGCAATTTACTTTCATTTACCATTGCATTGTAACTAAATCTGTTTATCTCTTTAAGCTTATGGAATCTGTGGAGTTTATCTCATATTATTCTGTGTATGGTTCCTTTTTGTTGGACAATCTCTCTATAGCATCTGAGCTCTAGTCTCTTCTGTTTGGATCACGCTTTTGACTAGCTATCGAATCGTGTTTCTCATTTTGACTCCCTTGAGATAGGGATGTCGTAAACTCTAGAGCTTGGTCTAATTCGGGTGTGAAAAAGTACCCAGGATTTGGGTTGCCCTGGCATATCCTTCCCCTCTATCCTATGTTCAGTACTCTTAAGAGAGAGAATTGGTGCATAGTTAGAGGCATCCTCTTTGAGAGAAGAGGGTGCAGGATGTATTCTGCTGCCACTTATTATGGTTAAGTTTTACTCCTTAGTGCTTCACTTCGGCGATAGTTTTGGCTCCTCGGTTTCCAATATACAAAACCTCTATAAAAACTGCTAAACCCTAAAACCTTAATCTTTTTAGTAACTCCTTTTGGAGATAGGTTTTTTATTTAATTCTTTCTCGTCATATCAACCCTTGTCCTTCGACCTTTTTGACATGCTTAGACACTTGAGTTCTGAAGCACCGTTCTTCCTATCCATGTGTTTGACCCTGTGATCGTTGCAGGATGTCTTAAACATTCGGGTTTTATAAATTTCTAAAGTCTGATAACCTAGACATGACTCCGTTCTTGGACCCACATTTAAGGCTTGTCACTTATGTACAACCACCCATAGATAGGGCGTGTATTAATTTGCCCTGGGGAATGTCTTATTCTCCCCCATGAAAATATGTGCAGGTGACTGAGAATGTATTAATTCTCCCCTAACCTATAGGTTGAAGTCTGGTAGGTGCCTCAACCCTACTTAGTTAATGTAGTCAATATTAATCATGCATCCAAATCTTTTATTATTTTTCTTAATATGGCAAGCATCTATCTGATTATGCCTCATACTCTTGTTCTCTTCATCTTATGATGAAATCTTAGCCTTTACTTTCATGTTATTTCCTTATCTTTTGTTCTTGTTCATTATTTGACACATACCTTATTTTTCTCTCTCTTGCTGGGTGATTTCCCAACCACCCAGGTTTAGATCAAGGTGTTGAACATGATCAAGGAGAACATAGCTTCTAACATGGACCTAGCTCTTGGAGATGTTGCTTGGAGATAGATTTGAAGTAGTTTGGACTTCCCTCTACTTATATGCTTATGTTGTATCATACATGTAAACCATATTGGATATTATGATGTACTTTTGTAATCTTTTGAAAATTGAATATAGTCATTTGTTTAATTGTACTGCTACACTCCATTTATTTAAATTTGAAAATTTTACACCTATTTCAGCATGCCTTTGAGTGTGTTTGGAATGGATGTTTTATTCTTCAATTTTTCAAGTAGGGAGTGGATCCCCTCTCGGGTCCCACTCCTTACATGTACATGGCCATGTATTTATCAGTCTCGCTAATGAAGAGGCTTAGGATATCATACTCCTATAGGAGGGACAAATCCCATTTCGATCACTCACAGTCAGTCCTCATGTGTCACAGTCACCCAATCATCACCCATATAACAACCCATGTTTCAGGATTGCATTTGATGATGTCAAAGCATACCGAATGACATGTGATGAGTGTAGTGATTTCAGATCTAAGAACCACAAACACTACCGTCAATATGAGATATGACTATGACTACCATGGTAATGGTTTCCATGTGTCAGTCTCATGGTGGGTCTTACTGATACACTATTCCCCAACATGTATATGTGTGCTTGGTTTGATATAGCCATATCATGACTAATGAGATTCTGTCATCAACCAACTCACACTATGATATTGTGTGTCATTGTTGTCTATCAACCTTCCACAATAATAACTGATCAGGGACATAATGAGAATATATATGTACTCTTAATATTTGTATGATCTTATTTCTCCAAGTCACGTACTTGAAGACATACGTCATTGAGTTATATTATTCTCTAGACATTTATAAAGTTACATCATTATCTCATAACTGAATTAAATAGAATAAATTGGAAGGTTGCCTTTATTTATTTAACCATATAAATTACAAGTTATGTCATTACAATCATCATATGATTGGCTCTCAGGGCATACATACCAACAGGTACTTGACGTTCCCATCATCCACCACCGAGTGAAGAAATCAACATATAGCAATGTCTTGGAGAAGGTGGGAGGCAGAGTAACAACCTGGGCAGTTAGAAGCCTCTCTCTGGTTGGGAGGATCACCTTGGCCAAGGCCACTCTGTCGTCTATGCCTACGTTTGTTATGCATACCACCGTGTTACCTCTTCAAAAATGTGATGCCATTGATGGCACAATCAGACATTTCATATGGGGGAAACTACAAGGGGCACGTGATGGCACTAGTTGTCTGGGACAAGGTAACATGTCATAAGAGGGATGGTAGGTTGGGACTAAAGTATATGCATGAGTGGAACCATGCGCTTTATATGAAGCACACCTAGGATTTGAGCAATGGTAGGAGCTTTCATTAGTGTGATGGCATTAGGGACAAATATAATAAGAACACATGAGGGTGAAGGGCTACATGCTCTAGGCTGAATAATGTTGTAATCATTGGTAAAGGGTTCATCTCTGATAACTCTTATCTAGTCCTTATGAATGGGCAAAGCATCAATGTTTGGGATGACGATGGTGGAAGGGAGGACCTATCTTGTGCGACCTCATTCTAAATTTGATTCCTACTAAGTTGGAGGATCTAAAGTGACTAATCTAGTGAATCTGGACGGCATGTGAGACTGTGAGTTCCTGGAGGAATGGCTACCAATTCAGGTGGTGGAACAAATCAAGAGGCTGAAAGTGTCGATGAACATGGATGGCGGTGACATCTAGGTGCGGGAGCGCACACAAAGCAGCAAGTTCTCAACTAAGTTTGTTTACATGAAGCTACAAGAAGGAAAGTGAACTATAGTATTGAGTAATTGGAAGGATGTATGGAGAGTGGGTGCGTGTCAACGGATCAAAATCTTTTCCTAGATAATGCTGCAAGGAGCGCTCATGACCAATAAGAGGAGAGTACATAGAGGGTTATGTACTAACAATGGGTGCCCCATATGCTACATGGAGGAGGAAACTACCTTACATGCTTTAAGAGATTGTAGGTATGCAAGGTAGGTGTGGGAGACGTTGATTCCTACCAGTGTAGTCTCCCAATTCTTGGGCTAGGGAGATCTCAAATTGTGGTGTAGAGACCAGATGGATGTGGAAGACGATATAGTAGTCCTTTTTCTCACAACTTGCTGGCACCTGTGGCACTGCCAGAACAGACATGCTTTCAAGAGTGTCAGAGGTCATGCCATGCAACAAATTCGGGATATTAGAAGGGAAACTACAACACATCTGGAGGCATTCCAGAAGGGCAACACCCATGCAAGGGTCCGAAAGTGACCGAATGAAGTAGACCGAGCAATGGAGGCTTGAAAATTAACTTCAAGGCTGCCCTCAAGAACAATTGGGGAGCATGTGTAGTGGTGGTGAGAGATGACCATGGGAGATGGATGGGAGGAGATGTTGAATGTTTTTTTAGTTCATATGTGGTGGAAGCAGAGCTCAGAGGAATTTTTCTTGCCATGGAAGTGGCCGAGAGGAATGAGCTGCATAATGTTGAGTTTGAGACTAACTCACAAGCAGTAGTGAGGATGATAGACGACCTCGTTGATGAGAATCCTAGATATGTGAAGATTGTTCGAGCCATCTAGGTGAGGAAGAGGAGGAGCTGGTAGGTCATGTACACTAACATGACCTATAATGGAGTTGTTGATAGCCTAGTGAAAGTGCACCTAAAATCCTTGGAAAGTCTTCAGATATATAGACTTCCCATAACTGATTTTATAGGTCCTTTAAAAAAAACATTTGTAATGGTAGTAGTACTACCATGTTTCCTTATGCTTGCTTGATTAGTGATTGTAATATTCGTTTTGATTTAGCTCACCTGGGGATGGCAGGATGAATAAGATCGCCTACCAAATTTATTTTAAAAAAAATATTTGACTATAAACTTTCCAAACTACATTTGATCTAAGTTATCTTTAGTGAGTCATACTAGTATGACTAAATAACAATATATCACAGTACATTTAAGGTATATGCACCCATTTGACATTAAATATGTATATAATAATCTAAAATAAATTCTAAAATTATAGCTTGAATGTATACTACTTGTATTAGATGTATTTTAATAAATCATCTCAATCAAACATGTCTAGCCCATTCATTAAAATTGAATGTGCATTTTTTAATAAATAATAAGTTGCAAAATTCCATAAAGGGTTGAATATTTTTTATTTATATCTCAAAAATACTTAGGATGGTACTATTATTTTTTAAACATTTATGATCTAGATAATATTCTTTTCATTCATTTGATATTTTAAGTTGTACGTCTAGTAGATGTATTGATAATACCATTCAATACATATTTACAAAACTCTATTAAGAATATGTTTATATATATGTATATGTAGTATTAAGAGAGAAAGATTCCCCCCTCCCACGCCCGTAGAGAAGGTCAAATGCCTGAGAGGGTGGTAAATCAAGACGGCAACTGGGATTCAAACTCGAGTCCCTTTGTTAGGGGACATCGTGCTTGACCACTTGAGCCACTCATTGTTGACTATATGCATGTATGTATGTATGTATCGGAAACCCTTGGTAAATATATTTCCGAACCCCACTAGGGGACAGAATTACAAACTACACCCTATACATGTAGTTTACAAAGAGATTTTCTACTGCATAGCTTTGCAAAAATTAAAACAAGAATATTAGAACTTGCTAAATTCCCAATTTCTTTCTATAGATTTAGAAAGATTTGGGAACTGACTCCTATACGGTCTGTAATGCATCTGCATTTCCTTCTCCATTCTGTTGAAAGCCTTTATCTCATCTATCTTTCTTCCTCCATGTTTCCTTGAGTTCCTCTCAGTCCCAATAATGTGTATGCAAAGAGTGATGGCCCATAAAATAATGATTTGTCTTCACTGCTATGTTCATTGGTATGAATCAAGGTAGTAGCCATATCTCACTTAGGATCCAGGCCTAGCTTCAAAGAAGATCTTCCCCATAAGTATTTCCACCATTTGCACTTTGAGGTCAAATGATAAGAGCTTTCCATCTCCTGATGACATAGTCTACAAGCCGGATTGACATTAGGACACCATTTTTGTATCTTCTCCATTGTTGGGAGGATATCTTTGTGAGCTATAAAAGTAGTGAAACTCCATCGTGGGTTATGTTTGTTGCTCCAGAGGTTCTTGGCCGCTTCCTCTCTCTATTTTTTACTTCTGCATATCTCCCATAATTCACTATCTATAGTGTTACGGAACATAGGCCAAGTTTTAGTGATCCTTCTCCATTGTGTCAAGAATCCCCATCTATGTGATATTTGTTGAAAACTGTGTACTCCATAACGTTTTGTCATCCATTTTTCCCAGATTGATTCACCTTGTAGTAGTTTTTTCATTCTTTTCAGAGTGAAGAAGTTACTAGTTCCTTGAAGTTCTGAACTCCTAGGCCTCCCTCTTCCAAAGGAAATGCTATTCTCTACCAACTAGCAGGATGTATAGTAGATCCCCATAAGAAGTCCCTCGGTAGTATCTCCATTCTTTGCAATGTGGATTTAGTAAGTTCACCTTGGTCAAGCCTGTATTGTAGAAGTACATAAGAATTTCTTTTTATGAGAATAAGACGACCTGGGAAAGATAACTTGTTGCATGGCCATTTCATGATCAAGTCCTTGAGCTTTTCAAGACAAAGGTTGAAGACGGCTCTCCTTAAATTGCCCCCAGCTAGAGGGTATCCGAGGTAAGTTTTTGGAAGCTTGTCTAATTTTATGCCAAGTAGGTCAGATAAAGCATGATTATCTTTTATAGATTTGGATAGATATACATAGGATTTTGATATATCCAGCTTCATTCCAGACTCGTTTCCAAATTCAAGGAGAATTTGTTTGAGCTTGATCAGAATTCTTGGTGTAGCTTCATAAAATATCAACACGTCATTAGCAAAGAGTAAAGAGAGGATTGGTGTGTTTCTGATAGTGAATGTTCTGAGATTTCTATCTGCTACCGCTTTGTCAAGTTTCTTACTGAAACCCTCCATTGCAATGGTGAAGAGGAGGGGTGATAAAGGGTTACTTTGGCATGTATGTATGTATGTATGTATGGGATTAAGAGAGAAATATTTCTCCCCCCCCCTCTCCCATACCCGTAATAATCCCGGGAGGGTGGTAAATCAAGGCGGCAACTGGGATCCAAACTCGGATCCTTTGTTAGGGCACACCGTACTTGACCACTTGTATGTATGTATGGGATCCAAACATGGTCCCTTTGTTAGGGGACACCGTGCTTGACCACTTGTATGTATGTATGTATGTATTTATGTATGTATGGGATTAAGAGAGAAATATTTTCCCCCTCTCCCATGCCTATGATGGAGGTTGAAATCCCAGGAGGGTGGTAAATCAAGGCGGCAACTGGGATTCGAACTGGGGTCCCTTTGTTAGGGGTCACCGTGCTTGACCATTTGAGCCACTCTTTATTAGGGGACATTGTGGTATGTATGAGATTAAGAGAGAAAGATTTCTCTCCCACTCTCTCATAACCCGTGGTAGAAGCTGGATGCCTGGGAGGGTGGTAAATCAAGAGATGCTTCTTTGTGTGGTTTCAAACCCGAGTCCCTTCATTGGGGACCAGTGGAATTCGCCAACCGAGGTATGCTGGCAACAACATCTAAAGTAATATACATTGTGGTATGTATGTGTGTATGTATGTATGTATGGGATTAAGAGAGAAATATTTCCCCCCCCACCCTCTCACATGCTCGTAGCAGAGGCCAAATGCCTGGGAGGGTGGTAAATCAAGGCGGCAACTGGGATTTGAACCTGGGTCCCTTTGTTAGGGGACATCGTGCTTGACCACTCGAGCCACTCCTTGTCGGCATATGTATATATGTATGTATATATGGGATTAAGAGAGAAAGATTTTTCTCCCCTCTTCCATGCCCTTGGTGGAGGATGAATGACCATGAGGGTGATAAATCAAGGCGGCAATTGAGATATGTATGTATGTATGTATGTATGTATGTATCGGAATCAGGTAAATATATTCCGACGTCCCCCCTAACAATTGCTAGGGGATCAAAGTTACATGTAGGCCCCACGCCATACACACAGGACAGCAATACAACTCACACAACTACATACGTAGTCTACGTCTAATGCATTTACATATTTTTATAGCAATACTTGTGACAGTCGTGGACTTTCCTTGATGTCTTCTAGCATTCCTCTCTTCCCAAATATGGTAGCATAGAGCAGCAAATGAAAGATTTTTCTTTGTATCTTTTCCGCACTTCACTAGCATCTGCTTGGGATCATTGGTGAGTTGCAATTGAAATCTGAATTCTACGCATAAGTGCTCCCATATGTCCTTCGTGAACTTGCATTCTCCCACTAGATGGATGTGTGTTTCCTCTTTGTCACCACATAATAAGCATACAGTAGATATATCATAATTCCAGCTCTTTATTCTATCAAAGGTAGTAAGGATTTGATGCAGGAATTTATATACGCAAATACTCCATTTGGGTACCATTCTATCCATCCAGATTTGTTCTCCCACTGGATCCTTCATACCTCTAGCACGAGACACCTCCCATAAGTTGGTCTTCTTGTCAATGAGCTTCCAATTACCTGAATAATTTATAAACAGGTGTTTAACTTGTGGCCAAATCTCCCTCATGACATTAATAGATCTTGAGTAGCCCTCTCTTGTCTTCGGAATAAAGTCCAAACCTCTTGGGTATCTTTGTCTCATCCATTTGCCCCATGTAGATGATCCTTCATAATATGCAATCAGCCTTCTTATGGAACCCCATCTAGCAATATCTCTAGCAGTCTTCAGATCCAGACCACCTTCATCTAAGGGAACGGCTAGCCTGGAGTACTTCATAGGATGATTCTCACTTCCCCACAGAAAGTTATCGATCTTCATTTCAATTCTATCCAAGACCGAAATAGGAATCTCACCTTGTTGTGCCCAGAAAATGAGGAGACCTTCAATAGCAGCTTTAATCAAGGTTCTGCGCCCAGCCATAGAAGTTTTTTGTGTAGGCCATCTATTTATCATCTCATCCACTTTGTCAATGCAGTCCATAAAGTCTTTGACGTGAAGGTTGCCTCCAGCAAGAGGAAACCCCAAGTATTTGGTAGGAAATTCACCTTTTTCAACTCCCATTGCATGTGTGAGTCTGACCTCCATAAGGTAGTAGTTTTTTGACAAGAAAATCTGTGTTTTGTTTGTATTAACACACAACCTCATTTGCTTCCCGAATCCGTCTAGTAATCCTTTCAGATTTCCCAAATAATCCTATTTGGCTTCCATGAAAACAAGCACATCATCAGCAAATATTAAATGTGTCAAAACCTTCGTGCCATGTACAGTGTAAGGCTTTATTTCCTTCCTTTTTTCCGCACCCTTCATCTTTCTCGTAAAATATTCCATGACAAGTACAAAAAGGAGGGGAGAAAGTGGATCACCCTGTCGCACTCCGTTGCCGCTTTTGAAAAGACCTGCAGAAGTTCCATTCACCAGGACTGAGAAACTAGTGGTCCCAACACATTTCTTCATCCATCCAATCCATTGTCCATTAAAACCCATTTGTTGCATGATCCACCACAATTTGTCCCACCGAACACTATCATAAGCTTTGGAAATGTCCAGTTTTAGACAAGCCTTCCTACTACCTCTCATAACGTTATAGTCCAGCAGGAATTCCCCAGCCAGGAGGGAACAATCACTAATGCTTCTACCTGTGACAAAGGCTCCTTGATTTTTAGAGATAAGAAAGGGAAGGACCATCTTAAGCCGGGCAGAAAGAATTTTTGCTATTATTTTATACTGTACCGAGCAACATGCAATGGGCCGAAAATCAGCAAGAGATGAGGTCACCTTCTTCTTAGGAATAAGGACTAGAAAAGAGTGATTGACCTGTCTCACCATATTACCTCCTTGTAGAAACCAGTCCATGTAAGCAAGCAAATCGCCTTTGATTACCTCCCAGGTTTTCTTGAAGAAGAATGCATTAAAGCCATCAGGTCCCGGTGATTTATTAATCCCAATGCTCCATACCACATCTTTAACTTCTTATTCATTTGTCTTCCTTGTGAGAATGTTGTTGTGAGTGCTGGTAAGTTTGAACTTCCAATCAATATCCTCCTACTCCTCAATATTATCAGGAAAATCTTTGTTATACAATTCAGTATAGAAGTTAATTTCTTGTTCTTCAAGGTCTTCTTGCTTGTTGACCACCATGCCTTCCGCATTAATAAGTTAAGAGATAATGTTGCTTGCCTCCCTTCTTCTGACTGCAGAATGGTATAGTTTAGTGTTCCTGTCCCCGTCTTCCATCCACTTCTCCTTGATCCTTTGCCAGAAAAATTTCTCCTCAGCTTTCTTTAAGTCTTCAAGCATCTTCTTTAATTCCTTATCCTTTGCAATCAAAGTCTTGTTCAGAGGATCCACCAATAATATTTCCCTTATGTTTTTGCACTCCTATTTTGTCTCCTTCAGCATCTTTGGAATGTTTACCTTCTCCTCCACCCATTTTTTAATTGCTACTTTGGTGTTTGTTAGTTTTTTTGCGAAGACGTACATGGGGTTGCCAATCACATGAGTATTCCAACTTTGCTTTATGACATCATCAAATCCCTCCCACTCAGCCCAGTAGTTAAGAAATCTGAAGGGTCATCTTTTCTGTTTCTTCTCCGTGATATGGACAGCAATAGGAGCATGATCACTAATATCAGAACCTTCTGCCTTTACCTGCACATTCAGGAAGATTTTCAGCCATTCATCATTAACCAGAGCTCTATCCAGTTTGCTTGCAATTCTGTCACTAGGGCCCCTTTTGTTGTTCCACGTAAAGATATCTCCTCCAATCATTGGTAGTTCAAACAGACCAGAATTATCAATGGCACGGTTGAAAGCTTCCACCTCAGCATTTATAGCAAGTCTTTTACCTTTTTTCTCGGCCTACATCCGCACTGTATTGAAGTCACCAATAACCATCCATGGAATATTGGCCTTTTTTGAAATAGAAACCATGTCGTCCCATAGATCCAGTCTTGCTTTGCCATCATTGTGTCCGTACACAGCTGTCATCCACATATGCAAGCCTCCATTATTGGTACAGTCCACCGTGATTTGTTGATCTGACATCTGCACAACTGTAGTCTGCCAAACATTAGGCTTCCATGCTACACATACTCTAGCGACTCCATTGCAATCAACGTTGGAAGTATGCTCCCATCCCTGCGGAAACAAGTATTTGATACTCTTTTTATTCAGTGTCTTTATTTTTGTCTCCACCAATGTGACAAGAGAATGACCACTAGAAGCAACCCATTCCCTAATCTCCCTCTTCTTACCTCTGTCACACCCCCCTTTAATATTCCATAAGAGTATGGACATATTAAAGGTTTTTGTTGGATTTGGTTCGCCTCGAAGGCTCCCTTGCGACGTTCTTGCCCTTCCCTCTCGTCTCTTTTTCTTTGATTATTTCGCCCTCTTCTTTGTCAGAGTCAGACAGAGCTCCAAAGTTGTTGGTAGTGTCGAGGATCGACCCCACACCATGTGACTTGGGGATATCTGTCCGGCGAAAACTAGTCCTTCCATTAGCTGGTGAGAAGCCGACATTTGTGTCTCCATGATGGGTCTTCTCTGACGTAATAAGATTATTCTCGTGTTCCCCATTAGTAGCCGCCGCATGTTCTTTATTCTTCTCAAAGGAAGCAACGGCTTCTTTTGGTCTTTCCTGTTTGTTATTTTTCTCATGTTCCTTCACATGTTCAGCAGTGGTGGCCGCGACACTAGAAGATGCCTCATTTGCATTCGTCTTTGGCGCCGTACCAGTCCTCCTCCATACCATCTTTTCAGCCTTCTTTGCTGGCGGCTCACAATGTCCAGTAGCATGCCCGAAAGCATGACAACTCAGACACCGCAGTGGGACGTGATCATACTCGATAGAAACTGGAATTGTCTCCCGGCCTTGGAGGTTCAGCCAAACTGTGTTCGGCTATGGGTCATCCACCTTCAGCTCGACCAACACCCTAGCTTCCTCGCTTTCCAACGATCGTTCATCAATATGGAGTACCCGACCAGCGTCGGCGGCAATGGTGTCGGCCGACCTCTTGGTCCACGTCCTCCCAAACGATTTCAATGTCGTCCATGTAGGAATCATTGAGAAAGCCTCCTTTCGTAGCTCGTCTCCGTGGTTATAGTGTTTGGCGATGACTAGTTGGTTATCAAACCATCGGGGACCCATGGCCAGGGCGGCCTGTTTATCTGCCGCCGTTGAAAACCTAACCAAGAAGATCCCATTCTCCCTGGAAAGCAGTTCGAAGGATCCTCTTGGCCGCCATGTTCTTCACACCCACGCTTGGAGATGAGGGAAGAACGAACGTTTCCCTAGAGTGTAGAGCATGACAGTGAATTCCCAGACGTTCTTCATCCTCTCGAACTCCTCTTCCTCCAGATCCACAAGGATACGATCGCCGTCGATCCTTGGTTTCGGAAAGGTCAGGACCTCCGTCGCTTTGCTCGCCGGCTACTTCAGAACCTCGTTCCATGCTCGCGGTTGGCGTTCATACTCCTTCGATCCTCCACTGGGAGCAGACAGCCCAGCATCTCCTTTCCCCTCACCCGCAGCACCACTAGGGTTTCCAGACGCGCGGGAAGAGGACGCTCCTTCTCTGTACGCTTCGTTTCCGGTTGGTGGTGGGTTCGTGGGTAGGTGTCGGGGTGGTATGGGTGGGTGGACGCCGACGACCGGGGTGGTCGGGGCGTGGACGCCATGCCCTAGGCGGCTGGAGAAAAATCGCCCGGAGCCAGACCTAAGAGACGTGCTGTTTTTTGTGTGTGTATGTATGTATGTTGTATGTATGTATGTATGTATGTATGTATGTATATGTATCTTCATTTTGGTGTGCTACCTAGGCCCGCTCAAAACCACAACTATTATGCAATCTAGATATGGGAAATATTTGCTATCAATACATGGGTCTAAACCTGGTCTGTGACCCATTTTATTGTATGGGTCTTAGCGCATTCCTACCAAAACTAGATACAACATGGCCCAATGCTCATCCTTACTCCATACCCCTTACTCCTACCCTCAATTATATATCATAAAAGATAAATATTATATAATACATATAAACTATAAGCACGAGTTTGAGTACCTCTTTCTTTAGACTGGTCTAAAAATATGTGGGTTTAAAATTATGGCCCACTCAACCAATATAAGTCATATGTGTCTGATAAGAGTGTTGTTATATAAGTGGTTTATGGGAGTCCAGTGTGATACTCATCTCTAGCCAAATATATTATCTAAAAGTAACTCAGTATATGCTTTATAGAAAATCCATTTAAGCTTTGCTTATAATTTTATTGAATACACTACTGAGTTTTTCTTCCATTGTATAGTCTAAAACATGATGCTAAAACATAGAATAGTTGGTTTAATGAATTATAAAATGGATACACTTTAGATAAGAAGTCTGGCTAAGTATTAACTACAACGAGATAATTCACTTGAAACACATCCAAAAGGACCAATTTTGAAGTAGGTAGCTCAAACTTACTCTCTAAGTTAGAAAAAAAAATCATATCTATCTCATATAGAGAGGACTTGGTTTTAAAATGGTGTACCAATTTGAAATATGAGTAATAAAGATCCTATATTTTTTAAATAATGATACTATCCAAAATATAAATAGTAGTGATACATTCATCACATAGTTAGTGGTCTTATGTTAATATTTTGACTAGTTAAGACATGGATTTTTAAATACATGATCTACCTATATTGTAATCAATTTTAAATTGGGTAACCTTGACTAGATCAAGCATGCTACATTTGGAAAGATTATGGGATAAACCATTCATATGACACTTAGTGAATGATATTTTTAAGTACTCAATGATCTACTCTTATATATTTTACTAAAATAAAATTTAGAAATATATATTGACCTACACCTTTATCTTGGTTTTCCAAGTCAATACTAGGATGACATGAACTTGATCATAAATTATTGAAATAAAATTTGACAAATATGATATTATCCAATCAAAATTTAAACTTTCCATGTCCTATTGAGCTGGTTCAGTATTTCTGACATCAAAATAAAACCTTTCACCTATGTTTGTATGGCAACTCACAAGGTTTTAATTTGTTTCTTGTAAGACATGATATGTGTTATCAAACAAGGTTAGAATCTATTTTGATTCCAAATTGGACTTCTGTGATCATGACTTCAACTAAGTAACACATGAATTTATATGTAAAAAATAAATTTCAAACCAACCTTTTGTATTTTTTCATAATAATCCAAAATTAATGTTTGAATTGTGTAGGGTAGTTAATTTTTTTATCACTAGAAATTGCAGTGTGGATATTTTTTAATATGAATCTAATCTTACATCATGTGAAGAAAAAAAACTAAATTCATAACAAATCTTTGACATGGATTTTAAAAGTTACCAACCAAAAATCTACCTAGATGGAGATCAATGTCTAAAGCAAAACTTGAAACATGATAATGATATCTAGTCCTCATACTCACTTTTTTTAAAATTGGGAATAAGTTAGTTTAACAATATTAAACATAAGTAGGCTGCTCAATCTCACGCTCTAAGTTTAACGTCTATTTTCCATCATATGGAGGGAACCAGATTTTACAGTGATAGATAAAACATGAACTCCAGGTTACAGAAAATCCTATATTTTTTTATTTTTGATACTATTAAAAATGTATAGTAATTATATTTTCAATAAATAAGAAGGAACTTTTATGTTAATCATATTGACCAGTTAAACATATAATTTCATAATTAACTAAATTCTGAAATAGGTAACCTTGAATAGAGCATGCATGCCACATTTTGGAAGTATTGTAGGATAAACTGTTCACATCATATATAGCGAATAACATTTCTAACTCATCAATGCTTATTTATTTGAAATAATGTTTTAGATTGTGTTATACGTGATGAAAACCTAAATATGTTGACCTAAACTGTAATACTAAAATTTCTATCTCTGAACTGAGTTGGCATGAATTTAATCATTAACTTTTGGACATGTAATTTAAACTGTGCAACAATATTGAATCAATATTTAATGTTTTCATGTCTTGTCGTGTTGGTTCATTATTTCATACACCAAATCAAAACTTATATCTAAGTTTTTTTGACAATTTTAGATGGTTCTATTTTATGTTTTTAAGTCGTGCTAGATGTGTGTATGAAGAAAGGGTTGGATCTTATGTTGATTCCAAATTGGGCATACCTGTATGGGACTTAAACTAAGCAACACATGAAAGATGATAACCAAAAAATAAAATCAAGATCCAACTCTTTCTATCTTGTTATATCATCCAAACTTTTTCTCAATCGGTTGTGGTGGAATTCCATTCATCCATTCTCTAGTAGGCCAAAAACTATTAAATACAAGGCTGTGAGATCCGTAATCTTCAAAAAGAAAAATTACAATAAGAAACCCATCTAATTTGTCATGTGATCCATTCCAAAAAAAATGGATCAACAACAACCCATCTAACAAATAAAAATTTGTGATCTCATTTCTCTCGGTATACTTGAGTCGGTATGATTGATCCATCTAAGGTACGATGTATCCCACCTACCATCTTGTATACAACTCCGACTAGAGGTAACATATCAACAAGTCAGTTGGAGATATATATCCACGGCATTAGTACCATCTTCAACTATCATGAGCACCATCTTGTTCACCTTCCTCTATACATATTTACAAGTGCTTCTCCGCTCATGCAAAAAGGAAGAGATTTTTGTGAGACACCTTTTATACTTACAGGGACGAGTGCCCAGACCAGTTAAAACCCTTATGATTTGCATGTCATCCATCTCCACCGTAATTCCTTGTTCTCTAGTGCTTGTCACCGGCATGACAAACTACCCATGGGAAAACTAGGTCCTAGAAAGCCCCCCCCCACAAGACATGCATCATTGCTTCTTATGATTCTCCATCCACCTTCCCTTTGATCCATTTCTTGAGAGTTCTCAAACTGATAATAACTATGTTTAGTTTAAGGTGGTCTATAGGTGGCATCTCCCATCTCACCTTTTGTATAAAAATAAAAAGAGTTATATATCTTGGTTTTGATCAAGAATACATTAACTTTCCATCTGCATTACAACTCTCTAAATAATCCAAAAGTTTTGAATGTTTTATAGTGCATTTTTACTCTACATATATTTAGCTTTTTCCCATATTCTTGTGATATCCATCCTTTTTCCCTCATATATACTCACCCAACTCTCACTCCATATTATCTAATTGACTATAGAAGGAAATATGCCTCGTTTTACCCCTAGCCAACTCTAATCATCAGATTTTGACCTTGTGAGAACTGTACCTAGATATCTATAGGTCGTGAAGCAAGCACAATGTAGATAGTCGTTAGCTTTGGACCAAACTTGGCTAGCCATATCTCCATCTAGAAAAAGGTGATCTAAATATTTTACCATACCAGTTTTATGACACTCACATTGTGATCCCACCTAGATGTTAACGTGATCAGATTCTATTGTCAATGTGAATCTCTTTGTTCAAGAGTTTCCAATTGAATATGGAAATCTTAGCCAGTAAGAAACTATTACAAATCCATTTAGGATGGGAGTTAAGCCCGCTCAGGTTTGTCTGAACACTTGCTCTCACAAATCTAAACATAGACTGAACAATGAACTCCCCCCTTCTCTGTTGGGCACCTCATCCTCTAGTATAACTACTCTTATATTGTTATATGATTCTCCTTCGCTCTCCTTCTACTAAGTTCATGATGATGTCCATGTTCTAGTTTTTGCCCCTCCCTTTGAGGCTACTAATGGTGAGGTTTGGGTCTATCATCACTCCTTCTCTCTTCCAAAGTGACATTTGATTACGTCCACTAAGTTGTCCAGAAAGGTATGTCCTCATTTGCACCTCTCATCTAGTGTTGTTCATGACTTGGGCAAAAACTTCCCAAACTCTCTTATAGTATATTAAGTATTACCAGTTGTTTCTAAGGAACCAAGGTATGACCACAGACATATCCTACATTCTCCTCCAACATTTCTCCCTATAGAAAATAACCCAAATGGATTCCTCCAATTAGGATACTCCATGCAACCTTCATTAGGAGTGCTCTTAACCTATCTCTTATCATGTTAACTCCCAATCCATTCTCCTGGTCTACTGATCCTCGACCAACCTATCTAGTGTCTTTTCTCATGCCCTCTATGGAAGCCCATAGGAATTCAGCCATCTTCCTATAAATCACTCTGACAATCGATAAAGGAACCACACAAGTTGCCACATTGTACATTGGGATGGTTGAAAGAACCGGTTTTATTAAACTCAACTTAATCGAGTATGACAATATCTTACTATCCCATGATTTTGGCCTCCCTATAATCCTACCCACAAAGATTTCATAATGTAAGCCTGATTCTTCCAGGATAACAAGGACCCCAAGGTAATCAATTGGATCCAATCCACAATCACATCCCCATGCCTCAATAAGGATTATCTTTCTCTTATCTATTAGATTTCCTAGAATGATAATTGTCTTTCCTCTATTGACCTTTTGTTCATATGATCTCTCATTTCCTTAATTAGGTCTAAATACCTTCAATAGTATTCCCTCTTAGAATAACAAATAAAATGAGGTCATCATCAAACATTAGATATGGGGGATCATGTCTCGATCCATTGGTCATGAAGTTTTCTATTTGTCTCTGGTTCAAATCTCTCTTAATGTGTCTCCCCATTACCTTTTGAGTAAGGATAAAAAGTATGGGCGACAGAGGGTTCCCTTGTCCAATACCTCAAGAGGTTAGAAAGAACCATACCAACTACCCATTGATAGAGATAGAGAACCAAGCTCCTTTTACCATGTTCAAGACAACTAAAGGGATTCCAAGACCCCCTCTAGAAAGGACAACTCCACTTGGTCAAAGATTTTGGACATATCTACTATGCAAACCACATTTGTCTCATGAATATCTCCTTATGCAAGATCATGCATGAGTTCTAGAGATAATATGATATTATCTCATATGTTTTTATTTTTAATGAAGGTTGCTTGTTCTCGAGAGATTAATATGGGAGTGACAAACACTAGTATAGATATATGGACCCTCAATATAATGATAAGGCATACATTGCCAATGATGATGGGTCTAAAATCATTCATTGTTGGGGGTGTTGTGAGTTTTGGAATAATAACTAGGTGTACGCATTTGAGTCTCCTATGGAATTGGGTGCCTCTAAAATAATGATATACTGTTTAAAGAGGCCACTTTTGGCAATGTCCCAGACAAATTGATAAAAGGCAATGGTGAGGCCATCTGGGTCCTGGGCATCATCAGAATCCATGGTCATGACTATCTCTTTGACTTATTCTTCTTCTACAATCTCTCTAATGATACTCGTATTGTCCTCTTGGTTTATCAGTCTCTTAGTGATGCTAGTATAGTTGTTAAGACTATCTAATTGGCT
Organism: Alisma plantago-aquatica; assembly: GCA_963693085.1. Classification (NCBI taxonomy): domain Eukaryota; kingdom Viridiplantae; phylum Streptophyta; class Magnoliopsida; order Alismatales; family Alismataceae; genus Alisma; species Alisma plantago-aquatica. The sequence goes on from OY856409.1 coordinate 193,406,677, forward strand.
AGATTCAAACATTTTAGTAGTATTCAATGGTGTCAATCATGACCATCTCTTTTCCCTCTAGTCACTCACCATCCTCATGCATAATCCATGTGATAATAGTGCTTCACCTTCTAGCCTTATCATGTGTGCTTGAATATTATTGTATTTTTATCTCCTTCCTTAAGCCATTCAATACTTGATCTCTTTGGCTAGTAACATTCATCCCACCTAAGTGAGTCCTCTAAGTTACTCCCTTCCTCATGTAGTCTCTTTGTCATCCAATCTAGGTAGCTTGTAGTGAGTATGTTGTATTTTAGTTCTTTGAATATCCTTTATCACGCCCTAACTTGTTAAAGTTATCCCCAGCCACATCTTTGTTCCAAATTTTTAGCATAGTCTGATATTTTTATTCAAATATTTGGTAGGATCTCCCCATTCTAATATTGATTCCTACTAATGATGTCCCAAATGTCATCGTCTTTTAGCTACATCTTCATATATTTGAACCTTGTGGATGTCCCAAGAATAGAGAAGGGGGGGCAATGATCTGAGTCCATTATTCTTAGTGGATGTTCTTCCCCGATCTTGATCCTATCATGCCAGTCATGATTGATGAAACCCTTATCAAGGCATCCCCATTTGATCGATCTTCCTTCTTGTTTGTCCACTAAATATATTTACTCCCTCTAAACAATAACCTCCTCTACACCCATCATGGGTATCAATTCATTAAATAAATAATGCAAACTTAAACATCAAATTTTACATACTAATTAGTCTTTCATCATTAGATAGTGTAGTGTGTAAATTTTGAAAGAAGATATTTCAACATTGTTGCATTGAAGGCACACATTTGTTTGATAGCTTCAATTAAAGTAACATCTCAAATTTGTCATCATTTATATAGTTCACAAAAACATATAATGCAAGAAAGTGATACACTATCAACAACAAATATACTTTATATAATCTACTAATTTTGTAATAAGAAAAATGTTTTTCTATATTCTATGTTATTCTTATGACATTGATGACAAAAATAGATTTTAATTTGACTAAAGTATCACTATACAAATGAAATATAAGTTTCATAGAAGGACCTTCATTATTTGTCTATATGATCACTAAATGTGCATGTGAATATTAGTTAACAAGCTTATGTTAAATTTGACGTCTATATTAATGTGTTATCATATTAATTCATTGTAGTCTACATGCTAAGCACATCTTTACTTCTAGTATGTGTAAAAAGAGGAAGAGAATATATACAAGACTTTATATTTTCTAACATATATGTGTTTATTTATATACATATGTCTTGGTCCCTCCAACATTATCTCCAACCCCAATTCCATTTTCCTAGAAGTATATTTTACGGTTAATTGGATGCACTCAATAATCTGAGGATCAATTTTCCTATCATACTTTACCTAGCTAAATGTGGATTTCAAGTTTGATAGAATTTGGAAAGAATGATAATAGTTTTTTAATCCAACTAACCAAGAAAATAGTATAAATTAGAGGAGCAGAACACCAAATGCCATGGTTAATGGAATGTCGAATAAATAAAAAACCCATATAAGATTGCAGTAGATATCCAAATTTTCTCTTCTAGTGGTGTTTCACCAAATGATATTATGACTCTGTTGGATCTTGACTGCAAGCATACTCAACTCCCACCTCCAATAGTGCTACCGGTCTCAGAACTGTCATCTTATCCGATCTTTACTTCTCATAGTATGGTTGATGATACTATTTTATCCTTTCATAAAGGCATGACTTGTGCACGTGATGGCCTTTGTGTGCAACACCTTCTTAATGCCAACATGGAAGCGGCTACTGTAGCGAGTGACATATTCTTGGATGTAGTATCTATATTATCTTTGGTTGACTGGATGATGCACTATCTGTGACAACATATCAACACCATGTCTCCTCCATGCATGATAACAAAGCAAACATCAACAAAATGAAAACACATGTATTATTCTCTCAGCATGAACGTAAGATAGAAGTCTCTTTTTCCTCTAAGGACTACAAAGCTAAAAGTAATAAAATAAGGAACACAAAGGACACTTAGGCATATGCTCCTTCACCATTTAGTCTCTAATCTTAGCAGTGGAATCTTCAGTGGCCCTTCTGTCCATGAAATCCCAGAGGGAAAGAAACCACACATGGATCCCAAGAAGGAAAATATAAGTCAGTAAAGCTAGTAATAAATCCAATTATTGATCTATTTCAAAAATGTAAAGATTTATGTAATCAAATATAGGTAAGTTTGATTGGTGACTATCTAATAACAAGAACATGGTCTAGTTACCATGCTAGTTTCAAAATAGTACAACAATTCAAAGTGGTAACTAGAAACAATAATGATATACTCATAGTTAATATCAAGATATTAAGTGGGGGCCTCTAATTGTCCATTATCCAGTGTGCAGGGTTGGGGAACATGACTCGCCGAATCTAGTGAGCCAAAATTCTTAGCCAATATTCGAATTGTTTTGTGCCAATGTGCAAACCTAATCATTTTATTCATTTATTCCAAAAAAATCAAATATTCAACTAATTGTGGTGACTTTCAAGAAAGTGACAACCAAAAATAATTTAGGTTCACCACTTTGTAACATTCTATGAGCTAAATTCAAGAGGGAATAAAATAGTTTAATAACATAATTGAGAATCTAGAATATGTTCGACTCGAGAATTTCCAATCAAGATGCCCACATGAATCAAAGATGTCAAATTCTCATGAATCTAGCAAGAGAGAATTTATTAGGGTTATTTGATGTTTCTTAGCTTGGATATCACTTCCTAAGTTCTTATTAGGTGAAATTACCATTTTTCCCTTTAGGGAGTTTCATATTTTATAATCTCTTTTGGTCATCATTATTATGTTCATGCCCGTTAATACTTATCTTTTGTAACATGTAGTCACATTATATGATATCCTAAATTAATGCAAATTCACAATATATCTATAATTCACACATTCACATATGTATATGACCCTTAGGTTAAAGTGACCACTAAAGATGTGTTATTCACCAGATTATATCCTTATATGTATAAGGTTTTTAGAATGTAGGATGCAAATAAAATAAAATCAAAAAGTCTATTGTATTCAACTTCCACTTTTATTCTCTAACATACTTATTTTTGTTCATTCATCCCTTTGTAATATTGTGATCTCCATCATATGATTATTTATAAGAATAGACATTTTGAGGTTGATTATTGAAGGATATAATCTAAGTCATGGGTTATAGTGATTGGAAATTTTCTTGATTTCCTCTGATTTTTGGTCGTTTACCTAAGTTACAGTATTAATGTGTTATGTATTTGCGGAACAATAGAAGAGGACTTTTACTAGTCACCTGATCATTCTAGCTATTATTTAATATATTGACTAAATGTGCTTTGTTGTTTTTTTCTACAATACAGTAGTTAGTCTAATATTCTAACGGTTTAGCAATGGTTGCAATGTGACCACTAATTTAATGGCTTGGTATGATTGCGTTACGCTGCGGCAATATCATTGATTTCGTGGTTCACCTATACCTTTTATTCGCTGGGATATCATAATTTAGATGATAAATGATGAATGTGTGGACGTAAAAGAGAATCTAAGCAGCGAGATGGGTGGGTGAATTGCCTCTGTTAGTGTACTATTCAGCCAGAAAATAGCTTTCAGAATCTAGGCTTGGGAGTCGGATGCGTCGTCCTACTCTAGGCTCGGCCGAACAGAACAGGTGGTCGCTGAGACGACCACAACAGTTGGGAGGAATAGAGTATGTGGCCGATACTATTACGTGGAAGTGAGGCTTCGAGTGGGGTTTTTCAATGGCCTCGTGTACAGTGAAGGCTATTGGAGCTGTGGGAGTGAAGAACACGACACATGACGGTTGGAGTTGCACAATCTGTAAGGCGTAGGTGATAGTGAAGGTGGTTTTGAGGATTGGTTTGTGAGAAGCGATTTGTGTTAATTGAGCTGTGGTTGGGAGTCTTGGGGGGAAGCCGAAGAGTATTCTTAGACTCTGGTTGAGACCTATCCAAAGCTGTATAAGGAAGGTGTCAGGATGGTAGAAGGAGCATCTAGGATCGAAGTGGAGGCGTTTTGTAGATGCAAGGTGGGAAAAAGAGGAGAGTAAACTCGTCTTCCATTTTCAATCGATTGGAGGAGCTTTAACGACAAGTGGATTTTTAGCACTTGAAGTTCCCATAGACCTAGCCTTCGAATCAAAGGACTTGAAGACGAAACCAACACAGTTTGAATCATGTGAAACGATGAAGAAATAAGGGAGAGTTGGCTCGCCATTTCTCTTCCGAAATTGGTGGCCATGGTGCTGTTTGGAGCGGGGAGGAGGATGGACAGGGTAAAAGACTCGTTCGACCAAGACTTAAAGACAACATTTAGTTTATTTTTAGGTGTTATTTTCAACGACTTCAACAATTTATATCTCCTGAGTTATAAATCCATTCATCTTGATATATTTTACCATATGTTTAATTAAATTAAATTAAATTCTAAAAATATTAACTCTTCCGTTTATGACTTTGAAGTGGCTATTAAAATTACTCTCTTAATTAATTCATATACAATTATCTAATAATGAAAATTGGATGTTTTGTGTGATTTCTATGTCAATTATTTATATTTAAGTTCAACTATTCAATTGAGGGTCCCACATGGGATGAATAGATCAAGATGAGGTAAATTTACATTTTGGTTCTCAGATTTCAAGATAGTTGAATGATTGAAATGGAAATTTTGTAAGAGAGATTTTCAGTTAGAGACGATTATGACTAACAACTCAAAATTAAATTTAGTACCAAAAGATTGTATCTTACACTATTTCTTGGCGCCTTATGTTTATAGTGCTCCCTTGACACCTCTTATTGAGCATGACAATGGCATTCATCCCACCATAGTTGGCACCATTTAGCGTCAACTCATTCTTAAGATCACATCTAAGGATATAATATCAAACATTGTCTCTTATCTCGCTGATCACCAATTCAGTGTATGTGTTTCTGTGGTGTTGAGGTGTTGAAGTTGTTTTGCATGTTATGACATGCCTCACCCGTGATAAGAAAATTTCATACACACACATTGGTTCTTGTGGACTTCTCTAACACCTTCAAATGTGGTTGACATGTCAAACATTTTTTGTGAAGTTAATATCCTCTACCCGACAATTTCACATTGGGTTAAATTCTACTGTTCTTTTCCTTCTTATCTATACTTGGATCAGGGCGACTCTATTTTGTCTGCTACTGGGGGTCTAACAAGACGATCTATATAATATCCTTAACCTAGATTAATGCATAAGTGTGTTTACTTTATATAATGAAATGTTAAACCCTAATTTAAACTCTTGAGATGTTCTAATATCATGTGGCAGGCTTGTGTTTTCATTATTGGTCCAATTTGATTAATGTTTTAGCTATTATGCAATATATGTGTGTGTTTTGGACTAATTTGAAATTTAACCATAAGTGAGGGTTAATTTGCAAAATGTCACATGAAAAGAGAGGGCATCTTGTGTTTTGATATCATGAGAGAGAAGAATATGGTATGGGGTGCTTTGTTTGAATCTTGAAAAATGGTGTAACATCATCATGAGAAATAAGGGTTTCTAGGGCTTCTAGGGTTTGCATAGTTGACTTAATATTTGACCTGGGGATTGATGTTATGACCTCTACATCACTTGTCGTGGGGTTTGCGACCAAGACACATGCTTGGGAAGCATGGTCGCGATCGAGACACCCTAGAGATAGGATGGTCGCGACAATTGTCCTTAAGTGTAGATGTCTCGACCATGCTATGGTGATTAGGGTTAGGTCGAGACAAGGGTGTGCATGAGAGTGTCTCGACCGAGACAAGGGTACCAACCGACCTTAGTAGGTTGTGACACCTTGTTGGATAAACATGACAATGGATATTTGTATGTGAGTAGAGGAAAGATTATGTCCTTGAAGGGCATGTGTCCCTAAGATGATCTAATATGTTGACACCTCAAACACCTCTTCCTCTCTCCTCTTTGGGTATATAACCCATCCTTTTCAGCAGTAAGTAATCATTTTTGGGCCCACAACTCTTTCTTCTACCTTGAGATTTCCTTAGAGCTTGAAGAGCAAGGAAGGTCAGATCTAGGTTCTTGGGTGGCCGATCCTTGGTGCATGTGGAAGATCTTGTGCTAGGGTTAACCTTTGGTGGTAATTCTTAGAGAATCGTCTCTTGGTAAGTAATTTTCTTCTCTAGATTATGTTTTCTTTTCTGAAACCTCCACCTTCTCCTTCCTTCTTAGTCTTGGATCATTCATGGTGGTTTTCCTTGAAAGAGAGAGATCTCTCCTCTTCACAAAGACCTTCGACTATGTTTTGACATGGTGGCAACTAGTGAGAGGACAGTCTCTTCTCTTTCTCTTTCTCTTTTTGGTTCGGCCAAAAATTTGTTTTCCCATTCTTTTTTAACTTTCTTCTAATCATGAATTTCTTCTTCTTGGAGGCAAAACCTTAGCCAATGTTTTGAAGCTCAGTTGAAGCTTTTAGAGCTTCAGTCTTATGAGGGTGTTTATCATCAATCTCAGGCGGGTTTGATAACTCTTCCTACTTCTGTTATGTGTATCTTTACCTGATTACATACTACCTTCTATGTGTTTTGTTATACTTGAAATAGCAGAAAGTTTTGATCCATTAAACATGCATAAGGATCTCGATTATATTCCTCTAAATGTTTCTCTTTTAATGATCTTCCATCACTATGGTTAAGGTTTGTTGAACATTGAAGAATATGGTGATGTTCACCCTGTGACACTTGGTATTCTGGGCACTTGTTTTGATATGGTTCAATTTGTGTTTTGGGGGTGGTGCGGGTGGTCGAGACAATTCCTTAGTCTTCTGTCACGGTCGACACTCCTTGGTGGGGTGGTCATGACACTCCCTTAATCCTAAGATGGTCGCTACCTATTAGTTGGGTCGTGACGTAGCTTTGCTGCAATGTTAGACTTGGTAGCCGGTTAGCGTTACAGTTTTGATTGGCTAACTGCACAGGTCGTAGCACCTGATTAGAACATGTTAATGGTTGAGATGTTTGTGGTTGGGCTAAGACACTTGATGTTAAGGTAATAACACCAAGTTACATGACTTGGTCACAACACTGGGTTTAGGTGGTCGTGTCGTGATGCACCTTGGAGGGTTGGTCGTGTCGTGATGCACCTTGGAGGGTTGGTCGTGACGTGCTAAGAGTCACAGTCCCGACATGGTATAACGGTCGTGACACCCCTTGTGTTGCGATTGCGATAATGTGTTGCATGGGCCTGAGTCACAGTCACAACATCATGGTTTTGAGCTGGCGTGATGTCGATTTGTTAGGGATCGAGACGCTCCATAACTGGTTGGTCGTGACATCCTTATCCCCTACCTAGTTAGGTCACGACGCCTCATTGCTGAACAGGTCGACACTCATGTGTCAACGATGACCGTCACTCATGTATTAAAGGTGGTTAAGGTACACACATGTAAGTATGAATATGGTCAGTACCTAGGGTAATGGCTTATCTAAAAGTAATGTGATTGTGAATGGCTAACCATCAACAATAATACATGACTCTCTCACAATATGGAAAGTGATGGAATTAGGTCTTTGAGGTGGCATGATGCTATTGAATCTTAATCGGGTACATATAAACTGTAACCCTAATCTGGTAATAACAAGATGAGTGTGTTCATTGTATTTAAAGGTTGTTATTCATGGATATTATTTTCTCTCTCCTACTCAAGTGAAATGAATGGCATAGCTAAGTGAATGTTATGGTGAGCCTTATACAATATAGAGTGGTGTTTGTGAGTAATGTTGAGGTTTTTTTGTGATATTGAATGTTGCAGGGGCATATGAATTGGTCTCGTGACCTAGCAAGTGTTTTGTGTATAAATGAGGGATTGACATCCCATAGTGTTGTGTTGTTAATAATAATATTGAGAATGGTAGTATTACTAGTGTCGTGTGATGACGAGACAAGTTCTCACTTAATACATTTTATATCTTCTGACATTGTATCTTACCTTAATTTTGTAGAATTTATTTAGGGTTAATACGTTGTAACTTGATTAATGCATTAAACGATACCCAATTGGCATGTCTAATCAAGTGAAACCTTGATATGTAGTTTTCATGTACCATAGATCCATCTACAACATTAATATATAACTGGGTGGTGAAATGAGTAACTCCTATGGGAAAACTCAGAGCGCATATTATTGACTATGTGGGGTGCAAGTGATATATTTCCTTGTGTCCTTAAATTGTGGAAATAGTACTACTCAAGTGAAATGAATGGCATAGCTAAGTGAATGTTATGGTGAGCCTTATACAATATAGAGTGGTGTTTGTGAGTAATGTTGAGGTTTTTTTGTGATATTGAATGTTGCAGGGGCATATGAATTGGTCTCGTGACCTAGCAAGTGTTTTGTGTATAAATGAGGGATTGACATCCCATAGTGTTGTGTTGTTAATAATAATATTGAGAATGGTAGTATTACTAGTGTCGTGTGATGACGAGACAAGTTCTCACTTAATACATTTTATATCTTCTGACATTGTATCTTACCTTAATTTTGTAGAATTTATTTAGGGTTAATACGTTGTAACTTGATTAATGCATTAAACGATACCCAATTGGCATGTCTAATCAAGTGAAACCTTGATATGTAGTTTTCATGTACCATAGATCCATCTACAACATTAATATATAACTGGGTGGTGAAATGAGTAACTCCTATGGGAAAACTCAGAGCGCATATTATTGACTATGTGGGGTGCAAGTGATATATTTCCTTGTGTCCTTAAATTGTGGAAATAGTAATATATATTATTTATTATTAAACGGCCATGTGAGAGCCAATTATCTAGTGATGTGCCCTGTACCAAGCAAGACTAGTTGTTTATAGAACCATAGCCTTGACTATGAGTTGTTATTTTTACAGGACTGTAGCTATGACTATTAGTTGTTGTCTTTTAGCTGTATGACTATATGTCATTGCATTGCAGACTTGTGTTGACCAAGTAGTGTTGATAATGATCATGGAGTTCAGATCTTTCATTGATCTTGTATGGTACTAATTTTGACTCAGTAGTGGTTAGTTGGATTTGAGTGGTACGCCTCAAATCCTAAGGGCATAGAAACTATTAAACAACCATGTAGTATATTGTTTAGGGCCAAATACGATTTACATTGGATGACCCCATGCCTTATTTTTTTGTACTATTTTGTTTATAACAGTTATACATGTTCTTCATGTTCCTTTTAATAGTATAAAATTTTCTACTACTCAATTGTAACTACTTAAATTACTTTAGAAGAATTACCTGTCTTATTTACTGCTCTTTATAGTAGTATGCTTATAATAGATGTTGGCGAAGAGTTATAACTCTCGCTGGGACGTCTAGTCTCACCTTTTGGGTTTCACAACTTTTTAGGTGGATGTGGACGAGGAGGTCGAGGTCGTGGTCGTGGTACATGAGCTGAGCAGCAAGGAGAGCAGTAGCAAACTACAACCTCTGCCTTTGAGTTGGAAAAGGCTTTTAAAATCCTCAACATCCCTGAAGAGGACAAGGTAAAGCACGCAGTATACTTGTTGAAAGGGAGTTTTGGCCACTAGTGTGCCATTGAATAAGAGAACAAGGTTGGGAGTTGTAATTACATGGGAGGAATTTTGGTGGGAGTTTGTAAGTCGCTACTTCCCTGAGACATACTTAGATGAAAAGATTGTACAGTTCGAGAACATTAGATAAGGAACCATGTCAATTAGTGCTTATGAAGGTAAGTTTATGGAGCTTCTTAGGTTTTGTCCGCATATGGAAATGATGGACAAGGATAGGATCAGGCACTTTGAGAATGGATTGAGTGCTGAGCTATTAGCCCCAATGTCATCCTTAGAGAAAAGAGAAAGGTTTGCAAATTTTATGGAGTCAGTTAGGAGAGTGGAGAGATTGGTGATAGAGAAATGTGAATCAAATGCCAAGAAGAGGCCTATGCAGTATCAAGGACATTATTCTAGAGGCTTCAAGAATCCCAGGTACTCAGTGCCACAATCTCAACAGAGGTCAGTAACTCAGTCACAGTGGACTCAAAGCAAAGGCAGAGGTTGTAGTTTGCCACCTACAGGAGCTCGGAGTGCAATTTCAGTATCTGTGACAGGGTTGTCTAGGCTGTGGTATGAGGGACAAACTTGCTTCAAGTGTGGGAAAGTGGGGCATACTAAGTGGTATTATCCTATGAAGGATGAAGAAGTGACTCAGCAACCTAGGCATGGTCAACAGAGTTTACATCAGTGACAACAACATAGTAGCCAAGGATGTGGACATGTGTCATAAGCTGGTTCATCTACACACACTAATAGAGGTAAAGGGAAAGTATTGGCAACAACCAGATTCTATGCGATGAGCCAGCAAGAAGGGTTTGTCAACGCGAGGGTCGTGACAGGTCATATGAAGTTATATCATTCTGATTTGTCTTCTTCATGTTTAATATTTGTATTAATTGACCCGGGTGTGACAAATTCTTTCATCACTAGAGAAGTGATAGCTAACCGTCCCTTGTCGGTTAGTCATAGACATGACAATCTTCATCTAGAAACTCCCTTACCTGGTTCTGCAAAACTGTGAGAAGTATGTTTGTCTTGTATTCTTTCCTTTTCAGGACACAGTATACAAGTGGATCTCTTGCCACTTGATATGCATGGATTCGACGTAATCCTTGGGATGGATACTTTAGAAAAATATCATGTGATCTTGGATTGTAGTGCCAAAATGGCAACATTTGCAGAAGATGATGCCTCATGGGTTTTCCTGGGTGATTGGAAAATCCTTTCGACATGTTTAGTTTTTGCTATGATGGTAGAAAAGTGGATGAGACAGGGCTATGATGCATTTTTGGCACATGTTGTGGATACAAAGGCAAAGGTTCCTATAGGAAGTTCTAGATGTATGAGAGTTTGAGGATATATTTCTCGATGAGTTCCCAGGTGTACCTCCTCCTAGAGAGATCAACTTTGAAATTAATCTAGTTCCAGGTACCCAACCCATAACACAGACACCCTATAGGATGGCACCAGTAGAGATGAAAGAGCTTAGGAAGCAGTTACAAGAACTACTTGAGAAAGCTTTCATCAGGCCGAGCACGTCTCCTTGGGGTGCAAACCGATCTGTTTACAAAGAAGAAAGATGGATCGATGAGGTAGTGTATTGACTACTGATAGTTGAATAAGATGACGATTAAGAATAAGTATCTATTACCATGTATATATGATTTGTTTGATAAAATATGAGGTGCCATGGTATTATCTAAGATAGATCTGAGGTTGGGTTGTCATTAGTTGAGGATTAAGGTAGATGTCATACCTAAGTTAGTCTTTAGGACAAGGTATGGTCATAATGAGTTTGTGGTTATGTCGTTTGGGATAACCAATGCACCAGCAGTCTTTATGGACTTGATGAACAGAGTGTTCAGACCCCATCTAGATTAGTTTGTATTTGTATTTATAGATAATATCTTGAACTACTCTAAAGATGGTCAGCAACATGAGCAACACTTACGTCAGGCTTTAACTTTGTTGAGGCAGCATCAGTTAGATGCAAAGTTTAGTAATTGTGAGTTTTGGTTATAGGAAGTAGCTTTCCTAGGGCATGTGATATCTGCTAAAGGAGTATGCGTAGACACAAAGAAGGTGGAGTCAGTGTTAGAATGGGATTAGTCGAAGACACCTACGGAGGTCTGCAGCTTCCTAGGCTTGGCAGGTTATTACATGAGATTCATTAAGAACTCTAGTACAGTGGCATTACCCCTAACAAAGTTAACAAGGAAGGATGTGCCATTTGTTTGGGATGACAGATGTCAACATTCCTTTCAACTCCTGAAGGGGAAGTTGACCAGTACACTAGTAGGAGTGCTTCCAGAACAAGGAAAAGGTTATATAGTCTTTTGTGATGCATCTAAGAATGGTCTGGGTTGTGTACTTATGTAGGATAAGAATGTGATTTCTTTTGCTTCATGAAAGCTTATGAAACACGAGGATAACTACCCAATGCATGATCTGGTGTTAGCTGTTGTGGTCCATGCTTTGAAGATACGGATACGTTACTTGTATGGGGAGAAGTGCCAGATCTTCATCGACCACAAGAACCTGTTGTATATCTTTTCAAAGCAAGAGTTAAACATGTGACAACGATGATGGATGGAATTGATTAAGGATTATGACTGCACTATAGATTATCATCTAGGAAAGGCGAATGTAGTGGCAGACGCTTTAAGTAGGAAGTCTTCCTCATCATCATATTCTGAGCTAGCACAATTGAGTGGTTTAGTGTGTTATAATAGAGATATGTTGGTCTCTCTTTGATAGATGAATGTACAGTTAGAAGTATCTTTGTTAGCAGGTCTGTTAGCAAAATTATAAGTAAAGCCAATGTTAAGTCAGTAGATTAGAGATGCACAACAGAATGATACTGTGACGCAACAGATTTGGGTAGAGTTGGGCAGTGAGAAGCGTAGTGGCTTCCATGAATCTGATGATGGGACAATGTGTTATCATGGTAGATCACTTGTGCCATATGTAGATAATTTGAGGACTTTTGTACAAGAAGAAGCTCACTCTTTTATGTATTCTATGCATCCAGGAAGCACCAAGATGTATTAGAATCTAAAAGATCTATACTGGTATCCAGGATTAAAGTGTGATGTAGCTGAGTTTGTGTCTAAATGTGTAGTATGTCAGCAGGTTAAAGCTGAACATTAGAAACCTACAGGGACTTTGAAACCAATGCCTATACCTTAATGGAAATGGGATCATATCACAATGGACTTTATGCTTGGACTTCCAAGGAAAGCAAAGGTTGTGATTCCATTTGGGTGATAGTGGACAGGTTGACTAAGTCACCACACTTTCTACTAGTAAAGACAACATATATAGTTGAGAAGCTTGCACAGGTGTATGTCGATGGGATAGTACTTATGCACAGTATACCAGCTACAATAGTATCAGACAGAGGTCCTCATTTTACTAGTCACTTTTGGGAGCATTTGCATATAATTATGGGTACACAGTTGAGGTTTAACATTTTGTTTCATCCACAGACATATGGACAATATGAGAGGATAATACAAACCTTGAAGGATCTGTTAAGATCTTGTGTGTTACAATTTTTGGATAGTTGGGATATACATCTTAGCTTGATAGATTTTGCCTACAACAATAGTTATCAAGGAAGCATTGATATGGCACCATATGAGGCATTATATGGAAGACATTGTAGATCTTCTTTGTGTTGGAATGAGACAAGGGTATATCAACTTATGGGTCCTGAGTTAGTACAACCGACAACAGAAAAGATCAAAGTCATTCAATAACAACTAAAGGTGGCTCAGGATAGATAGAAATTTTATGTTGATAATTGTCATAGACCTTTAGAGTTCCAAGTGGGAGACAGGGCGTACCTTAAAGTCTCTCCTTGGAAAGGAGTTCTAAGGTTTTGAAAAAAATGTAAGTTGGCTTCCAGATGTATGGGACATTATCCTATAGTTGCATGTGTTGGGAAGGTGGCCTATAAGTTGGAGCTGCCACCTAAGTTACAAAAGTTACATCATGTGTTTCACATCTCTATGTTAAGGAAGTGTCACCCTGATACGGAGTTGACTCTTCATCATGTGGCAGTGGAGTTAGATAATGATATATATTGTGTGGAAGATCATGTTTTGATCTTATATAGAAGGATCAAGAAGTTGAAGAAAAAGGACATTATGTTAGTTAAAGTTTTGTGGCATCATCCTGGAATTGAAGAAACTACGTGGGAACTTGAAGATGAGATGTGAAAGAAGTATCCGTCTCTTTTTATATAGGATTTTGGAGGCAAAATCCCTATTAGGGGCTTATAGTTGTAAGATCCCTGACCTAGCTTAATGCTTAAGTGTGTTTACTTTATATAATGAAAAGTTAAATCCTAATTTAAACTCTTGAGATGTTCTAATATCATGTGGCATGCTTGTATTTTCATTATTAGTCCAATTTGATTAATGTTTGAGCTATTATGCAATATATGTGTGTGTTTTGCACTAGTTTGCAATTTAACCATAAGTGAGGGTTAATTTGCAAAATGTTACATGAAGAGAGAGGGCATCTTGTATTTTGATATCATGAGAGAGAATAATATGATATGGGGCACTTTGTTTAAATCTTGAAAAATGGTGTAACATCATCATGAAGAATTAGGGTTTCTACGGCTTCTAGGGGTGGCATAGTTGACTTAATATTTGACCTAGAGATTGATGTTATGACATCTACACCACTTGTGGTGAGGGTCGTGACCAAGACACATGCTTGCATGTCCAGACTGAGACATACTAGAGATGGGATGGTCGTGACAGTTGTCCTTAAGTGTAGGTGTCTCGACCATGCTATGGTTAGGGTTAGGTCGAGACAAGGGTGTGCATGAGAGTGTCTCAACCGAGGCAAGGGAATGAAATGACCTTAGTAGGTCGTGACACATTGTTGGATAAGCATGACCATGGATATTTTCATGTGAGTGGAGGAATGATTATCTCCTTGAAGGGCATGTGTCCCAAAGATGATCTAATATGTTGACACCTCAAACACCTCTTCCTCTCTCCTCTTTGGGTATATAACCCATCCTTTTCATCAGCAAGTAATCTTTTTTTGGCCAACAACTCTTTCTTCTACCTTGAGATCACCTTGGATCTTGAAAAGCAAGGAAGGTTAGATCTAGGTTCTTGGGTGGCCGATCCTTGGTGCATGTGGAAGATCTTGTGCTAGGGTTAACCTTTGGTGATGATTCTTAGAGAATCGTCTCTTGGTAAGTAATTTTCTTTACTAGGATTATGTTTTCTTTTCTTAAACCTCCACCTTCTCCTTCCTTCTTGGCCATGGATCATTCATGGTGGTTTTCCTTGAGAGGGAGATCTCTCCTAATCACAAATACTTTAGACTATGTTTTGACATGGTGGCAATTGGTGAGAGGATGGTCTCTTCTCTTTCTCTTTTCCTTTTTCTTTTTTATTCGACCAAAGATTTATTTTCCCCCTTTTCCTTAACTTTCTTCTAATCATGGATTTATTCTTCTTGGAGGCAAACCCTTGGCCAGTGTTTTGAAGCTTGGTTGAAGCTTTTGGAGCTTGAGTATTGGGAGGATGTTTATCATCAATCTCAAGTGGGTTTTATTACTCTTCCTACTAATATGTGCATCTTAACCTGATTACATACTACCTTCTATGTGTTTCATTATACTTGAAACAACAGGAAGTTTTGATACGTTACACATGCATAAAGATCTCAGTTATCTTCCTCTAAATGTTTCACTTTTGATGATCTTCCATCATTATGGTTAAGGTTTGTTGAACATTGGAGAATATGGTGATGCTCACCTTGTGACGCTTGGTGTTCTGGGTGGATCACTTATTCTGATCTGGTTCAGTTTTGTTTTGGAGGTGGTATAGGTAGTCGAGACAATTACTTAATCTTCTATAGCGGTCGACACTCCTTGGTGGGGTGGTCATTGATTCAGCCCTATTTTAGGGCTTTATCTTGTGTCATTTTGCATTTTAATCACATCTATACTTGTTAGATTACATGTTATTTCCCTCAATATGCATATTTCTATCAAATTCACTTATGGAGGATTTTTGCATTTTATAGGTACTTTGTCCACTACTTTATGGCATGTATAGAAGATGGTCCAATCTAGGGTTTCCTCAGGATTGGAGGAGCCCAAAATGAGGGCAAAACCACTCCCAACCTACCCCAAGTGGTCAAAGAATGTTTTGAAGCAATAACCTCCATGGATGATCAAGTTCAAAGATCAAGTGCATGGAAAGGACACCAAAATGGTTGTGGTACTTCACCATGGACGTGGTGGACATGCCCCAATCACAAATTATCACTATAACTTCTAGAAACAGATGAATTTGGCCAAAAAGGTCGTGGTGAGTAATATGCCTGTGGCCATAGGTTCCCACCACGACTGTGGTGACACCCCACGACCGTGGCCATCCATGTACCATCTCCCTATGATCTCCATATTTTAATTCCCACAATCATTGTACCCTACCACGACCGTACTCACCCCTACTCACCATGGCTGTGGTGATCCACCATGGTCGTGGTGATCCACCACGGTCGTGCTACTCACAAAACCTACATGTTTTTGTACTACTTTACCCATATTGCCCCTACTTAACCTAGTGCTTCCCCCACACATATATATACCTACATGGTGGTTGTAGGTCGAGGTGAGATACCCTACACCCACTCTAGCTTCCTCATTTCGTCCTCCATCCATTCCCACCTCATTCCACCTCCATTTCACCATTTCCACCATCAAAACCCCACTTTCCTTCCATTTCCACCCTTTTCCACCATACATCCATGCCATTCACCTACCTTGGAGGAGCGAGATCGAGCTACATCTGCTAGGAGGTGGAGAAGGAGGAGTCTTCACCGAGCTCATCATGTCTTTTCACTCCTCTACTCATTCTTTCTCCTTTCTTTTTGTATTTTCCATTTCCACGAGTAGCTAGGCTCCTTTTGGTGGGTTGTTTGGGGGAAATTATGTTACTTTGATACCATGTTGGGGGAAAATGATATGTAAACATTATTGTTTCATTTTGCAATGATTATGTTCTATTTGCGTCTCATTCTCCATGAATTTCTAGTTGGTTTGTGTGTGAAATCACCTAGGAATTTAGGGAAATTGCTTATATATGTGAATTTTGGGATTTGCCCCTAGGTCCAATTCTTAGATCCCTAGGTTGCCTCCCATCTTCCTACATCCTAATCAATCTCCCTAAACCTAAGTGAGAGATTTAAGTATCTATATTAGATAATTCTAGTGCAATTAGCAAGGAGCTTTCTCAAGGCTAGAATGTGGGGGAATTGGGGCCCAAAACCCTAATTTCACCTCCCCATTACTACCCTCGACCCCTAATTGCCTTAGGAATGTCTAATCTAGAAACCTAGACTTGATTAGACTCTAATTGAATTGAACCTAATCCCTAACCCAATTGAGCCTCGTAAGGGTAGTAGGGGCGTTAGGGACTAGTTCCCCTATACACAACCTAGCATATCCATGGCCAGTTAGTAGCTTAGGTTAATTCATTAGACTCTAACTTGTTGTTTGGTTTGGATAAAATAAATGGAATCATAATGTTCATATGTAACCCCCCAACTTAAGTGATAAGTACATTGACCGGCCTAAATCGCACGTCCAAAAATGGAGGCGGATTTGAAGTTAGTCAGACTTTTACATTTATAACCCGAACTCTTCTAGGCCCCCGCAACTTTCCCTTACGGGGTCGAAGTAGATATACGGGGTCGAACACAGGGACAAGGGTGGTAGTGTTGAGAACTCTGAATTGACATGCTACACTCCGACATGTACAAAGAGATAGAAAATTCCCCAAGGGGAAACAGTAAGATGTCACAAACAAAACAAAGAAAATTATCTCCAACTGGAGTTACAAGAAGGATTTAAGGTTTTAGTCATTTAGTAGTTTTTAGGGGTTTTCATGCAACAGAAACATAAAGATAAAACTAGAGCTTAAAGAAAGGTGTGAAGGATAAACTTTGGTAAAACAAGCAGCAGCAGGAACATCATGTACCCCCTCCTCTCAGAGTGGATACCTCTAACCAAGTATCAACACCCCTCTCAAGGTTGCTGGACTTTAAATTGGAGTGAAATTTTACTGAAGCAACTCTGATTCTGGGCACTCTCGTACTCCAGAATCATCCCAAACACTAGAGCCACAACACATCTCTTGAAGTTGTTGCGACAGGAAAGCACGATTCGGTAGCTAAGCGAAACGCGATCCAAACATGCAAGCTAGAGTTCAGATATTAAACATAGCAGTCATCCAACAATTGCACCAAACATAAAGCAGCAAGTAATTACGCTTTTCCATTTCCATAAACATTAAGGGTCTTAATTACATTGCATAAGTAAAAAATTAAATAATAGAAATAAAGATAGAGGTTGCCTTCTTGATGTAGAAGGAAGACAGACTACAGCAGCTCTCCAGCCCGATATCGGTCGGGAGCCTAGCCCGATCCAACCGTGCCGGGCGGCACACCCTCTCGGGTGACACACCGTGACGGCCGATTATATCGTTCAAGGACCCTGTCCGATACGCTCAAGTCGGGCGGCACCCTCTCGGGCGGCACGCCATGACGGGCGAAGCGTATCGGGTTCGATATCGTGTCGGGCTAGGAGTGACGTATCTAATGTCGGGCACTTGTGCCGCTCATCCACGTTGGCCGATATCGGCCTGTAGTGTCGCCCGGGACGGTCCTAAGTGAACCATCCCCTCCCTCTCAGGACAGGGAAAAGCTCACCTAGAGTTGCCCGGCACGAACACTCATGCGCGATACTTCTGCTCTCGCAGCTTTCTCCGAAGATTTGCTCAGGGTTCCGACCTGTCTTTTCGGCTTCCTGTAGCTGCTATTTATAGGCAGCGGTTGGGGGAAGTTATGGTGGTCAATGCGCCACATGTCCTCCTTATTCGCGGGGTCAGTGGACGGCCGATACACCTATCGCCCGACACCTGGATGTCGGCTGTCGGTCACGTGAAGGGCAGCGCCTGCCAGTGGGTGGCCTGTGTCGCGCGACAAGTTTGGGTTGTCGTGGCGAGCTCGACTCCCTGTCGGGTAAAAGACATGTCGTCCGTCAGTTTCTTCTTGCTCGGCATCCCCGTGTCGCTCATCATTGTGTTGTGCTACCCTGTCGGGCAGTGATCGTATCGGTCGTCAGGAAGGTCGATGTAGGTAGAACTTATTTGTAGGTCGGGACGGCCTTATTGACGATAAATGGGTCAAAACAGGAGGAAAATACTGCAAAACATGGAAATATAGAATTAAGAGTGTTGTTTGGCCAATTATTGCGAAAGTACATATAAAAGAGAGGAAAATAGTTAAAAAGGGCAGTTTTGATAACAGAAAAACAGTCTAAAATATCACAAAATTTGGTGTTATCAACTCCCCCAAACTTAGCGTTTTGATTGTCCTCAATCAATATTTAAACTTTATTTAGTGATGCTTCTTCTTGCTTGGTGTAGCTTTCAGGCCAAGAGGTAAAATAAGTATCGTAACGCCTTTAGAGATAATGCTGCCTCTCTATGAACAAAAGACCTTGCGTTTCCTGCCTTATTATTTTAGTAAAAAAATTCTCTACAGCTTCAGCAAGACTTTGGTGCATGATTCCGAAGTTAGCTTACACACCAAACAGCTTTATTTTTGGGTCAGAAAGCTGTGTATAGGGTAGGCTAAGGCTTTTTGGGGTTTTTCTTGTCTCTCATTAGTCCATCCAGGTAAGGGTCCGTTAATGGGCAAGTGGTCCCTACAGTCCAAGCCAGTTGGCTTTAGAGCAGTGATTTCACATCCTACGTACTACTGCCCCAGATCTACCATGCCTAAAGATGGGTACTTTTGGAAGTCAAGTGTGTATGTATATATTTTTTTTTCTTTTTCTTTTATTGGGCACAACTCTCATGCTTTTATTCACCCTCATAAGGCTGCTTTCTCTTTTGGGATTTTTGTTGGGTAAGGGAAAACAAAAGAGATTTCTGTTGTTTGGGCAGCTTTTTCCTTCTCCATACTCGTCTCTTAGATGTTGTGAGATTATTAATTTTTTTCGAAATTATTGGCACGGAAAAACGTAATCTTTTGTTCGTTTGAAGCAGCATTATCAGAAAGATATAACAAAACTTGCATTTCGTTGAGCACATAGAAAACAAGCTTGGCAAGAAGTCGCATCAGGTTTTTACTAATATAGCGACTTTGTACATATGTATGGGAACAAAATAAGCAAAAATTTTCAAAATTTTTATATGAGCATGGCATTTTATACTAGCATGGGTACATACACATGATATAGGAGAAGAACAAAATGGCACAAAGGGTGGAGGTGAAGAAGAAAATTTAAATACCTCCTTCACTGGTACATGGGTACCCCCCCCCCGAACTTACTCCACACTTTGTCCCGGAGTAGTGAAGAAGACAGGGTGAGGTCATGCTAGTCCAATGAAGGTTAGATGGTGGTTGCGCTTGTGCCATCGAGAAGCTGCAATATGCTTCTTTGCTGCCTCCATTTTATTTCCCCCAGCTGGATGCAGCTGGGACAAGCGCAAAGCCCTCAAAATTTTTGGCCTCCCCTTACTCCTGGTACTTCCGTTGTGAACATGAACAAAAGGACTGATTATCAATCCTAGTTTCAGTCCACTTGATTCCATTTTCTTCCCCAGGAGTGTGCAGTCAAAGGGCCTCTCTATTTTTATCATCTTTCTCTTTTGGAGATGGCCCTAAACCACCGCAGAAGACAGACTATGATAAGGGAATGGACTTCTTTTGACAACATGACTGTCTTGGGATTCTGACATTTCTGTCCGACCGTTGTTGCTTCAGTTTCGGCCGCAATGTCAATTCTTATGCGGTGTTTGTCAACTCTTCTGGAGGTTTGCTGTGTATTATCCATACCTGTTATCATGTTCATTGATCATAGATGTTAGGTAGGAAAAGCTAAAAACCCGATAAGACTTGTCTCGTTGCAAAGTCTAGGTATCGTCCATCAAAAGAAAACCCGAGGTGATAAAGATTGGGCGATACAGATAGGGTTGTGCGGCACAGCACATTGCCCGATACAGGTATGTCGGGCGATATGTCGTGCTTTCACTGTGTCGGGCGATAAGATGAAAAATCGACTAAACTCATCAACCTGATACGCAGAGCGCGATATGAAACCCGTGCCGGGCAAACAGACTGTCGGGCTATACCTTTTCTCTTTGAAGCCCTCGCCCGACATAAGGGCGAAAGCGACCTGCCCAACATGCGAGCAAAAAGGTGGGATACTGCATGTGGTACAAGTGGCTAAAAGAGTAAGTGTAGTACCCCCGACACGTTGAGCCCTCCTTACTATATATAGCAAACTCAGCTGGGGGTAAAACGGGAAGTTCTGGGGGGCACGTCAGCCGCTGAGACATCCCATTCCCGATACGACGGTCCCATCAGCCTCATTAAGGGTGATTACTTGCATGTCTGATAGGGTGCACACCGCCCATGAATGCCAACCGTCACGGCCGTTGCGATGCCCGAGAGACTACAGCCCGATATAAGCAATTTTGCGCGCCAGCTGAGCTGCTGCTCGATACGGTTAAAAACAGGCGGCCGAAAAGCGAAGGAAAAGCGATCAAAGGGTAAAACATCATCGGCTCAGGGTTAGGTCCCTGACCTCAGAAAGTATTACTCCTCAAAGCTCGTAAAATACAGCGGTGGCCCATAAAACAGAAGAGTCGGTACCCTCGGCGCGTGTACTGACTCGGGCCTTATTACAGTCCATAATGTTCGTTTTACAAGGAAGAGAAAAAAAGAATCCTACTCTATGAAAGAAAGAAAAACTTGGGCTGCCTCCCAAGGAGCGCTGAAGTTAGTGTCGCCAGCTCGACCGATGCAAGCTCTTCGCATTCAGCTTTTGACATTACCTATATCCTGCAGGTCGATTTCTGCTCTCCTGACAAAAACTTCATCTTCATAAAACCTCTTTACTATGTGCCCATTCACCTTGAAGACCTTTGTCAGATCATCTTTGTCGTAGAGCTCCATCATTCCTGATGGGTATATCTTTGACACAGTAAACGGTCCCGACCATCTTGTTTGTAACTTTCCAGGGAAGAGGCGAATAGAGGATTTAAATAATAGAACTTTATCCCCTTCTCTCACATCCTTTCTTCTCAGGTGAGCATCATGCCACACCTTCGTTCTTTGTTTGTAGATTTTTGCATTCTCATAGGCGCTCATCCTCAGCTTTTCGAGCTCTTGAAGCTGCAAAATTCTCTTTTCTCCTGCTTTTTCAAGGTCCATGTTTAAGAATTTGATCGCCCAAAGGGCCTTATGTTCCAGTTCTAGAGGCAGATGGCAGGATTTTCCGTAGATAATTTTGTAGGGGGTGGTTCCAATGGGCGTTTTGTAGGCAGTCCTATAGGCCCATAGTGCGTCGTCAAGCTTCATAGACCAGTCTTTCCTTGTTTGGCTGATAGTTTTCCCAAGGATCTGCTTAATTTGCCTGTTGGAAACCTCTACCTGCCCTGACGTCTGTGGGTGGTAGGGTGTAGCGATCTTGTGCTTCACTCCATACCTACGTAGGAGTGTTTCAAACTGTCTCTCTCCAAAGTGCGACCCGCCGTCGCTTATGACAGTGCGCGGTACACCGAACCGAAGAAAGATCGTCTTCTCGAATAGCTTGATTACCAACTTGGCATCGCATTTTTGGGTTGCTACTGCTTCCACCCACTTCGATACATAGTCTACTGCCACTAGTATGTATTGATACCCTCTGGAAGGAGGAAACAGTCCCATGTAATCAATCCCCCACACGTCGAAGATCCCTACTTCGATCCAGTCCGCCATCGGCATTTCATTCCTCCGCCCTATATTCCCTGTAGACTGGCACTCCTTGCAAACTTTTACAAATTGTGCAACATCTTTGAATAGCGAGGGCCAGTAGAAACCTGAATGTAGCACTTTTGCAGCCATTCTTTCGCTACCCATGTGTCCACCGTAGGGGGAGGCGTGACATTCTTTCAGGATGTTCGCAGTTTCTTCCTCGGGGATGCATCTCCTGTATAGACTGTCAGCGCATCTAATGAAAAGGAGAGGATCATCCCAATAGTAATTTTTAGCATCCGCGAACAGTTTATTTTTCTGATTGTAAGTAATGTCAGGAGGCAGTTCCCCACAAGCAAGATAGTTGTAGATATCTGCAAACCAGGGCAAGTCTTCTTCTTTAGCTTCTGCCAACATAAGAGCCTCATTGGCGTAGTCGTCGTTGATCAGTGGTCCCCTTGGTCTTTCAACTACAATCATAGATAGGTGGTCGGTGACCACATTTTCTGCCCCCTTCTTGTTGATAATTTCGTGGTCGAACTCTTGAAGCAATAAAGCCCACCTCAACAGCCTGGGCTTTGTGTCTTTCTTTTGCATTAGATATTTTATAGCCCCATGATCTGTATATACCTTGACTTTTGCTCCAATGAGGTACGACCTAAACTTATCGAATGCGAAGACGATCGCGAGAAACTCTTTCTCTGTGGTTGTATAATTTACCTGAGCTTCGTCCAACGTGCGACTAGTGTAGCAGATCACATGGTGCTTTCTATCTTTTTTCTGCCCCAGGACTGCTCCTACCGCATAGTCGCTACCGTCGCACATAAGCTCAAATGGTAAATCCCAATCTGGCGCTTGGAGGATGGGTGGTGATATGAGCGCGTTCTTTAAAGCCTGAAAAGCCATCAGACATTCATTAGAGAAAACAAATTCAACATCTCTTACCAGCAGATTGGACAAAGGTTTTGAAATCTTGGAGAAGTCCTTTATGAATCTGCGGTAGTAGCCGGCGTGCCCGAGGAAGCTCCTCACTCCCGTCACGGACTTCGGGGGAGAAGGCTTGGATATGGCTTTGACCTTGCTGGTGTCCACCTCGATTCCACGCCTTGAGATCTTATGCCCCAGAAAAATGCCCTCTCGTACCATGAAATGGCACTTCTCCCAGTTTAAAACCAGGCTATTCTCCTCGCACCTTTGTAGAACCAAGGACAGATTCTTTAGGCAGCTATCAAAATCCCTTCCATAGACTGAAAAATCGTCCATGAAAACTTCTATGATATCTTCTAAAAAATCTGAAAACATTGATATCATGCATCTTTGGAATGTGGCGGGATCATTGCAAAGTCCGAAGGGCATCCTTCTGAAAGCATAAGTGTCGTAGAGGCAGGTGAATGTTGTTTTCTCCTGGTCGTCGGGCAGGATGGGTACCTGGTAAAATCCTGAAAAGCCATCAAGGAAACATAAAAAGTCATGGTGCGCTAATCTTTCAAGAACTTGGTCAATAAAAGGTAGCGGAAAATGATCTTTTTTTGTAGCCTGGTTTAGCTTTCGGTAATCTATGCACATCCGCCATCCAGTGACGGTCCTAACCGCCACCTCGTCGCCCTTTTATCCCTTCACCACTGTCATCCCGCTACTACGTGGATCAGACTCACCCAATTGCTATCACTGATTGGGTAAATGATCCCCGCATCCCTTAGCTTGATTACCTCTTTCTTGACGACTTCCTTGAGCATCTGATTCAGTTTCCTCTGGGGTTGAGCCAGAGTCTTGGTGGATTCTTCTAGGTTGATGTGATGCATGCATAAGGCGGGGCTAAGGCCTTTGATGTCCTCTACTGAATATCCTATAGCCCCCCTGTGGAGCCTCAACTCCTCAAGAAGTCGGTCCAGCTGGTATCTCGAAAGAGTGGCGTTAACGACGATAGGGTTTCTCTCTTCTTCATCTAAGAATTCATATTTCAGACCTTCGGGCAATGGTTTCAACTCAGGCTTTGCTCTGGATGCCTTCTCTTGAGGCTCCTCCTCGAGAGAGGCATACTTCACGGACTCCACCACCTCATCCTCTTCGTGCAGATCTTCGTCAGACAGGTCAAAAAGGTCGAGATACTTCGCAACTTCAGGATCTTCGAAGTCGAAATCCTGACAACTTATAGCCCTCGCAAGGGGGTCCACTATCCAGATGTCCTCCTCTATCTCCTCGCAGAAATTATCGTAGATATCCGCAAAGCATGCAAATTTAGACAGGGAAGGACCTTTCATCGCCTCTTTCAGCTTGAAGACCAAGTGGTCGTTTCCGACCCTCAGCGTGAAAATCCCCTCAGAGACATCAATCAACGCCCTTCCTATTGCTAGGAAAGAACGTCCAAAGATGATCGGGCAGCGGGGGTCTTCTGTTGTGTCAATGACTACTATGTCGTAAGGGATGAAGAAATTGCCGACCCTGATCGGCACATCTTCAACAATGCCGACTGGTCTCTTGAAGGTATGGTCTGCCAGTTCAATCCTCATATTGGTATGAACCATGTCGGTTAGACCCAACCTTTGTGCGAAGCTCAGGGGCATGAGGCTGATGCTTGCCCCTAAATCGGCAAGACCTTTTCGCTCAGCGTTGTCCCCGATGGCAAACGGGATCGTAAAAGCTCCAGGGTCCCTTCTTTTGTTTGGCAGGTCAGACTTTACGAAGGTTGAGGAAGCAGATGCTAGGTAAACTGTCTCAACCCTTCCTCCTCTCCTTTTATTCGTGATAAGATCCTTGAGGAACTTGGTGTAGGTCGGCATCTCCTCCAAGGCATCAAGGAAGGGGAGTTCTAGATGCAGTTTCCTGATCGAGCCCATGAACCTCTCGTGACGCTTTTTCAGATTTTCCTGGATCAGTTTGTAAGGAAACGGCAGCCTGGGAGCATAAGGATTCCTCCCACCAGATAGCTCATCAGAAGGCTTCTGTGTAGGCTCTCGAGCTTCTACTTGTCTACCTTCGTCCTCAGCTGGAATCACACTCTCAGGCCTTAGCTCAGGCTCTGGTCTAGCTTCATCAGTGCGCTCCACCATCTTCCCAGACCTTAGTACTGCCATTCTGGTAGTTTCAGGGTAGGAGAGTGTTTTTCCTGTAGGGTCCTTTCTCAGAGCAGCCATCTGGGCCAATCGTTGATCGACCTCGTGTTGGCGCATCTGCAAACTCGCCATCTGGTGTTGCATGGAATTCAGAGCTCCAGGACTGGGGAGCGCTCCCTATGCCAGCTGGTTGATGATAGTGTCTTGTCTTCTTATGTAAGCAAACAACTGACCAACCAAGCTGGGTTGGTGTGAAATCCCATCTCGGCCTTGACGTTCACCCTCAGACAGAGATTGCTCACAGCGAGACATGGTGTCAGAGCTCGATGGAGTAGATCACCGTTCTTCAGAGTTCCTGAAATGGCACGAAAAATCAAGTCAGAAAAAAGAATTATTATTTTGTGCAAGGAGTAATGATAATAAAATAACAAAAGAAAGAAAAGAGTGTTGTCAAGCTCATTTCTAAGCTTGAGGCACGGGAGTGTAGTTAGTGGATTCAGATTCGTCAACAATGTCGTTTTGCCTTGTCCCCGGCAACGGTGCCAAAAAGTTGACCGGCCTAAATCGCGCGTCCAAAAATGGAGGCAGATTTGAAGTTAGTCGGACTTTTACATTTATAACCCGAACTCTTCTAAGCCCCCGTAACTTTGCTTACGGGGTCAAAGTAGATATACGGGGTCGAACACAGGGACAAGGGTGGTAGTGTTGAGAACTCTAAATCGACACGCTACACTCCGGTAGGTACAAAGAGATAGAAATTCCCCAAGGGGAAACAACAAGATGTCACAAACAAAACAAAGAAAACTATCTCCAACTGGAGTTACAAGAAGGATTTAAGGTTTTAGTCATTTAGCAGTTTTTAGGGGTTTTCATGCAACAGAAACAGAAAGATAAAACTAGAGCTTAAAGAAAGGTGTGAAGGATAAACTTTGGTAAAACAAGCAGCAGCAAGAACATCATGTACCCCTCCTCTCAGAGCAGATACCTCTAACCAAGTATCAAAACCCCTCTCGAGGTTTCTGGACTTTAAGTTGGAGTGAAATGTTACTGAAGCAACTCCGATTTCGGGCACTCTCGTACTCCATAATCAGCCCAAACACTAGAGCCACAACACATCTCTCGAAGTTGTTGCGACGGGAAAACACGATTCGGTAGCTAAGCGAAACGTGATCCAAACATGCAAGCTAGAGTTTAGATATTAAACATAGCAGTCATCCAACAATTGCACCAAACATAAAGCAGCAAGTAATTACGCTTTTCCATTTCCATAAACATTAAGGGTCTTAATTACATTGTATAAGTAAAGAATTAAATAACAGAAATAAAGATAGAGGTCGCCTTCTTGATGTAGAAGGACGACAGACTACAGCAGCTCTCCAGCCCGATATCGGTCGGGAGCCTAGCCCGATCCAACCGTGCCGGACGGCACACCCTCTCGGGCGACACACCGTGATGGCCGATTGTATCGTTCAAGGACCCTGGCTGATACGCTCAAGTCGAGTGGCACACTCTCAGGCGGCACGCCATGACGGGTGAAGCGTATCGGGTTCGATATCGTGTCGGGCTAGGAGTGACGCATCTAATGTCGGGCACTTGTGTCGCTCATCCACGTTGGCCGATATCGGCCTGCAGTGTCACCCGG
Organism: Alisma plantago-aquatica; assembly: GCA_963693085.1. Taxonomy (NCBI): domain Eukaryota; kingdom Viridiplantae; phylum Streptophyta; class Magnoliopsida; order Alismatales; family Alismataceae; genus Alisma; species Alisma plantago-aquatica. Next base: position 193,433,788 of record OY856409.1, read on the forward strand.
GACGGTCCTAAGTGAACCATCCCCTCCCTCTCGGGATAGGGAAAAGCTCACCTAGAGTTGCCCGGCACGAACACTCAGGCGCAATACTTCTGCTCTCACAGCTTCCTCCGAAGATTTGCTCAGGGTTCCGACCTATCTTTTCGGCTTCCTGTAGCTGCTATTTATAGGCAGCGGTTGGGGGAAGTTATGGTGCTCAAAGCGACATGTGTCCTCCTTATTTGCGGGGTCGGTGGACGGTCGATACACCTATAACCCGACACCTGGATGTCAGTTGTCAGTCACGTGACGGGCAGCGCCTGTCGGTGGGTGGCCTGTGTCGCGCGACAAGTTTGGGTTGTCGTGGCGAGTTCGGCTCCCTGTCGGGTAACAGACGTGTCGTCCGGCAGTTTCTTCTTGCTCGGCATCCCTGTGTCACTCGTCGTAGTGCTATGCTACCCTATCGGGCAGTGATCGTATCGGTCGTCAGGAAGGCCGATGTAGGTAGAACTTATTTGTGGGCCAGGACGGCCTTATTGACGATAAATGGGTCAAAATAGGAGGAAAATACTGCAAAAGATGGAAATATAGAATTAAGAGCGTTGTTTGGCCAATTATTGCGAAAGTACATATAAAAGAGAGGAAAACAGTTAAAAAGGGAAGTTTTGATAACAGAAAAATAGTCTAAAATATCACAAAATTTGGTGTTATCATACATCCCCTAAACAACCCACACCTTCATTAATTGCTTTAAAACCCTAGTTTTCATCTTTCTTAGCTAGTGTTAGCTTAGTTAGCTCTTTTCCTGCTTAGCTAGCTTCTTGCCCTATTTTTACCTGTTCTTGCTAGTTTAGCTCTTTTCTCGCTCTTGTTCTTTTCTTTTACCTACCTTAGTGTAAACTGCTTTTTCATACCTAGCTTAGTATTTTCTTGCATACTTAGTCTTAATCTAGTCTAGGGTTAACTTAGATTTCATGCTCGCTTTTGATTGTTTTCTTGCTCACCTAGTTTAATAATCAAATCACCTTTAAACCCTTAACCCTAGTCTCCGTAGTAGGAACCCAGCCAAACTAACCTAGATCTAGTGCCCCCTTTTCTCCCTGAGGATTGACCCCTACGCTTGTCCTTCACCTATGCTACACTAGTACCCCGTGCGCTTGTGGGTGACCTATTTGGTATTGTGATCGACTGTGTTAGGGTTAATATAAATTTTGAAAGATCCACACGTGTGTTCGATTCCTGTGGAGTGCATCTAGTCACCCCTTGTTGGCTAGTATGCACACCTATGGATCGACGCACCAAGCTTTCTGGCGCCGTTGCCAGGGACAAAGGCGCTCGGCCTAGCTAGTTAGTTTTGCTTTAACTTTTCCTACTGCCCTCATCATTGCTATTCTTTATTCATTATTCTTTGCATTCTTTGTGTATATTAGTTTGCTAAATTTCTTTATTTTGTTGGTTGTGCTTTGTGCATGTGACAATCCATTCATGATAAAATAAGATGGAAGGCCAAAATGCACCCCACAAGCCGCTTCAAGACTACTTCATGCCTAGCAACTATAAATCGCCAATTGCTAGCAGGGTTGATCAAATGCTAGGGGCGCAATTCTATATTCCTCTAGGTCTTCTTGGGCTCCTTTCCATCTTCTACAGCTCGAAGAGTGAGAACCCCTATAAGCACTTGGACTCCTTTCTTGAAGTATGCTCCACTTTCAGGATGTCGACGGCTAATGATGATACAATTCGGTTGACCTTGTTCACTTTCTCCCTCAAAGATAGAGCTAAAGATTGGCATGGTTCAAGAAGGGACATCAAGAGTTGTGAAACAATGAAAAATGCCTTCTTGAGACAATTCTATTCTATAGCAAGGTTGACACAAATGCGGTGTGTCGTGACAAGTTTTAGTCAAATGGGCAATGAGTAGTTTCATAATGCATGGGAGAGATTTAAGAATCTTTTGAGAGAGTGCCCGCACCATGAGATCCCTTTGTGGTAGCTAGTTTAATCATTATACTCCAATTTGTCTCTAAAGGACCAAGATACAGTGGACTCTTCATGTGGAGGAGTTTTCATGGCTAGGCCACTTGAGGAGATATGGCCTTTGTTTGAGCAGTTGGCTAAAGGATCAAGAATCCAAGCTTCTAGCATGATGAATGAAAGAGGGTATGCCTTTGGTGTGACACCTCCTACTCATGATGACTCAAGCCTATAAGTGATAAAGATTCTTGGTAACATGGTGATCTTCATGAAGAACTAGGTGAAAAATGTCCCTTGCCACCTAGTCAATTCTATTGAGTTCTATGGTGAGGGAAAGAAGACACCTCACTCCTTTAGCTATCAAGAGCCACAAAGTCCAAAATATAGCTCAAGGTTTGAGGAGGATGTTCTCTCTATATCGAAAATATTTGATGATGTTCAAAAAGATGTTGCAAGACTAAAAGAGAAAGTAGAGCAACTATCTTCCATAATTGCTCTCTAAGAAGAAAAGTTGTCTTCTAGACCCATCATGAGATACCATGAAGCAAGTGGACCCATGCCCTCTTCTCAAGTTTTCTATAATCCACCTCCCATGCAACTGCAAATCATCTACCATTTTCAAGGTGATCCTAAGCCTTATACTCCACCTCCCCCTCCATCACCACCTTTTTCCCAACAATTCACCTTCCAACCTCAATTTCCCCCTCCACCTCAATTTCAATCCCAAGTGTCACCTCCACCTCCTCCACAACCACAACTAGCTCCCCCTCTCCACCATGAGCAAGGAAGTGTTGTGATAGTTCTAAGGAGTGGGAAATCTCTTAAGCAACCTACAAGTTAAAGAAAGGTTGATAAAGCAAATCAAAGGCAACCAAGTGGTGATACTGTGATTGAGATTGCCCAAGATGATTCAGTGATACATCCTATTGATTTTGGGATACCATGTGCTCCACTCCATTCTCCATTTGTAGGTCCCGCCATCCCTAGTGTTCCACCTCACATTGATGCAAGTACGGAAAAACTAGTGAACCTCCATTAATTGAGGCACCAGATGAGCCCTCGGAATTGAAGAGGAGGCAAAAGCACAATGTTGATATTCTTGAGGTGTTTCGCCAAGTGAAGGTGAACATTCTACTCTTGAATGATATTAAGCAAATCCCATCATATGCCAAGTTCCACAAGAACCTATGCACTATGAAGAGAAGGTCAACAGGGAGGATTCCGAAGAAAGTGAAATTGACTGAACAAGTGAGCTCCATCATCCAACATTCACTTCCCATGGAGAGAAAAGACCCAGGAGCCCCACTCATACCTAGTTACATGGGGGGACATTGCATAGACAGGTCCTTACTTGATTTGGGATCTAGTGTGAATTTGATGCCATACAATGTCTATGTTGAGCTAGGCTTGGGCAAGTTGAAGCTGGCACATTGCACTCTCCAATTGGTGGATAGATCTATAAAAGTGCCTAGGGTAGAGTGGATGATGTCTTGATGACATGATAGATAAAGAAAAAGGCATAGTATTCCCGATAGATTTCATTGTACTTGATATGGAGCAGAGGATAGGAAGATTCCCATCATCTTGGGAAGGTTGTTCTTATCTACAGTTGATGTCGAGATTCACGTACGTAGTGGCACCATGACAGTTTCATTCATGGAATGAAGATCAAGATCAACATGTACAAAACCCCAACCCGGCGGGTCTGAGGTAGGGATATTGGACATGATCACTTCACAAGTCTGAATGATCATTTGAGAAAAGAAGATCAAGATGGAATAGTTGAGGATGACTATTGTAATCAAATGGATGAGGAAAATAGATTGAGTGCAAATGAGGGATGCATGTTTTGCAAGAATGGGCACATGAGGATACCAAATGGATGATTTACTGAAGAATCGCCAAGAAGACAAAGTTGAAGGCAAGAAACTCAATGCTTGTGTGAGGCAACCCACCTAGGTTTGGGGAATTTTTCACCCGACCTCTCATTTTGATACTTTTGCTTTATTTTTACACTTTTCCAAGAAAACACACACACACTTGTTTTTAATATTTTTTGTTTAGTTTTAAGACGTGCAGGTGAATATAGAGTGAAATGAGAAAAATTAGATGAGACATTGGCAAAATGACCCATGAAAAATCATTTTGGATCAAAATTTTGAGTGTGTGATGTTTTTCAAGTTGGGAATAGCAGCTACAGATACCAACACGGTCGTGGTGATACACCATGGTCATGTGAATTAAATCCACAAGTAATCACAGGGAACATGGCTAAAGTTTGAGAAATTTTTTTGACAAGGGATGCACCATGGTCGTGCAAGGCAACACGACCATGCAGCCTGAAGCCACCATGGTCGTGCCGCGCAACACGGCCATGCTGCAGCCCGATTCCAGCAACTTAAGTCAGATTTTGCAAAAATTGAAAACCACTTGCTCACTTCCCCAAAGAACAGAACAGTCGTGCTCCGTGCCCTAGCGATCATGCAACACTCCATGCTCCCTCTCCAACCCTCTAATCTCCACCAAATCACCCTTAATCCATCTCCAATCAATCCCCTACCATTTCCACTACTATCAGGCCAACCACCTATACCAGTTCCAGTATGCTCAGGCATAGAGGAACCCCCAGTGGGGGGAAGATTGGTAGAGTTCATTGTCAGCATATCAGGACAACTACCCGCCTCCACAGTCAGACTACTAGGGTTCCTACTACTAGCATCCTCCACCACAGGGAGGACCACCGCCACCACAGTGATCATCTACCTTATCATTGTCAGACTTTAGTGTCATGCTGAGTAGATCATGATTCAAAAGTTTGGGGTGGTAGGGCGGTATGCCCTATTTCATTTTCACTCTTATTTTGCATTTCACCTACCTTTTACTTTTGTTTGTTTGCTTTTGCTTTCTTCAACTTATAGTTTACCCGTTGTGCATACTTGCATGCCATGTAGGTTGCTTTCTTGTCATTTTTGTGTAATTTTCAAAAAATTTGCCTTTTTCCATGCATTGCATATCATGTAGAATTTTTTTTGGTAACATTTGCATGTTTTAGCTAGGATTTTCTCTTTATTGCTTTAAGTTCAATAATATAGGCTTAGATGTGATTAAAGGCAACTTGGCACTGTTTTGGCCAATTTTGCCCAAATTTGAGATTTCTCATCTAATAGTGTGTTTCAACCCAATCTCTACTTTTTGGATTAAAAATGATGGCCTTTGACAAATGCAAGTGAATTATCATTATTTGTTGCTAAATGGTATCAATTCTTGACTTTTTACATGTGCATCACCTCTCTTGTGTTTGTGGATGATTTGGTTGAATTGTGATTTGAGCAGGCTATGAGCGCTTAGTGCCTATAAAATCACTTGATTGAAATATCAATTTCAGGTTGTTCATTCATGTGGTGTGACATTGTTGGATGAAGTGTTACATTAATTTTCATGTAGGTTACCTTATGTTGAGAATTATGCCAATGACCCCTCTTTGACCTAACTCTTCACTCACCATCTTCTTACCCCTCTGCCTCATGAAACGATGCCAATGTGCACATATCAGCCGTGGCCACCTCCAAAATTTTGGGGTGTCCACATCTACATCTCACTGCTTCACTCTCATCACCATATGTCCTATCTACTCCAAGGGCAAAGAAAAAGAGAAGAAAAAAATGCAAAAAAATAAATAAAGGGATGCTCATGTTTAAGAGCATTCAAATAAAGAAAATATGAGTGCTCTATGTAATAGCAATCCAAAATCTTACCGCAACCCTATCTTCCATCTTTATACCCATTGAGCTAGGAAACATCAAACCTAGCTTATTTTGCACTTTTCCGCAGCCATGTGGGTCATTTGATGTGATTTGAAACATAAGGTTGAAAGGATGGAGATGAAACAGCACTCATGGTCATCCTTGATTAACACCATCATGAAACGGTTTACCCAGAACTACATGAAAGAAATATGGATAGCTTGTGTGTTTTATGCACTATATTTGAAGTTCATATGCTTTGTGCTATGTTCATGATTGGATTGTTCATGATTAGTCGTCACTATTGATCTTATTCAGCAAAAATCATTCTTTACATTGCATTTGTCATTTTTTGCTTGTAAAAAATTTGTAGAGAGATTGAGTTGGAGCATACTTGATGACAAGTATGTTTCAAGTTTGGAGTGGTGATTTAGCCCTATTTTAGGGCTTCATCTTGTGTCATTTTGCATTTTAGTCACATCTATACCTGTTAGATTACATGTTATTTCCCTCAATATGCATATTTCTATCAAATGCACTTATGGAGGCTTTTTGCATGTTTTATAGGTACTTTGTCCACTACTTGATGGCATGGAGAGAAGATGGTCCAATCTAGGGTTTCTTCAGGCTTGGAGGAGCCCAAAATGAGAGTAAAACCACTCCCAACCTACCCCAAGTGGTCGAAGAATGTTTTAAAGCAATAACCTCCATGGATGATCAAGTTCAAAGCTCAGGTGCATGGCAAGGACACAAAAACGGCCGTGGTACTTCACCACAGTCGTGGGGGACATGCCCTAATCACAAATTATCACTATAACTTCCAGAAACTGATGAGTTTGGCCAAAACGGTTGTGGTGAGCAATATGCATGTGGCCATAGATTCTCATCACGACCGTGGTGACCCCTTATGACCGTGGCCATCCACGTACCATATCCCTGTGGTCTTCACATTTTAATTCCCATGATCGTTGTACCCTACCACGACCGTGCTCACCCATACTCACCACGGTCGTGCTACTCACAAAACCTACCTATTTTTGCACTGCTTTACCCATATTGCCCCTACTTGACCTAGTGCTTCCCCCACACCTATATATACCTAGGAGGCGGATATAGGTCAAGGTGAGCTACCCTATAGCCACTCTAGCCTCCCCATTTTGTCCTCCATCCATTCCCACCTCATTCCACCTCCATTTCACCATTTCCACCATCAAAACCCCACTTTCCCTCCATTTCCAACCTTTTCCACCATACATCCATGCCATTCACCTACCTTGGAGGAGGGAGATCGAGCTACAACTACTAGGAGGTGGAAAAGGAGGAGTCTTCACTGAGTTCATCATGGCTTTTCACTCCTCTACTCATTCTTTCTCCTTTCTTTTTGTATATTCCATTTCCATGAGTAGCTAGGCCCCTTTTGGTGGGTTGTTTGGGGGAAATTATGTTACTTTGATACCATGTTGGGGGGAAATGATATGTAAACATTATTATTTCATTTGGAAATGATTATGTTCTATTTGCATCTCATTCTCCATGAATTGCTTATTGGTTTGTGTGTGAAATCACCTAGGAATTTAGGGAAATTGCTTATATATGTGAATTTTGGGATTTGCCCCTAGGTCCAATTCTTGGATCCCTAGGTTGCCTCCCATCTTCCTACATCCTAATAAATCTCCCTAAACCTAAGTGAGTGATCTAAGTAGCTAGATTAGATAATTCTAGTGCAATTAGTGAGGAGCCTTCTCAAGGCTAGAATGTGGGGGAATTGGGGCCCAAAACCCTAATTTCACCTCCCCATTACTACCCTCAGCCCCTAATTTCCCTAGGATTGTCTAATCTAGAAACCTAGACTTGATTAGACTCTAATTAAATTGAACCTAATCCCTAACCCAATTGAGCCTCGCAAGGGTAGTAGGGGGCATTAGGGACTAGTTCCCCTATACACAACCTAGCATATCCATGGCCAGTTAGTAGCTTAGGTTAATTCATTAGACTCTAACTTGTTGTTTGGTTTGGATAATCTAAATGGAATCATAATGTTCATATGTCACCCCCAACTTAAGCGATAAGTGCATCCCCTAAACAGCCCACACCTTCATTAATTGCTTTAAAACCCTAGTTTTCATCTTGCTTAGCTAATGTTATGTTAGTTAGCTTCTTGCACTATTTTTACCTTGTTCTTTCTAGTTTAGCTCTTTTCTCACTCTTGTGCTTTTCTTTTGCATGCCTTAGTGTAAACTACAATTTCACACCTAGATTAGTCTTTTCTTGCATACTTAGTCTTAATCTAGTCTATGGTTAACTTATATTTCATTCTCACCTTTGATTGCTTTCTTGCTCACCTAGTTTAACAATCAAATCACCTTTAAACCCTTAACCCTAGTCTCCATAGTAGGAACCCAGCCAAACTAACCTCGCTCTAGTGCCCCCTTTTCTCCCTGAGGATCGACCCCTACGCTTGCCCTTCACCTATGCTACAACAGTACCCCGTGCGCTTGCGGGTGACCTATTTGGTATTGTGATCAACTATGTTAGGGTTAATATAAATTTCGAAAGATACACATGTGTGTTCAAGTCCCGTGTAGTGCATCTAATCACCCATTGTTGGCTAGTGTGTACACCTCTGGCTCGACACACCAATCGTGACACTCCCTTTGTAATGATCCATTTTCAAATTAGTCATCTAATTAGGGTTTACTTGGATGATTGTATGATTAACTAAGTTGATCATTGTTTAAAGATTGATTAGTGATGGTACTTAATTTTTTATGTTTTAAATATAATGATAAGGTTTAATCATACTTTGATTTACATAATTAGGGTTAAGATTTGGAAACCCTAATCGGCCCAAATTAGGGTTTTGATGACATATGAATACAAACTTTGATAAGTATAATGTATTACTAAATGATTTTTAGTATTTTATGTGTAACTATGATTTATATAAAATTTGGATATGATTTTGATATATATAATTTGAACAATATTGAAAAATATCAGAATTTTTGAAGAATGTTCTGACATGTTTATCGATCAAGTTTCAAACTCGACCGATCATATTTTCATATTGATATAGTAGTGTGTTAGTTTAATTTTATCTTTTTATTGGTATATCAAATTGATCTCAAATTTTAACTATACTTGTTAAACTCAATTATAGACATCCTGTTAAATTAGCATAATTTTTGGATGACTTTTGATCTCTACAGAGAGGGTGTCGGTCGAGTTATGTGAAGGACAAACTCGACCGACCATGCTGCTGACTGCAATATTATAGTGTAGTATTTGATTTTTAATTATTTACTGGTAACTAAAAATGATCTAAATGTTTTAATGTATCTTATAAACTCAATTTTAGACATTTTGTTAAATTTTCATAATTTTTGGATGAGGTTTGAGTTCTGAAACGTGTGGTTTCGGTCGAGTTTATAACTCAGCCGACCAACCAGTCTGAGCAAAATAAAAATACATTGAGGGGCTTGTTTGCAAATGTTCTAAGTACCTCAATTCATCTATATCACTAACCTAACACACAAGGAGCTATCATAACTCGTCCTTCCTGTCAAATAAATGAAATTCTTGAGAGAGAGGAGAGCTAGGGTTTTGAGTAGAGAAAGTGGAGGAGATGATGACCTAGGGTTTCTCTATCCAAGATATGATGAAATCAAGTAAGTTTAGCTTCTTTGCATAGCATTTCATGGTGAATCTTCTCTCACATGTCAAGATTGTGTCCCTCCTATGATTTGATTCAAAATCACATCAAATCTCCCCCTTTTCTCACTCTTTCTCTTCTAGTCCCCCTAGGGTTTCCGAGTTGAGAGGAGAAAGAATTTGATTCTTTTGCGAGAGTTTGATTGGGTTTCCAAAAATTCAAAGGTTGACCTACGAAATTAAGGTGCTAGGCACCTGAGGTGAGTGTTTTTCTCCCTCCTAAGCTTTGTATTCATGTTGAAAGCCTAATTCTATCTGGCTAAAACAATCAAAAACCTTGTTTGTATATGTATGTGATTTGATTTGATTTGGGAAAGATATTGGGGAATCCAATTTTATTGATTTTGATTATTTCTCATTGATTGAAACTTGATTACTTCCTGTTATATTGATTGAGGATGCATGGGTATTCTTATGGGTAGATGACTATGGTATTTCATGTGGATTTTTCCTAAAAATCAGCCCAATGGTCGATATGCTTGGAATTTAATTGACATGTATAAAGTCACATTTGAATTGTATTAGATTGTATTATACAAGTGCATTATTGAATGTTAATGGAGTTGAATGACCGCATATCCTGATTGGGATTTGTGTTGAGGAAGTGAATTAAATGAGTCAATTAATCAATGTATACTTATGATTGATGAATGAAATGTGTGAAAATGGAAACTAGGGTTTCCATGTTTGTGAATAACCCTAATGAACCCTTGGGTCATGATTGGATTACTAAATGATATGATTCTTATGATATGTTGAACTAAGGAATGACTTCTTGAAAATCCTAAAAGTTTGTTATTAAGATGATTATGAGTGATAAAGTTAGAACTTGTATATGATGTGGTAAATGTGATCAAATGTTGAAGTTGAAAGTATTGGTACTTCAATTGAATATGATGAGTCTTACTATATCATCTAAGTCTAATGCATTTGTTTTAGTATAATAAAGAATGATCATTGTTGATTATGGGAATGACATTAGTAGTCAATGTCAAGGTACACTTATTTGAATATAAGAGACAATATGAACAAGATGTACTTCATGGTGATTGCAAAATAAATATGAAATTAATGAAGATAATATGATGAAGTATTTCATATTTTATTTAATTACATGTGGATTAACCCAAATTAAATAAAATATACTAAGAATTGTACTTTGATAAATTTTATGTAGAAGAGAAGCATTGTATGTAAAGTGAATCAAGAAAGATTGGTCCAGATGATGTAATGAACATGAAATGAAAGAAGCTGAGACTACTGAGTATAAAATGATGGAAAAAGATAGGAATTAGTAGATGATTCTAAGAATGTAACTCTTACCCTAAAATGATGAGTTTGATGATGCTAATGAATGAAAATCTCAAATGGGTGATTAATAGATGTACATAACTGTAGTTGAATTCAACTAAATGATGAAACTCAAGTATTTGAATTGAGTTACAAGAATGTGTTCTTGTATTGTGATTGTTTGATAGAATACTTGTATTATGAGAATGAACTATTTTGATGGAATTTAAATGATAATCAACATGTGTTGACTAGTAACCCCATATGAAGAATGTGAAATAAAAGAAGAAGAGAACTAAGTCTTCTATGCATGTATATGAATGAAATTTATTTACATCTATTGAGATTAGATGGAACAAGCAAATGTTGTATGATAAATCTATTATGAGTATGAGGAATGATACATGATGTCTATATGCTTTTACTATTGCTAGTTCTAATGCCTTGACATGATTTTACTGTGTGTCGAACGCAAGTGCACGCGTTAATGTAGTATAGGCCCTTGTGAGGCCCGAGTCAAACTCAGGGACACTAAATTATCGATAGACTACTACTAACTACTCACAATCAGCTAGGCCAATTAAAAGGTTCTGAGAGTTGTTTTAAAAATAAAAGGAAATAAAATAGAACAAGACAATCAATTAAAGGTTTAGTTTAATCAATTCAAGTGGAGATCTTTAGGATTGCGGTTTCACCGCAGGTTTTCATTGTATGAATTTCTATATAATAATTCAGGTTCATCTCTCAATCCGAGTAGTGGCATGTAGTCAGAATTGCCCACTGTCGTGGTACTATTCACTACCTAAGTCTAGGTCAGTTCCACCGTCGTAGTAACCTATACCCTAAACTAGGTGCATTAGAATCGACCTCTGGGTTTCCACCATTAACCATACATCACCTTGTTCAAGGGATTTGTTAATTAATGTGAATTTCATCTCTTTTCAACCGTTAATTCTTCTTTCAAAGCAATTAAAGGCATTAGATTATCATTATGGTGATCAAGCATAACAATATAATTGAGAAAATGAAATCATACCACAGATTTAAGAGGTAAATTATGAATTACTATGATAAAAATGTCATACGATGCTTCCCCGGGCTACTCCCAGTCCTAAAGATAAAGGGGATTAGCCATGCATGTTCATCTCAGAGCAAAACATGGTTGAGAAAGGGGGAAACATGGAGAAAAATGTGAATAAGTAATGAAACCCCTAAATGGAGAAGATCCAAGTGTTCCTTGGCGTAGAATGTGCGATCTACAACCTTTCGACGGTGGAAAACGTCTTCTTCGGCTTCTGGAACGGCTGGGGCGTGCTTCTAGGCTCCGTTCTTCTCTCCACACCTTCTCGGGACGTGTGCAGCGGCTAATGACATGATACTTAGCTCTTGGCCGCCGTCATTAGGTATAATCACCGAGTTAGGTTGCAAAAATATCACAGCAGTTGGATTTAGATCGATCTGAAACAAACTTGCATCTGACGGTGTCGATACCATTGACGCGGGTCGATAGTATCGACACTACGCGATATCGGCAAGTCTTTTCTTTTCTTAATTGCGCCTGATGTTGACTCGATACCATCGACGCGGGTCGATGGTATCGACTTCCTTTAGCGTGAGTTTTATCCCTTTTCCGTCGCTGAATCTTCAGGTGTCGATAGTATCGACTATCTACTCGCCAGCAACCTGATGGAATGTCGCTACCATCGACTTCCCTGTCGATGGTATCAACTCTGTGCTGCTCCTTGCGGATGGCAACCTGTGACTGTGTCGATAGTATCGACAGCTGTCAATGGCATCGACAACTGCATATATGCGTTTTTCCTGAAATTGCAACACAAAACCACATAAGCCGAAATAAAACATATTATTGTAATCATGTATGCTCAAAACAATAAAAGAAGAGAGATTTGACACTGAGAAGGATCATAGACTAAAGTAAATGAATTATGTAATATTAACCACCAAAATGACCAATAGATGCATAAAACACAAGTAAAACAAGTCCATAAATGCGACTCAAAATCATCACATCAAACTCCCCTAAGCTTGAACATTGCTCGCCCTCGAGCAACTAAACTTTAGAATAGAATTGCGAGGGTCAACTAAAGAACAGACCGTCACAACAAACATCACCACATGATCCCCGCCGAACATTCACATACCGGCTCTCACTAACCACAGAATCATAATTACCCTAAAGGCGAAAGTAATCATCCATAAAAGATATCTACCTCAAAATAATGAACACTATCACATAAGGCAGTTAACATAATAAAACTCTCCAGTCCAGACTCGGTGCATCTTGTGATCTTCTATTCTGCGTTGCTCGCCCTAACTACCATCTACATGGAAGCAGTTCTCCTGGTATTAATGAGTGAGTAGAAAATCACAGTGGCCTACCAATTCGAGCAATGGGTGGATGGAATGGGTGGCTCATTGAAGAAATAGAAGCATTATACGATTTTAACATGCACAAAGCAAAAATGACCTAAATGATGCATATGCAAGTGTAAATGCCCTAATGCCTACATTTGGGTGGAATGATGCATGCACTTTCATTCCATCTCAAGGTGAGATGAAATATCTAAGAGAACTACATCATGTACTTATTCTTCTTAAGATGCAGGTGAGACTATGTTCCTTCCTCCCTCTCAATCCTACTTGCTTCTCAATACTTTTTTTTCTTCAAAACTTCCTTTTTTTTATATTTTTTAAGCCCTTATTTTCATAGCTGACAACTAATTATTTGTCGGGCTCACTTATTGCTGCATAACTTATACATTTGAGGCATTCATAGGGTATGGAACAAGTTAATCACCCTTAATGTTTCAGAAGACATAAGATGCCTGATGTACTATATGCACAAAAATGTGAATGCATCTACAAAATGATAATTATGCAACTAAATGACATGCACCTAAGGATAATGTGCATGTATAGCTATTCTACCTTTTTTCATTCAAAAATATGAGAAAATAGTTGTAATGCAAGACCTATCTACATGGAATGCAATCAAAGAGATTAAAACCGTAATGCACTTCCAGTTCTTAAGGTGGATTATGAAAGCAATGGGGTGGATAGATCACAAGACTAATTGAGTGAACCTTTGAAAATTATTATGTGTCCCTCCTTACTGACCTGTGTAGTAATTAAGAGGTTTTTCTCTCTTATTTCAAATTAAAGTCTCATTATCATTTGGTCAGTTTAGGCTCAAACAACCAATTCCGTCCACTTTTCATGGATCATGGGAATGTATAGTTGTGATTTTCTGTTTTAGAGTTGACTAACCCAATTATTTCCTTAAGTTATGTGCTCAAAGTTGAACAACACAAACTTGCAAAACACTAAAAAAAATTAAATTTGCCCCTGATTCCCATGTACAAGCAACGAGATGACACATGACTTAAGACATCCACAATTACACTAGATAAAGTGTGGATCCTACAAGAAAACTAAAAACTACAAGAAATAAATGACAAAAGACAAAACAATAAACTTAAAAACTGAGAAAACTAAAGGATAGAGTTGTTCCAACTCCCCCCCTAAGCTTGAATTCGACTATGGCCTCATTGTCAAAAACAACCTTAAAAAGGTGGAACAGAGATACCAATCATTCTTCAGGAGGAGGCGGGTACTGCGGGGTCGTGGGGTCCCAAGATGGGTACTGCCCCTGAAAGCTTGGATCATGCTGGGGCATGGGCGGAGGTTGTGGATACCCCCCAAAGTAATTCTGGCTCCAGTAATGATCGTAGAAGGGTTGCTGTTGCATCTCCATCCTATGCAACCTGTCGTGGATGTGTTGTTGGTTGTCGAGGAGGAGGCGCTCATTTTCAAAAATGGCCCTCTGATTATCTAACAGCCGGTTCGTCGTATCCTGAATACCGGCGTATGAAGCTGTATGCTGTAGTTGGGTGTGCTAGATCTCTTGCAGCATTGTATACATCCCCTGTATGGAATAGACATCCTCTCCTTGAGGAGAGGGCTGAGGTGGCGGAGGCTGTGAAGATGAAGATGCACCCAGATGCATGTGGGGATGCTTCCTAGGTGCCACTCGTGCACGAAGAGGGGTGAAAGCCTCCTCTTCCTCTTCAGGCTCTTCGCCATCATTGGCATTGTCGTCATTGCCTCCGTCTTCATCCGAGTCTTCAATGGCTATGACAGGCCATCTGAAATGTTGAGTGCTCACAATGTGGAAGACGGGGTCTGGAAGTGAACACTCTTGATATGCTTGATTGACATGGCAGTGTGCATATGCCAAGCCATCACAAAGCAAGATGAGGTTGGAGCGATGCAGATGCTGCAAGTTGACCTTGCTCCTGTTGGAGAGGGGAGTAAGCTGGGAGAAATTTAACCCAAGATAGGAGGCCAGTGGTGTGATGATCCATCCAAAGTGGATTGGAGCCTTCCGCGTACTCCTCTTTACAGCCAACATGCGCGTTAAGAAGAACACGCCCCAATTACACTCTTCTCGCTTCAGCAACTTGTGCAGGAAGAACAAGTCTGCCTCTTGAAACTTACTGAGAGATAGGTCACCACAAGCGAACAAGGGGTGCAGAGCATGCGGTGAAGAACCTGCACAAATGGATGCTCAAAATCCGCAACCGCCGCATTATGGTAGCTGACAGATTTGCCCGGTGGCGCAGTCACAAGCTGGGCGAAGATGTCATCATAGTTCGTCTTGTTATCTAGCCTCCGGTACTGGTCTCTCCCATGATTCCAGTTGTAGATGGAATTAAACTGCCTTAGGGTGAGAGTGTAATCGTTGTTGTACAGCCGGAAAGAAACACGCCCTTGATCCATTCCCGATCAGTGGCGATGACATCGTTTGGCACGACACATATGTCCAGCGACGCCATGAACTCTGCCACTAGCTCCTTGTATGTCGGCCATTCACCGAAGAATGGTTGGCCATCGGTGTGGAATTCCATCTCATCAGGCCTCCTGCCTGTATGCCTTTCCTGCCCCTTAAGAACGTAGGCAAGATTGGCCTCGAACCCAAGATTGTGGATCATGTCCTGGTCGACGTAGCGGGTCGGCTCAATCTTGCGCTTCATCAGTTCCTCGTAAACCTTCCGGACCTCCGCAGAAGGATGGACAATCCACGGGCACGGAATAGATGCAGTGGGTAGAGGAATGAACTCAGGGATCTCCATTGGAGCCGCATGTGAAGAAGAAGCACCGGTTGTACGCACCATCGTCGAGAAAGAAGAAGGAATAGAAGACAGAGCTCGGTGAAGGTCGGAGAAGACAATCTCCGCTCGGTGAAGGCTCGGGAAAGAACGCGCTCCTTGGATGCTCGTAGCCAGGATCCGATTGCTCAACAAGATGCAAGGCACAAGTGGAGGAGGAATGTTACGACCCCACCTCCCGAAAACCCCCAATAAAGGGAGACCGAGAGGTCGAAGCCGTACCCATGACTTCCGGATCAAAGGTTCGGCAATTAACCAAGAATAATTATCAAATTTTAACATACTAAACTGAAAAGCTGTAAGAAAATAAACTTTGTATACCTTTTGAAATTTTGGATTTCCAACTTCTATCCACTTAAAGATTCTACGCTAACTAATCCTCCTTGTATTATTCTTCATGTATTTCACAATGTGACGATTTACTGTTTGTCCTTTTGGCTTGTACCTAAAACGCCGACAAACAAAACGTCAGTCAGCCGAAGCTGGTATGTGGGGGAAACAATAATCATTCAATGATATGTAACAATGTATCACATTCAATTATCATTTAACAAACAAGTTTATGTTTTAAGTATAACTACGCGATCCATGTGTACCCTATCCCCTGCGCTGTCCCTGCAGTGGACCTGGATACTACCTCCCATGTAGTAGATTTCCATTTTACCCCTCATGACTTCACCTAATAGGTGAATCAATTTCTAGGGCTGAGTCACATGGCACTACCTGTAGGTAGCCCACTCCTTAACTCATGGTATGCTAAGAGTCTCATGGCGCTACTCATGTGTAGCCCAGTTTCTAACTCATGATACCCTAGACCTTGCTCTAGGTTATCCTTAGCCTTTGCATAGCCACAGGGGTGGACTCAGATCTAGCTAGTTATACATGTATACTCATAGTGATAGCCATAGTCACTTTATAGTTGCATGAATTAAAACATCCAACAATTATATCATGCATTGAGGGAAACGTCGATACAAACCTCGGAAAACTAATCGGTATAGTCATAAGCGTAACCACATACCTGACTTGGCGAATCATGCAGATTATTCAACATATACTTCATGTGTATACAATCAAGTCAATCAACAGATCCAAGCAAGTAATTCAATCATCACATAGTTCCTGAAATAAATATGTACTCTATTTATTACACACTTTATCAAGAATCTACTTTATTGACTTGGATTCATTTTCTAGGGTTTCTAATCCACATTAAGTATTTATTAATACTCATTAGGGTTTCTTAGATCAAATTCTCGAACTTTACCTCTTTTAGGTTAACAAACCCTAATAGTACTCTTTTCCATTTATATAAACCCTAATTGCTCAAACTATTCATTTAATAGTCTTTTATACCCAAAATTGACTTAGGATCATCATATCCCTATTTATTTACAGATTTGAACAATTAAAACATTTAAAACTCATATTCACCTAAATTAGGGTTTTCAAGCTCGTTAATGCATATTCATGCACAAAACCCTAAATTAAGCCAATTATATAAAAATATTATCTTTTTAGATCTTATTTTCACTTTTATGAAAAAATAGGCTTAAATTATCCATTGATCAACATTAAAACCATCTATCATCAAATCTAAGAGTTTTTTTCATTAATTAAATCATTAAAATGATAGCTTTTATGCACTTTTCATATTGCAAGCATATTTAGGCACATAACCTTTAAATTAACCTAATTACGTGCAAAGATCATCATTTTTTATCTTAAAGTACCTTTTTGCATTTAACAGGTTAATATCAACTCTAATGATTCATTAAACCCTATTAATCACTTTAATCATGTCAAAGTAGGGTTTCTTTAATCATCATTATGTTAAAGTTGATAAATTACACTACTTTTCAAATTGCAGAAGGAATCAAGCTTCAATTATATTTTTAATGGATTGCTCTCGTTCTGAGGATCAATTTTCATATATTGTGTGTGCTAATCCGAGCTATGAATCATTAGTTATGAATTAAACAAAATAACTTACTAAGGGCCAATGAGGGGCTGCCACGTAGGCGCCTTCCATGTAGCGCAGCCCGCTTGCCTTCTTTGGAAACATTTCGAATAGATGATTTTGCCCCTGCTTAAGTCCTCCAGACTTCATACCCTCGAAGGGTACTTTCGTCCAAACGACCTACAGGTCGTCTTCCTCCTCTGGCTTGCCCTAGCGGCCGCGTGCAGCAGCCTTGCGCGAGCTTGATCTCCCTCCTCAGGTCACGAACTTCATCGGAAACTCGGCTCTGGCTCCGCCATGCCCTCACGCACAGGGGGCGCCGCCCATACCAAGTCCAGAACGACTGGTTCGGGCTTGGGAAGAGCCGCAACTAGCTGCTGTGTTGCAGCCGTGCATCTGTTGCTGCGGGTGCTCGCGGGCGGCAGGAGGCCGGGAATGGATGGCTGACCTTCCAGAGTTGGTCGTGGATGCCCCCTGCTTCAAACCAAACCATAAACACACCTCTTGGTGCCCTAGAACAGCCATATACCCTCTTGGTTAGGGTTTAGGTGGGAAGAAGAAGAAACGAAAAGGTAGCATTGCAGGGTAACCCTCTGGATCTCGAAGCAAAGGTTCCACCCTTCATATAGGGGTGGGTGAAGCCCTAAGGCGTGCCTCATGAGGATTCGAGTCCCAACTAGAAAGGAAACATATATTCCTTGGTTTGTGAAGCAACTACCTTTCTCTCTCTCTTCATTATATTTTTCTAATATCCTTCCTTATTTGGATGCTTTAGGAATTTCGAAATTCCTTTTATTTACTTGCCCTTTATTCCAAAAGCACAAATTCTATTTTCATTTACTAGGAAAATGCTTTCCTTTTATCAATATCACAAATTCATTAATAATGTATCTCATT
This sequence comes from Alisma plantago-aquatica, assembly GCA_963693085.1. Taxonomy (NCBI): domain Eukaryota; kingdom Viridiplantae; phylum Streptophyta; class Magnoliopsida; order Alismatales; family Alismataceae; genus Alisma; species Alisma plantago-aquatica. The sequence continues at coordinate 193,452,528 of OY856409.1, forward strand.
ATCTTTTTATTTTGCAAATTTGTTATTTTCTCTTTCCACTTTGCAATTATCTCGTTATTTTGGGTTCCTTGGACCTCAAGAAAACCCAAGGCACAGATTCCCACATTGGTTTGCCTTTATTTTCTTTTAAAAGTCAATTTCTCATATTGTATTTATTTCTTATTAATTTATCTCCTTTTTGAGGATTTCCCTTTATTTCTCTTTTATTTTCCTCATTGGTATCCCTTTTATCATTAGGATTCCTTGGGATACGAAATTCCACAAAGGATAACTCAATTATACCTCTTTTCACTCATTTTCCACATTTTCTCATTATTTTCCAATTTCTTTCTTCATAAAGAAAAACTTAATTAATCTTTTCTTTTCTTATTGTTTTCTTTTTGCTACCTTCGTCTCCTTGGTACCCAAGGAACCCAAGAGGCACGAAATCCTCTTTGGATTTGCCTTCCAGAGGTTTCTATATATTCATTTTCTCGAAAAAAAATCAATTATCCATTTACTAATTGAATTTCCTTTGTTATTTTCCTTTTTATTGGGCCCAATAGCCAATAAAGCCCACAAATCAAATAACAAGGCTATTTTAAACGAAATCCAATTATTCAAAACAAATCACATCATTATTTGTTCGATTATCCTTAATATGAGAAATTGCATTTCTCATCAATTGAACCCAAAAATTGGGGTTATAACATCCTTCCCCTCTTATAGGAATTTTGTCCTCAAAATTCAAACAAACAAACAAACAATTCAGGATAAGACTTTTCCAGGTCCATCATTGGCCCCTATGTGGCTTTTCCGAACTCATGGCATTTTCAAAGAACCTTTATCATCACATATTCTTTTCTCTGAGTTCTTTCATTCTGACGTCTATAAACTACACAGGTGACTCAGGCTATTTCACCCTCCCTTGGGGCTCACTAGGTTCATTGCTCCGCACATGGTCGGGGTACCTCACATAGTGCTCTAACTTGGACACATGGAAAACATATCTCATTACTCTATCCTGAGGGGTAGGGTCAAACCTAACCTTCTCCACCCATCCATCTCTAATGGACCCATGTATCGGGACTCAACACTCTTAGATATAACTTAGAGGGGTCGGATTTTCATGTTACATAATCTCCCACAGTGAACTGTATGTCAGTCTACTTTGCATCTGCTCACGACTCTCATCGTCTCTAGGCTCCTTTCAGCCCTTGCACAATCAAAGTGACTTCATCTACACGCACTGGGGTCCTTTTCTAACCATCATGTGGTACTTTTCTAACCATCATGTGGTCCTTGCACCAACATCACCAGACTGAAGTGGCGACCGACACAACCTCCCTTACAGAGCTTAATATAAAACCCGATACTAGCTATGGTGGTCATGGTCATATCTTTCATAGGACAAGAATGTCTCTAGATATCACCCTGAACGAGCACACCTGCCCTCATCAGACCCTTTAGTCTGGATCATACTAACCATAGTTAGGGGTGACAACTATACTAACATTGAGTTCTTCATGTACCTACTTCCACTTTATGGAAGGGAACCTTTTGGTCAAACTCAAAAACCTTTGAACTCGCTTCATAGTTGAACCATCTCTCTCTCATGGATAGTTCAACCAGATATGTCCCTTGACAAAACTCTTTCTTTCTCATGTTATCTAGGTAAGGCGGACTACCATAACCCATATTGCATCTTGACCTTCCTTGGTCCAGGGGAGACTTACAACATCCATAGTGATGAACTCCCTTCTCTTTCTGGGACTTTTATCCTTTATATCAATGCACTGGGTTACTGGTGTTCATCCTTTACCCTTGGCTTGCATGGCCATATACCACATGCAACTTTATCTTAAGCGTCCAAAAGTGCTATTGTCATTTTCCACGGTGTATAATGATCTTCCACCATGATTTCCTGTATATCATGATTCTTTCAAGATCAAAACCTCTGAAACCCTAAACCACTTTAGTCAGGGTTTTATCACCTCCCCTTCCAAAGAAGTATACCCGAGGTTTTACCACCATCCTTTCATTGCATCCCGGACTAGACTGGCTAACCAAACAACCATAACTTTTCAATGTATCTTGTTACATTCTGAGTGTTATCCCAACACCTCTCCTTTTTGAACTTAAGGTTAGCCAACCAACCCTTTCTAGCTTCTGGTCAAACAAGTCAGATGTATTTCAACCAGAGCATCCATAACCACTTCACATTCTTAGGTATTTGGTAACATTACACTTCCACGTATTTCACTTATCATCTCACCTCAAATTCTATGTCTATCTTCATTAAGAACACTCTCTGATTTCATCATCATGGTGACCAAACTCAACCTAGTATAACTTGTAAGCTCCACTTAGCTCATTCTAGAAACATCCTCATAAGGTGACTACCTCATTCCTCTTAGGGTTTACAAACCATCCATGTATCATTCACTTTACCAGGGTAGATATCTTCTCTATCCCATTTCTCGTGGCAACGCTCCAACCTACCTCATCTCTTATCCTTGGTGTATGACATGCATAATGTCCTATCTCTCACCCCCATAACAAGAGGAAATAAGCATTTGGCTGCAGTCCAAATATAGAGTTCTTCCTGTTCCAAGAGTAGAGATGGTACATCCCACCTTGCCAGTACACCTTTAAATCTAAGTTGCAACGTGCCACATGTCTCTACATCACAGACATCATGATATAAAATTAGTCTTGAACCTACTGAGGTTTATATCCTTGGTCATCTCCTCTAGGTCTATAGGGTACCGACTCCTTTGGGGTCATCCTTCTTCCCTCGTGCATCAAGAGAGTGCCCTACTCATCTGCCCTTTGGGCCCCATGGGTTCATGAAGGTGATCAATCTCCTAACCCATGGACCTCAGACAATGATAGATGTTACCTCCCGACCCTATGGTCATGTGCAACTGGGGAATTAGGCAACTCCAACTTTCTTCGGTCTTATCCCTACCTGACCCTAGGATAGACTTAGGATTTTCCATTATAGTACATGTTCACTTAGAACCTTACCCAAGTCTTCATCATCTCTCTTTCTGCATTCCTGGGCTGACTTTCATCCTTTCATCAGGATCATGGCAACCTGCCTACCTTGGTCGAGCCCCATACTGGTTACCTCCATGGTAACACATTCACATACAATAGAGATAGATATCTATGGGTCTGTGGATTCAATCTTATACCATGTACTTTTCACTTAGCTTCTCAAGATCCTAATAGACCTCATTAGGTTACCTTAACCAAAACGGGTATACCCCCTACCTAATGGGTCCTTCTCCCAGGATGGGAGGAAAACTATCTCTTGATAATCAAGGTCACAAAAGTTCTTCGGTCTAGGGTTTACCTCCGCATGAGCCTACTTAACCCTAGCAAGCTTTTAAGGCACAAATAGATCACCTACTGCACCATGTTAGGTCATTATTATCCTCTTTCTTTAATGTTGGATCAGGATCATACTTTTATTTATCATCAACCTAGATGTGAGGGGTTCATCACACACACCTTAAACTTCAGGGGCTCCTCTTTTCCTCTATACATTAGGATTACCTTGCTCGCTTCTATAGGAACTCAACTTCTCATCATGAGCATCAGGTATACCACTTCCCCTCTTAGGCCTAGGAACCCTAGGTTCACTAACTGCATACTCTATTTCTTAACCATGAACCAAGCTTGCAAAAAGCATGACATGTACTTCTCGTCATCCTTCAACTCGAGCAACACTTAGGATTGGGTCCTCCTTAAGGACAACCATCAAGGTACAAGGCCCCATAACATGCTACTAAGCCTTTCTAGGTCTAAGGAACTCTTCTTCTCACCTCAGAAGGTAAACACCTATATTGTAGGCACATAGGCACCAGATGCTTCATCTTCTATCTCTAGAGTTTGGTCCCTCTAAAGGCAACCAAGATATCAACAACCTTTAGGGGTTGATCATGAAGCAACTACTATCATCCATTATTCAGGGTTTTGAGGCTTCCAACCTTCTTGCTGGGTTTCCTGCTCTCCCTCTAGAGCTAACCCCTCATCCAACCTCACCATTAGAGGTCCTCTCTTCATGAAGGATCAATCCTCAAAAGCATGCTCTACATGGGTGAATCCTAGGTTCGAACTTATGGTTGCTCAAGATCATCTATAACCCTCTATGCTCCATCATAATTCTTATCCAGGGTTTCACCCTACTGTCAACACTCTGACGTGCCCTAGGTGCCAGCTATGCCCTACTTGCACAAGCCCATAGGGTTTCTAAGGTCCTTCACTAGTATCATCATCTAAGGAGCTATCCTTTACCCTAACATGCACGACTCCCAGGGTTGGGTTGCCAAAGGTGTTAGGTCACCCATGGATCATGTGGCATCCCAAAGGCATGTCCTTTCAAGCACCTGGTCCAACTCATCTCTCTCTAACTTTCACTTAGGGTTAGGGTTAACATCATCCTTAGAGGATGTGCCAGGTCTCTACTTGAAATGGAGATCTTTATCTCCAAGACTAACTTATCCTCCTAGCCTCAGGTCTCTCCTGAGGACATGACATCTTATGCCATACGACCTAAGCATGTATCTATTATTTATTGTGCACTTAATCTATTAAGCTTATGTCCATGACATCTTATTTACATGCCTTTCATTAATTTAGTGGAGGATTCCTTAAACCTTAATAACCTTACCCATACTTCAAGAGGGTGAGGAGAAGAAAGAAAACCCTAATCCTTTATATCCTTATCAGAATTTTGTGATGAGAAGGGATGAATAAGATGAGAAGTCCTAAAGGTGTCTTATTTCGATTCATACCCTAAGACTTTGGCCAGGCGGTCACACGGGTCCGGGAGTCCTCGTATTCCGACTAGCGGTGCGGAGGAAAATCTTGCCAGCCCCGGTCGTGATCCCTTTCTAGACACCTCCGTCTTTCGGATACTCCTCTAATAACTCCCTTGGGTTCTATGGAGTTTGTAAAATTTAATAATTATTAATGGTTAACTGAGGAACCTACGCTCTGATACCAAATGTTACGACCCCACCTCCCGATAACCCCCAATAAAGGGAGACCGAGAGGTCGAAGTCGTACCCATGACTTCCGGATCAAAGGTTCGGCAATTAACCAAGAATAATTATCAAATTTTAACATACTAAACTGAAAAGCTGTAAGAAAATAAACTTTGTATACCTTTTGAAATTTTGGATTTCCAACTTCTATCCACTTAAAGATTCTACGCTAACTAATCCTCCTTGTATTATTCTTCATGTATTTCACAATGTGACGATTTACTGTTTGTCCTTTTGGCTTGTACCTAAAACGCCGACAAACAAAACGTCGGTCAGCCGAAGCTGGTATGTGGGGGAAACAATAATCATTCAATTATATGTAACAATGTATCACATTCAATTATCATTTAACAAACAAGTTTATGTTTTAAGTATAACTACGCGATCCATGTGTACCCTATCCCCTGCGCTGTCCCTACAGTGGACCTGGATACTACCTCCCATGTAGTAGATTCCCATTTTACCCCTCATGACTTCACCTAATAGGTGAATCAATTTCTAGGGCTGAGTCACATGGCACTACCCGTAGGTAGCCCACTCCTTAACTCATGGTATGCTAAGAGTCTCATGGCGCTACTCATGTGTAGCCCAGTTTCTAACTCATGATACCCTAGACCTTGCTCTAGGTTATCCTTAGCCTTTGCATAGCCACAGGGGTGGACTCGGATCTAGCTAGTTATACATGTATACTCATAGTGATAGCCATAGTCACTTTATAGTTGCATGAATTAAAACATACAACAATTATATCATGCATTGAGGGAAACGTCGATACAAACCTCGGAAAACTAATCGGTATAGTCATAAGCGTAACCACATACCTGACTTGGCGAATCATGCAGATTATTCAACATATACTTCATGTGTATACAATCAGGTCAATCAACAGATCCAAGCAAGTAATTCAATCATCACATAGTTCCTGAAATAAATATGTACTCTATTTATTACACACTTTATCAAGAATCTACTTTATTGACTTGGATTCACTTTCTAGGGTTTCTAATCCACATTAAGTATTTATTAATACTCATTAGGGTTTCTTAGATCAAATTCTCGAACTTTACCTCTTTTAGGTTAACAAACCCTAATAGTACTCTTTTCCATTTATATAAACCCTAATTGCTCAAACTATTCATTTAATAGTCTTTTATACCCAAAATTGACTTAGGATCATCATATCCCTATTTATTTACAGATTTGAACAATTAAAACATTTAAAACTCATATTCACCTAAATTAGGGTTTTCAAGCTCGTTAATGCATATTCATGCACAAAACCCTAAATTAAGCCAATTATATAAAAAGATTATCTTTTTAGATCTTATTTTCTCTTTTATGAAAAAATAGGCTTAAATTATCCATTGATCAACATTAAAACCATCTATCATCAAATCTAAGAGTTTTTTTCATTAATTAAATCATTAAAATGATAGCTTTTATGCACTTTTCATATTGCAAGCATATTTAGGCACATAATCTCTAAATTAACCTAATTACGTGCAAAGATCATCATTTTTTTTTATCTTAAAGTACCTTTTTGCATTTAACAGGTTAATATCAACTCTAATGATTCATTAAACCCTATTAATCACTTTAATCATGTCAAAGTAGGGTTTCTTTAATCATCATTATGTTAAAGTTGATAAATTACACTACTTTTCAAATTGCAGAAGGAATCAAGCTTCAATTATATTTTTAATGGATTTCTCTCGTTCTGAGGATCAATTTTCATATATTGTGTGTGCTAATCCGAGCTATGAATCATTAGTTATGAATTAAACAAAATAACTTACTAAGGGCCAATGAGGGGCTGCCACGTAGGCGCCTTCCATGTAGCGCAGCCCGCTTGCCTTCTTTGGAAACATTTCGAATAGACGATTTTGCCCCTGCTTAAGTCCTCCAGACTTCATACCCCCGAAGGGTACTTTCGTCCAAACGACCTACAGGTCGTCTTCCTCCTCTGGCTTGCCCTAGCGGCCGCGTGCAGCAGCCTTGCGCGAGCTTGATCTCCCTCCTCAGGTCACGAACTTCATCGGAAACTCGGCTCTGGCTCCGCCATGCCCTCACGCACAGGGGGCGCCGCCCATACCAAGTCCAGAACGACTGGTTCGGGCTTGGGAAGAGCCGCAACTAGCTGTTGTGTTGCAGCCGTGCATCTGTTGCTGCGGGTGCTCGCGGGCGGCAGGAGGCCGGGAATGGATGGCTGTCCTTCCAGGGTTGGTCGTGGATGCCCCCTGCTTCAAACCAAACCATATACACACCTCTTGGTGCCCTAGAACAGCCATATACCCTCTTGGTTAGGGTTTAGGTGGGAAGAAGAAGAAACGAAAAGGTAGCATTGCAGGGTAACCCTCTAGATCTCGAAGCAAAGGTTCCACCCTTCATATAGGGGTGGGTGAAGCCCTAAGGCGTGCCTCACGAGGATTCAAGTCCCAACTAGAAAGGAAACATATATTCCTTGGTTTGTGAAGCAACTACCTTTCTCTCTCTCTTCATTATATTTTTCTAATATCCTTCCTTATTTGGATGCTTTAGGAATTTCGAAATTCCTTTTATTTACTTGCCCTTTATTCCAAAAGCACAAATTCTATTTTCATTTACTAGGAAAATGCTTTCCTTTTATCAATATCACAAATTCATTAATAATGTATCTCATTATCTTTTTATTTTGAAAATTTGTTATTTTCTCTTTCCACTTTGCAATTATCTCATTATTTTGGGTTCCTTGGACCTCAAGTAAACCCAAGGCACAGATTCCCACATTGGTTTGCCTTTATTTTCTTTTAAAAGTCAATTTCTCATATTGTATTTATTTCTTATTAATTTATCTCCTTTTTGAGGATTTCCCTTTATTTCTCTTTTATTTTACTCATTGGTATCCCTTTTATCATTAGGAATCCTTGGGATACGAAATTCCACAAAGGATAACTCAATTATACCTCTTTTCACTCATTTTCCACATTTTCTCATTATTTTCCAATTTCTTTCTTCATAAAGAAAAACTTAATTAATCTTTTCTTTTCTTATTGTTTTCTTTTTGCTACCTTGGTCTCCTTGGTACCCAAGGAACCCAAGAGGCACGAAATCCTCTTTGGATTTGCCTTCCAGAGGTTTCTATATATTCATTTTCTCGAAAAAAAATCAATTATCCATTTACTAATTGAATTTCCTTTGTTATTTTCCTTTTTATTGGGCCCAATAGCCAATAAAGCCCACAAATCAAATAACAAGGCTATTTTAAACGAAATCCAATTATTCAAAACAAATCACATCATTATTTGTTCGATTATCCTTAATATGAGAAATTGCATTTCTCATCAATTGAACCCAAAAATTGGGGTTATAACATCCTTCCCCTCTTATAGGAATTTTGTCCTCAAAATTCAAACAAGCAAACAAACAATTCAGGATAAGACTTTTCCAGGTCCATCATTGGCCCCTATGTGGCTTTTCCGAACTCATGGCATTTTCAAAGAACCTTTATCATCACATATTCTTTTCTCTGAGTTCTTTCATCCTGACGTCTATAAACTACACAGGTGACTCAGGCCATTTCAGCCTCCCTTGGGGCTCACTAGGTTCATTGCTCTGCACATGGTCGGGGTACCTCACATAGTGCTCTAACTTGGACACATGGAAAACATCTCTCATTACTCTATCCTGAGGGGTAGGGTCAAACCTAACCTTCTCCACCCATCCATCTCTAATGGACCCATGTATCGGGACTCAACACTCTTAGATATAACTTAGAGGGGTCGGATTTTCATGTTACATAATCTCCCACAGTGAACTGTATGTCAGTCTACGTTGCATCTGCTCACGACTCTCATCGTCTCTAGGCTCCTTTCAGCCCTTGCACAATCAAAGTGACTTCATCTACACGCACTGGGGTCCTTTTCTAACCATCATGTGGTACTTTTCTAACCATCATGTGGTCCTTGCACCAACATCACCAGACTGAAGTGGCGACCGACACAACCTCCCTTACAGAGCTTAATATAAAACCCGATACTGGCTATGGTGGTCATGGTCATATCTTTCATAGGACAAGAATGTCTCTAGATATCACCCTGAACGAGCACACCTGCCCTCATCAGACCCTTTAGTCTGGATCATACTAACCATAGTTAGGGGTGACAACTATACTAACATTGAGTTCTTCATGTACCTACTTCCACTTTATGGAAGGGAACCTTTTGGTCAAACTCAAAAACCTTTGAACTCGCTTCATAGTTGAACCATCTCTCTCTCATGGATAGTTCAACCAGATATGTCCCTTGACAAAACTCTTTCTTTCTCATGTTATCTAGGTAAGGCGGACTACCATAACCCATATTGCATCTTGACCTTCCTTGGTCCAGGGGAGACTTACAACATCCATAGTGATGAACTCCCTTCTCTTTCTGGGACTTTTATCCTTTATATCAATGCACTGGGTTACTGGTGTTCATCCTTTACCCTTGGCTTGCATGGCCATATACCACATGCAACTTTATCTTAAGCGTCCAAAAGTGCTATTGTCATTTTCCACGGTGTATAATGATCTTCCACCATGATTTCCTGTATATCATGATTCTTTCAAGATCAAAACCTCTGAAACCCTAAACCACTTTAGTCAGGGTTTTATCACCTCCCCTTCCAAAGAAGTATACCCGAGGTTTTACCACCATCCTTTCATTGCATCCCGGACTAGACTGGCTAACCAAACAACCATAACTTTTCAATGTATCTTGTTACATTCTGAGTGTTATCCCAACACCTCTCCTTTTCGAACTTAAGGTTAGCCAACCAACCCTTTCTAGCTTCTGGTCAAACAAGTCAGATGTATTTCAACCAGAGCATCCATAACCACTTCACATTCTTAGGTATTTGGTAACATTACACTTCCACGTATTTCACTTATCATCTCACCTCAAATTCTATGTCTATCTTCATTAAGAACACTCTCTGATTTCATCATCATGGTGACCAAACTCAACCTAGTATAACTTGTAAGCTCCACTTAGCTCATTCTAGAAACATCCTCATAAGGTGACTACCTCATTCCTCTTAGGGTTTACAAACCATCCATGTATCATTCACTTTACCAGGGTAGATATCTTCTCTATCCCATTTCTCGTGGCAACGCTCCAACCTACCTCATCTCTTATCCTTGGTGTATGACATGCATAATGTCCTATCTCTCACCCCCATAACAAGAGGAAATAAGCATTTGGCTGCAGTCCAAATATAGAGTTCTTCCTGTTCCAAGAGTAGAGATGGTACATCCCACCTTTCCAGTACACCTTTAAATCTAAGTTGCAACGTGCCACATGTCTCTACATCACAGACATCATGATATAAAATTAGTCTTGAACCTACTGAGGTTTATATCCTTGGTCATCTCCTCTAGGTCTATAGGGTACCGACTCCTTTGGGGTCATCCTTCTTCCCTCGTGCATCAAGAGAGTGCCCTACTCATCTGCCCTTTGGGCCCCATGGGTTCATGAAGGTGATCAATCTCCTAACCCATGGACCTCAGACAATGATAGATGTTACCTCCCGACCCTATGGTCATGTGCAACTGGGGAATTAGGCAACTCCAACTTTCTTCGGTCTTATCCCTACCTGACCCTAGGATAGACTTAGGATTTTCCATTATAGTACATGTTCACTTAGAACCTTACCCAAGTCTTCATCATCTCTCTTTCTGCATTCCTGGGCTGACTTTCATCCTTTCATCAGGATCATGGCAACCTGCCTACCTTGGTCGAGCCCCATACTGGTTACCTCCATGGTAACACATTCACATACAATAGAGATAGATATCTATGGGTCTGTGGATTCAATCTTATACCATGTACTTTTCACTTAGCTTCTCAAGATCCTAATAGACCTCATTAGGTTACCTTAACCAAAACGGGTATACCCCCTACCTAATGGGTCCTTCTCCCAGGATGGGAGGAAAACTATCTCTTGATAATCAAGGTCACAAAAGTTCTTCGGTCTAGGGTTTACCTCCGCATGAGCCTACTTAACCCTAGCAAGCTTTTAAGGCACAAATAGATCACCTACTGCACCATGTTAGGTCATTATTATCCTCTTTCTTTAATGTTGGATCAGGATCATACTTTTATTTATCATCAACCTAGATGTGAGGGGTTCATCACACACACCTTAAACTTCAGGGGCTCCTCTTTTCCTCTATACATTAGGATTACCTTGCTCGCTTCTATAGGAACTCAACTTCTCATCATGAGCATCAGGTATACCACTTCCCCTCTTAGGCCTAGGAACCCTAGGTTCACTAACTGCATACTCTATTTCTTAACCATGAACCAAGCTTGCAAAAAGCATGACATGTACTTCTCGTCATCCTTCAACTCGAGCAACACTTAGGATTGGGTCCTCCTTAAGGACAACCATCAAGGTACAAGGCCCCATAACATGCTACTAAGCCTTTCTAGGTCTAAGGAACTCTTCTTCTCACCTCAGAAGGTAAACACCTATATTGTAGGCACATAGGCACCAGATGCTTCATCTTCTATCTCTAGAGTTTGGTCCCTCTAAAGGCAACCAAGATATCAACAACCTTTAGGGGTTGATCATGAAGCAACTACTATCATCCATTATTCAGGGTTTTGAGGCTTCCAACCTTCTTGCTGGGTTTCCTGCTCTCCCTCTAGAGCTAACCCCTCATCCAACCTCACCATTAGAGGTCCTCTCTTCATGAAGGATCAATCCTCAAAAGCATGCTCTACATGGGTGAATCCTAGGTTCGAACTTATGGTTGCTCAAGATCATCTATAACCCTCTATGCTCCATCATAATTCTTATCCAGGGTTTCACCCTACTGTCAACACTCTGACGTGCCCTAGGTGCCAGCTATGCCCTACTTGCACAAGCCCATAGGGTTTCTAAGGTCCTTCACTAGTATCATCATCTAAGGAGCTATCCTTTACCCTAACATGCACGACTCCCAGGGTTGGGTTGCCAAAGGTGTTAGGTCACCCATGGATCATGTGGCATCCCAAAGGCATGTCCTTTCAAGCACCTGGTCCAACTCATCTCTCTCTAACTTTCACTTAGGGTTAGGGTTAACATCATCCTTAGAGGATGTGCCAGGTCTCTACTTGAAATGGAGATCTTTATCTCCAAGACTAACTTATCCTCCTAGCCTCAGGTCTCTCCTGAGGACATGACATCTTATGCCATACGACCTAAGCATGTATCTATTATTTATTGTGCACTTAATCTATTAAGCTTATGTCCATGACATCTTATTTACATGCCTTTCATTAATTTAGTGGAGGATTCCTTAAACCTTAATAACCTTACCCATACTTCAAGAGGGTGAGGAGAAGAAAGAAAACCCTAATCCTTTATATCCTTATCAGAATTTTGTGATGAGAAGGGATGAATAAGATGAGAAGTCCTAAAGGTGTCTTATTTCGATTCATACCCTAAGACTTTGGCCAGGCGGTCACACGGGTCCGGGAGTCCTCGTATTCCGACTAGCGGTGCGGAGGAAAATCTTGCCAGCCCCCGGTCGTGATCCCTTTCTAGACACCTCCGTCTTTCGGATACTCCTCTAATAACTCCCTTGGGTTCTATGGAGTTTGTAAAATTTAATAATTATTAATGGTTAACTGAGGAACCTACGCTCTGATACCAAATGTTACGACCCCACCTCCCGATAACCCCCAATAAAGGGAGACCGAGAGGTCGAAGTCGTACCCATGACTTCCGGATCAAAGGTTCGGCAATTAACCAAGAATAATTATCAAATTTTAACATACTAAACTGAAAAGCTGTAAGAAAATAAACTTTGTATACCTTTTGAAATTTTGGATTTCCAACTTCTATCCACTTAAAGATTCTACGCTAACTAATCCTCCTTGTATTATTCTTCATGTATTTCACAATGTGACGATTTACTGTTTGTCCTTTTGGCTTGTACCTAAAACGCCGACAAACAAAACGTCGGTCAGCCGAAGCTGGTATGTGGGGGAAACAATAATCATTCAATTATATGTAACAATGTATCACATTCAATTATCATTTAACAAACAAGTTTATGTTTTAAGTATAACTACGCGATCCATGTGTACCCTATCCCCTGCGCTGTCCCTACAGTGGACCTGGATACTACCTCCCATGTAGTAGATTCCCATTTTACCCCTCATGACTTCACCTAATAGGTGAATCAATTTCTAGGGCTGAGTCACATGGCACTACCCGTAGGTAGCCCACTCCTTAACTCATGGTATGCTAAGAGTCTCATGGCGCTACTCATGTGTAGCCCAGTTTCTAACTCATGATACCCTAGACCTTGCTCTAGGTTATCCTTAGCCTTTGCATAGCCACAGGGGTGGACTCGGATCTAGCTAGTTATACATGTATACTCATAGTGATAGCCATAGTCACTTTATAGTTGCATGAATTAAAACATACAACAATTATATCACGCATTGAGGGAAACGTCGATACAAACCTCGGAAAACTAATCGGTATAGTCATAAGCGTAACCACATACCTGACTTGGCGAATCATGCAGATTATTCAACATATACTTCATGTGTATACAATCAGGTCAATCAACAGATCCAAGCAAGTAATTCAATCATCACATAGTTCCTGAAATAAATATGTACTCTATTTATTACACACTTTATCAAGAATCTACTTTATTGACTTGGATTCACTTTCTAGGGTTTCTAATCCACATTAAGTATTTATTAATACTCATTAGGGTTTCTTAGATCAAATTCTCGAACTTTACCTCTTTTAGGTTAACAAACCCTAATAGTACTCTTTTCCATTTATATAAACCCTAATTGCTCAAACTATTCATTTAATAGTCTTTTATACCCAAAATTGACTTAGGATCATCATATCCCTATTTATTTACAGATTTGAACAATTAAAACATTTAAAACTCATATTCACCTAAATTAGGGTTTTCAAGCTCGTTAATGCATATTCATGCACAAAACCCTAAATTAAGCCAATTATATAAAAAGATTATCTTTTTAGATCTTATTTTCTCTTTTATGAAAAAATAGGCTTAAATTATCCATTGATCAACATTAAAACCATCTATCATCAAATCTAAGAGTTTTTTTCATTAATTAAATCATTAAAATGATAGCTTTTATGCACTTTTCATATTGCAAGCATATTTAGGCACATAATCTCTAAATTAACCTAATTACGTGCAAAGATCATCATTTTTTTATCTTAAAGTACCTTTTTGCATTTAACAGGTTAATATCAACTCTAATGATTCATTAAACCCTATTAATCACTTTAATCATGTCAAAGTAGGGTTTCTTTAATCATCATTATGTTAAAGTTGATAAATTACACTACTTTTCAAATTGCAGAAGGAATCAAGCTTCAATTATATTTTTAATGGATTTCTCTCGTTCTGAGGATCAATTTTCATATATTGTGTGTGCTAATCCGAGCTATGAATCATTAGTTATGAATTAAACAAAATAACTTACTAAGGGCCAATGAGGGGCTGCCACGTAGGCGCCTTCCATGTAGCGCAGCCCGCTTGCCTTCTTTGGAAACATTTCGAATAGACGATTTTGCCCCTGCTTAAGTCCTCCAGACTTCATACCCCCGAAGGGTACTTTCGTCCAAACGACCTACAGGTCGTCTTCCTCCTCTGGCTTGCCCTAGCGGCCGCGTGCAGCAGCCTTGCGCGAGCTTGATCTCCCTCCTCAGGTCACGAACTTCATCGAAAACTCGGCTCTGGCTCCGCCATGCCCTCACGCACAGGGGGCGCCGCCCATACCAAGTCCAGAACGACTGGTTCGGGCTTGGGAAGAGCCGCAACTAGCTGTTGTGTTGCAGCCGTGCATCTGTTGCTGCGGGTGCTCGCGGGCGGCAGGAGGCCGGGAATGGATGGCTGTCCTTCCAGGGTTGGTCGTGGATGCCCCCTGCTTCAAACCAAACCATAAACACACCTCTTGGTGCCCTAGAACAGCCATATACCCTCTTGGTTAGGGTTTAGGTGGGAAGAAGAAGAAACGAAAAGGTAGCATTGCAGGGTAACCCTCTAGATCTCGAAGCAAAGGTTCCACCCTTCATATAGGGGTGGGTGAAGCCCTAAGGCGTGCCTCACGAGGATTCGAGTCCCAACTAGAAAGGAAACATATATTCCTTGGTTTGTGAAGCAACTACCTTTCTCTCTCTCTTCATTATATTTTTCTAATATCCTTCCTTATTTGGATGCTTTAGGAATTTCGAAATTCCTTTTATTTACTTGCCCTTTATTCCAAAAGCACAAATTCTATTTTCATTTACTAGGAAAATGCTTTCCTTTTATCAATATCACAAATTCATTAATAATGTATCTCATTATCTTTTTATTTTGAAAATTTGTTATTTTCTCTTTCCACTTTGCAATTATCTCATTATTTTGGGTTCCTTGGACCTCAAGTAAACCCAAGGCACAGATTCCCACATTGGTTTGCCTTTATTTTCTTTTAAAAGTCAATTTCTCATATTGTATTTATTTCTTATTAATTTATCTCCTTTTTGAGGATTTCCCTTTATTTCTCTTTTATTTTACTCATTGGTATCCCTTTTATCATTAGGAATCCTTGGGATACGAAATTCCACAAAGGATAACTCAATTATACCTCTTTTCACTCATTTTCCACATTTTCTCATTATTTTCCAATTTCTTTCTTCATAAAGAAAAACTTAATTAATCTTTTCTTTTCTTATTGTTTTCTTTTTGCTACCTTGGTCTCCTTGGTACCCAAGGAACCCAAGAGGCACGAAATCCTCTTTGGATTTGCCTTCCAGAGGTTTCTATATATTCATTTTCTCGAAAAAAAATCAATTATCCATTTACTAATTGAATTTCCTTTGTTATTTTCCTTTTTATTGGGCCCAATAGCCAATAAAGCCCACAAATCAAATAACAAGGCTATTTTAAACGAAATCCAATTATTCAAAACAAATCACATCATTATTTGTTCGATTATCCTTAATATGAGAAATTGCATTTCTCATCAATTGAACCCAAAAATTGGGGTTATAACATCCTTCCCCTCTTATAGGAATTTTGTCCTCAAAATTCAAACAAGCAAACAAACAATTCAGGATAAGACTTTTCCAGGTCCATCATTGGCCCCTATGTGGCTTTTCCGAACTCATGGCATTTTCAAAGAACCTTTATCATCACATATTCTTTTCTCTGAGTTCTTTCATCCTGACGTCTATAAACTACACAGGTGACTCAGGCCATTTCAGCCTCCCTTGGGGCTCACTAGGTTCATTGCTCTGCACATGGTCGGGGTACCTCACATAGTGCTCTAACTTGGACACATGGAAAACATCTCTCATTACTCTATCCTGAGGGGTAGGGTCAAACCTAACCTTCTCCACCCATCCATCTCTAATGGACCCATGTATCGGGACTCAACACTCTTAGATATAACTTAGAGGGGTCGGATTTTCATGTTACATAATCTCCCACAGTGAACTGTATGTCAGTCTACTTTGCATCTGCTCACGACTCTCATCGTCTCTAGGCTCCTTTCAGCCCTTGAACAATCAAAGTGACTTCATCTACACGCACTGGGGTCCTTTTCTAACCATCATGTGGTACTTTTCTAACCATCATGTGGTCCTTGCACCAACATCACCAGACTGAAGTGGCGACCGACACAACCTCCCTTACAGAGCTTAATATAAAACCCGATACTGGCTATGGTGGTCATGGTCATATCTTTCATAGGACAAGAATGTCTCTAGATATCACCCTGAACGAGCACACCTGCCCTCATCAGACCCTTTAGTCTGGATCATACTAACCATAGTTAGGGGTGACAACTATACTAACATTGAGTTCTTCATGTACCTACTTCCACTTTATGGAAGGGAACCTTTTGGTCAAACTCAAAAACCTTTGAACTCGCTTCATAGTTGAACCATCTCTCTCTCATGGATAGTTCAACCAGATATGTCCCTTGACAAAACTCTTTCTTTCTCATGTTATCTAGGTAAGGCGGACTACCATAACCCATATTGCATCTTGACCTTCCTTGGTCCAGGGGAGACTTACAACATCCATAGTGATGAACTCCCTTCTCTTTCTGGGACTTTTATCCTTTATATCAATGCACTGGGTTACTGGTGTTCATCCTTTACCCTTGGCTTGCATGGCCATATACCACATGCAACTTTATCTTAAGCGTCCAAAAGTGCTATTGTCATTTTCCACGGTGTATAATGATCTTCCACCATGATTTCCTGTATATCATGATTCTTTCAAGATCAAAACCTCTGAAACCCTAAACCACTTTAGTCAGGGTTTTATCACCTCCCCTTCCAAAGAAGTATACCCGAGGTTTTACCACCATCCTTTCATTGCATCCCGGACTAGACTGGCTAACCAAACAACCATAACTTTTCAATGTATCTTGTTACATTCTGAGTGTTATCCCAACACCTCTCCTTTTCGAACTTAAGGTTAGCCAACCAACCCTTTCTAGCTTCTGGTCAAACAAGTCAGATGTATTTCAACCAGAGCATCCATAACCACTTCACATTCTTAGGTATTTGGTAACATTACACTTCCACGTATTTCACTTATCATCTCACCTCAAATTCTATGTCTATCTTCATTAAGAACACTCTCTGATTTCATCATCATGGTGACCAAACTCAACCTAGTATAACTTGTAAGCTCCACTTAGCTCATTCTAGAAACATCCTCATAAGGTGACTACCTCATTCCTCTTAGGGTTTACAAACCATCCATGTATCATTCACTTTACCAGGGTAGATATCTTCTCTATCCCATTTCTCGTGGCAACGCTCCAACCTACCTCATCTCTTATCCTTGGTGTATGACATGCATAATGTCCTATCTCTCACCCCCATAACAAGAGGAAATAAGCATTTGGCTGTAGTCCAAATACAGAGTTCTTCCTGTTCCAAGAGTAGAGATGGTACATCCCACCTTGCCAGTACACCTTTAAATCTAAGTTGCAACGTGCCACATGTCTCTACATCACAGACATCATGATATAAAATTAGTCTTGAACCTACTGAGGTTTATATCCTTGGTCATCTCCTCTAGGTCTATAGGGTACCGACTCCTTTGGGGTCATCCTTCTTCCCTCGTGCATCAAGAGAGTGCCCTACTCATCTGCCCTTTGGGCCCCATGGGTTCATGAAGGTGATCAATCTCCTAACCCATGGACCTCAGACAATGATAGATGTTACCTCCCGACCCTATGGTCATGTGCAACTGGGGAATTAGGCAACTCCAACTTTCTTCGGTCTTATCCCTACCTGACCCTAGGATAGACTTAGGATTTTCCATTATAGTACATGTTCACTTAGAACCTTACCCAAGTCTTCATCATCTCTCTTTCTGCATTCCTGGGCTGACTTTCATCCTTTCATCAGGATCATGGCAACCTGCCTACCTTGGTCGAGCCCCATACTGGTTACCTCCATGGTAACACATTCACATACAATAGAGATAGATATCTATGGGTCTGTGGATTCAATCTTATACCATGTACTTTTCACTTAGCTTCTCAAGATCCTAATAGACCTCATTAGGTTACCTTAACCAAAACGGGTATACCCCCTACCTAAGGGGTCCTTCTCCCAGGATGGGAGGAAAACTATCTCTTGATAATCAAGGTCACAAAAGTTCTTCGGTCTAGGGTTTACCTCCGCATGAGCCTACTTAACCCTAGCAAGCTTTTAAGGCACAAATAGATCACCTACTGCACCATGTTAGGTCATAATTGTCCTCTTTCCTTAATGTTGGATCAGGATCATACTTTTCTTTATCATCAACCTAGCTGTGAGGGGTTCATCACACACACCTTAAACTTCAGGGGCTCCTCTTTTCCTCTATACATTAGGATTACCTTGCTCGCTTCTATAGGAACTCAACTTCTCATCATGAGCATCAGGTATACCACTTCCCCTCTTAGGCCTAGGAACCCTAGGTTCACTAACTGCATACTCTATTTCTTAACCATGAACCAAGCTTGCAAAAAGCATGACATGTACTTCTCGTCATCCTTCAACTCGAGCAACACTTAGGATTGGGTCCTCCTTAAGGACAACCATCAAGGTACAAGGCCCCATAACCTGCTACTAAGCCTTTCTAGGTCTAAGGAACTCTTCTTCTCACCTCAGAAGGTAAACACCTATACTGTAGGCACATAGGCACCAGATGCTTCATCTTCTATCTCTAGAGTTTGGTCCCTCTAAAGGCAACCAAGATATCAACAACCTTTAGGGGTTGATCATGAAGCAACTACTATCATCCATTATTTAGGGTTTTGAGGCTTCCAACCTTCTTGCTGGGTTTCCTGCTCTCCCTCTAGAGCTAACCCCTCATCCAACCTCACCATTAGAGGTCCTCTCTTCATGAAGGATCAATCCTCAAAAGCATGCTCTACATGGGTGAATCCTAGGTTCGAACTTATGGTTGCTCAAGATCATCTATAACCCTCTATGCTCCATCATAATTCTTATCCAGGGTTTCACCCTACTGTCAACACTCTGACGTGCCCTAGGTGCCAGCTATGCCCTACTTGCACAAGCCCATAGGGTTTCTAATGTCCTTCACTAGTATCATCATCTAAGGAGATATCCTTTACCCTAACATGCACGACTCCCAGGGTTGGGTTGCCAAAGGTGTTAGGTCACCCATGGATCATGTGGCATCCCAAAGGCATGTCCTTTCAAGCACCTGGTCCAACTCATCTCTCTCTAACTTTCACTTAGGGTTAGGGTTAACATCATCCTTAGAGGATGTGCCAGGTCTCTACTTGAAATGGAGATCTTTATCTCCAAGACTAAATTATCCTCCTAGCCTCAGGTCTCTCCTGAGGACATGACATCTTATGTCATACGACCTAAGCATGTATCTATTATTTATTGTGCACTTAATCTATTAAGCTTATGTCCATGACATCTTATTTACATGCCTTTCATTAATTTAGTGGAGGATTCCTTAAACCTTAATAACCTTACCCATACTTCAAGAGGGTGAGGAGAAGAAAGAAAACCCTAATCCTTTATATCCTTATCAGAATTTTGTGATGAGAAGGGATGAATAAGATGAGAAGTCCTAAAGGTATCTTATTTCGATTCATACCCTAAGACTTTGGCCAGGCGGTCACACGGGTCCGAGAGTCCTCGTATTCCGACTAGCGGTGCGGAGGAAAATCTTGCCAGCCCCCGGTCGTGATCCCTTTCTAGACACCTCCGTCTTTCGGATACTCCTCTAATAACTCCCTTGGGTTCTATGGAGTTTGTAAAATTTAATAATTATTAATGGTTAACTGAGGAACCTACGCTCTGATACCAAATGTTACGACCCCACCTCCCGATAACCCCCAATAAAGGGAGATCGAGAGGTCGAAGCCGTACCCATGACTTCCGGATCAAAGGTTCGGCAATTAACCAAGAATAATTATCAAATTTTAACATACTAAACTGAAAAGCTGTAAGAAAATAAACTTTGTATACCTTTTGAAATTTTGGATTTCCAACTTCTATCCACTTAAAGATTCTACGCTAACTAATCCTCCTTGTATTATTCTTCATGTATTTCACAATGTGACGATTTACTGTTTGTCCTTTTGGCTTGTACCTAAAACGCCGACAAACAAAACGTCGGTCAGCCGAAGCTGGTATGTGGGGGAAACAATAATCATTCAATTATATGTAACAATGTATCACATTCAATTATCATTTAACAAACAAGTTTATGTTTTAAGTATAACTACGCGATCCATGTGTACCCTATCCCCTGCGCTGTCCCTGCAGTGGACCTGGATACTACCTCCCATGTAGTAGATTCCCATTTTACCCCTCATGACTTCACCTAATAGGTGAATCAATTTCTAGGGCTGAGTCACATGGCACTACCCGTAGGTAGCCCACTTCTTAACTCATGGTATGCTAAGAGTCTCATGGCGCTACTCATGTGTAGCCCAGTTTCTAACTCATGATACCCTAGACCTTGCTCTAGGTTATCCTTAGCCTTTGCATAGCCACAGGGGTGGACTCAGATCTAGCTAGTTATACATGTATACTCATAGTGATAGCCATAGTCACTTTATAGTTGCATGAATTAAAACATCCAACAATTATATCATGCATTGAGGGAAACGTCGATACAAACCTCGGAAAACTAATCGGTATAGTCATAAGCGTAACCACATACCTGACTTGGCGAATCATGCAGATTATTCAACATATACTTCATGTGTATACAATCAAGTCAATCAACAGATCCAAGCAAGTAATTCAATCATCACATAGTTCCTGAAATAAATATGTACTCTATTTATTACACACTTTATCAAGAATCTACTTTATTGACTTGGATTCACTTTCTAGGGTTTCTAATCCACATTAAGTATTTATTAATACTCATTAGGGTTTCTTAGATCAAATTCTCGAACTTTACCTCTTTTAGGTTAACAAACCCTAATAGTACTCTTTTCCATTTATATAAACCCTAATTGCTCAAACTATTCATTTAATAGTCTTTTATACCCAAAATTGACTTAGGATCATCATATCCCTATTTATTTACAGATTTGAACAATTAAAACATTTAAAACTCATATTCACCTAAATTAGGGTTTTCAAGCTCGTTAATGCATATTCATGCACAAAACCCTAAATTAAGCCAATTATATAAAAAGATTATCTTTTTAGATCTTATTTTCTCTTTTATGAAAAAATAGGCTTAAATTATCCATTGATCAACATTAAAACCATCTATCATCAAATCTAAGAGTTTTTTTCATTAATTAAATCATTAAAATGATAGCTTTTATGCACTTTTCATATTGCAAGCATATTTAGGCACATAATCTCTAAATTAACCTAATTACGTGCAAAGATCATCATTTTTGATCTTAAAGTACCTTTTTGCATTTAACAGGTTAATATCAACTCTAATGATTCATTAAACCCTATTAATCACTTTAATCATGTCAAAGTAGGGTTTCTTTAATCATCATTATGTTAAAGTTGATAAATTACACTACTTTTCAAATTGCAGAAGGAATCAAGCTTCAATTATATTTTTAATGGATTGCTCTCGTTCTGAGGATCAATTTTCATATATTGTGTGTGCTAATCCGAGCTATGAATCATTAGTTATGAATTAAACAAAATAACTTACTAAGGGCCAATGAGGGGCTGCCACGTAGGCGCCTTCCATGTAGCGCAGCCCGCTTGCCTTCTTTGGAAACATTTCGAATAGACGATTTTGCCCCTGCTTAAGTCCTCCAGACTTCATACCCCCGAAGGGTACTTTCGTCCAAACGACCTACAGGTCGTCTTCCTCCTCTGGCTTGCCCTAGCGGCCGCGTGCAGCAGCCTTGCGCGAGCTTGATCTCCCTCCTCAGGTCACGAACTTCATCGGAAACTCGGCTCTGGCTCCGCCATGCCCTCACGCAGAGGGGGCGCCGCCCATACCAAGTCCAGAACGACTGGTTCGGGCTTGGGAAGAGCCGCAACTAGCTGCTGTGTTGCAGCCGTGCATCTGTTGCTGCGGGTGCTCGCGGGCGGCAGGAGGCCGGGAATGGATGGCTGACCTTCCGGGGTTGGTCGTGGATGCCCCCTGCTTCAAACCAAGCCATAAACACACCTCTTGGTGCCCTAGAACAGCCATATACCCTCTTGGTTAGGGTTTAGGTGGGAAGAAGAAGAAACGAAAAGGTAGCATTGCAGGGTAACCCTCTGGATCTCGAAGCAAAGGTTCCACCCTTCATATAGGGGTGGGTGAAGCCCTAAGGCGTGCCTCATGAGGATTCGAGTCCCAACTAGAAAGGAAACATATATTCCTTGGTTTGTGAAGCAACTACCTTTCTCTCTCTCTTCATTATATTTTTCTAATATCCTTCCTTATTTGGATGCTTTAGGAATTTCGAAATTCCTTTTATTTACTTGCCCTTTATTCCAAAAGCACAAATTCTATTTTCATTTACTAGGAAAATGCTTTCCTTTTATCAATATCACAAATTCATTAATAATGTATCTCATTATCTTTTTATTTTGCAAATTTGCTATTTTCTCTTTCCACTTTGCAATTATCTCGTTATTTTGGGTTCCTTGGACCTCAAGAAAACCCAAGGCACAGATTCCCACATTGGTTTGCCTTTATTTTCTTTTAAAAGTCAATTTCTCATATTGTATTTATTTCTTATTAATTTATCTCCTTTTTGAGGATTTCCCTTTATTTCTCTTTTATTTTTCTCATTGGTATCCCTTTTATCATTAGGAATCCTTGGGATACGAAATTCTACAAAGGATAACTCAATTATACCTCTTTTCACTCATTTTCCACATTTTCTCATTATTTTCCAATTTCTTGCTTCATAAAGAAAAACTTAATTAATCTTTTCTTTTCTTATTGTTTTCTTTTTGCTACCTTGGTCTCCTTGGTACCCAAGGAACCCAAGAGGCACGAAATCCTCTTTGGATTTGCCTTCCAGAGGTTTCTATATATTCATTTTCTCGAAAAAAAATCAATTATCCATTTACTAATTGAATTTCCTTTGTTATTTTCCTTTTTATTGGGCCCAATAGCCAATAAAGCCCACAAATCAAATAATAAGGCTATTTTAAACGAAATCCAATTATTCAAAACAAATCACATCATTATTTGTTCGATTATCCTTAATATGAGAAATTGCATTTCTCATCAATTGAACCCAAAAATTGGGGTTATAACAAGGAAAGCTCTGAAGGTGTG